>VWZO01019714.1:53441-143486 GCA_013396975.1 Bucco capensis | reverse complement strand
CCTCCCTGATACTCCTCAACACAGCAGTAGAGATAAAACTAGCTTGTAGGAGAGACTGAATGCAGCCAATGTAGGTGCTGGAGGCTCTCAGCCCTCACACCAATCACACTTCTCAGAGTATTTAATGTTTTCCAAAGGAAACAAACAGGCTTTCTCAGTTTTAGCCTGCTGTAGGCTCATGGAAGAGCTACTCCATGTAAATGGGCTCAGTTATTCATATTTGGTGGCTATTCACTGAATTCCTGGGTCCCTGGGCTGTGGTCAGGCTCAGATTTGCACCTATGTGATGGATAGACATTCAAAATACACAATCCACTGTCTGGAAGAACACCTGGTGCATTTTATCCAATGCTTTATCATTGAAGAGCAGACTCTTAGCTCTGTTAACTTTTAATTTTTTGCTTAAAAGTGTTTTCATGGGTCAGAAAGAACTTTGTTTGCTGCTGAGGAAGTAGATTAAAGCTGATTAAGAGGTAGTGGGATTGCAGGCTGGGGAGGACATCCCTGGGCACTGACAACAAGGCAGGGAGGTGATGTGGTATGGCTGAGAGGTGCAGGAAGAGTCTCTCAGTGCAAGGGCTGACTAACATGTGGTGGATGATTCCCAGGACCCTGTCAGGTGCTGCAGCCTTGTATTTTATTGGGAAATGGTTTTCCATGGAGAATAAGACCAATTTGATAAGTAGATGCAGCCAAGTGTGTTGTGTGGCTGTCTGTTTCCATGCCTAAGTGTTCCCAAATTGAGCATAGAAAAGAAGAACTTTGCACAGCACAGGGATGGGATCAAAGCTTTTATGACTGTCTGGTTTGTGTTTGAGAGAGTTTGAGGCTTGCCAAGTTTCTCTTCTTTGTGGGTACTTGCTCATTCCATAACTGAGCAAAGAAAGCTAAGATTATGCAGAGGCATTGCCATAATGAGCAAATGCATTATTCTCTTGCAAGTTTCCCTCCAGCACCTCTCTTCTTCGCAGTTGAACTCATAAACTCTCCTCATTTAGGCTTAGCTTTGTAATCCTGCTAAATGTTTAATCTTCTGCAGTGTAGGTTCTTCCAAATTTAGGGCTGCAGATCCAAATCCAGGCATGGACAATTCTTTCAGATAAAGGATGCCCATAAAGGATGCATTTGTGTATTCAGTTTGGCCAAAAGCCTGAAGGCTTCTTTCATTCCATATAGTAGGGCTCTAAAGATGTAGTTATGTTTCTTTAAACTAATTTTTCACTAGCTTCCTTTCTTGTGCTGTTTTGCCCTGGTTCTGGCTGCAGACCAGGGCTGGCTGCATTTTGTTCTGTAGGNTCAGCCCCCTGATTTTAAGCTGGAAAGCACAAACCTGTTGGAAAAAAGGCACCTGTGAGATGGAGTTCTCTGCATTAGCTCTGACCTGGCCCCTGTGGAGGGCTGGCTTTAACTCCCTGGCTTGTATAGCTGTGAGCACTTGAGGTGGAAGAGTGTGGCAATTGTGAGTCTGCCTACATGCAAATAGCTCCAAGCAAAGGAAGCAGATGCTTCAGAAAACATCCTCCCCAAGCAGCTAGGCCTGCCTCCAAAGCTTCTGTGGTGCTGCACGTGCTCCTTGCTGAAGTATGGAGCAATAATGTGTTAGTGCTTATTTTACATCTTCAGAAGGCCTGCACAAACACTCCATTAAAGACATCTTGATCTTGACACAACACATAGCAGATACTTCTGCCTCCAGAGCAAGTTTAATGTTTATGGTGTCTTGATGGGAACTTCTCTCTGTTTCTGCCTAGTTGATAGGATCCCCTTGGTTTCTTTTTTCCTCTTTTTTTTTTTATCTTCTTAAAGTATAAACATAACTCCCTTTATTAGTTGGAAGCAATTTGAATGAGTTAGAGNTAGAATGGTTAGGGTTGGAAGGGACCTCTGGAGGTCATCTAGTCCAGCCTCCTGCAGTGGCCAGGGACATCCCCAACTAGATCATTACAGCAAGTGTTTTGATTTTTGAAGCCAGCTTTCTGAGTTCTCAATGACATTGAAGAAAATCAATGGGTGATCTGCCTGCTGTGCTTTGGATCATTTTTGAAGGCGCATTTTAAACTCAACTATTTCTGCCCTTTCTTGCTTTACATTCCCCTTAGGAAGGAATCATAGAATCATAGAATGGTTAGGGTTGGAAGGGACCTCTGGAGCTCATCTAGTCCAACCCCCCTGCAGTGGCCAGGGACATCCCCAACTAGAGCAGCTTGCCCAGAGCCCTGGCAAGCCTCACCTGCAATGCCTCCAGGGATGGGAACTCAACCACCTCCCTGGGCAACCTGGGCCAGTGTTCCACCACCCTTGTGGTGAGGAACTTCTTCCTAATGTCCAATTTAAATCTCATCCTCTCCAGTTTAAAACCATTGCCCCTTGTCCTTTCCCTCCAGGCCTTTGCAAACAGGCCCTCTGCAGCCTTCTTGGAAGTTCCCTTTAAGTACTGGAAAGTCACTATTAGGTCCCCCCGAAGTCTTCTCTTCTCTAGGCTGAACAATCCTAGCTCCTTCAGCCTGTCCTCAGAGGAGAGGTGTTTCAGCCCCCTGATTTTAAGCTGGAAAGCACAAACCTGTTGGAAAAAAGGCACCTGTGAGATGGAGTTCTCTGCATTAGCTCTGACCTGGCCCCTGTGGAGGGCTGGCTTTAACTCCCTGGCTTGTATAGCTGTGAGCACTTGAGGTGGAAGAGTGTGGCAATTGTGAGTCTGCCTACATGCAAATAGCTCCAAGCAAAGGAAGCAGATGCTTCAGAAAACATCCTCCCCAAGCAGCTAGGCCTGCCTCCAAAGCTTCTGTGGTGCTGCACGTGCTCCTTGCTGAAGTATGGAGCAATAATGTGTTAGTGCTTATTTTACATCTTCAGAAGGCCTGCACAAACACTCCATTAAAGACATCTTGATCTTGACACAACACATAGCAGATACTTCTGCCTCCAGAGCAAGTTTAATGTTTATGGTGTCTTGATGGGAACTTCTCTCTGTTTCTGCCTAGTTGATAGGATCCCCTTGGTTTCTTTTTTCCTCTTTTTTTTTTTATCTTCTTAAAGTATAAACATAACTCCCTTTATTAATTGGAAGCAATTTGAATGAGTTAGAGCCTGTAAGTGATAAATGCCTTTGGTCAGCTGCCATTTCAGCAAGTCATGAAGCACAGCTTGAATACCAACAGAAGTGGAGTGACCACCTCCACCTGACCAACCCCTGAAGCTCAATACCTTCTAGACTGTTTTGTTTGGTTGGTTACTCATGTTTTGCTTTTGGTTGTTGTTTTTTTTTAAGAAACTTGCTGCAAGAAGGGAAATGGAGCTCTTTTCTCTTGTTAGCTGGAAGGAGGAGGATGAATTGAGCTGTCCATATCCAGCCAAGTGAAAACTGCCTAGCCTTGTCACCCTTTCTTTGTGGGGTGAGATGGATGGACAGCAACTAGCAGTGTTGTTGCAAGCTGCAGCACTGATTATGCCTAGGAGGGGTAACCAGGCTCATGAGAGAGATGCTCCTTCCAGGCTAAGACAAACCTGGAGCACAGCCCTGGGAGTGTCCTGTTGCTTCTCCTTGTGTCTGCCAAAGCGTCTATGCTGCAGCAAGCTGTGGGGTGTAGCTTCTGTTTTTAAAGGCCTGTCTTGCATTAATTGGGATTCTTACTTCAAAGTAAGTCTTGTGCATCCAAAGTCTCATGGTGTATGTTGCTTTGTGGTTCTGCAGATCCTAGCCACAGTCTTGTTTATGACATTTATTTTCTCTCCAATATTTCATGAGGAGGCTTTTGGATTAAGCAATGTTTTCTTCTGAATGTCTCTACCATCTGCTTTCCACCTCACTGTAGCTGATTTGATAGCATTGAAATTAATGAGGGAGTGAATTGTCAGGCAGTCACAGAAAATTAAATCAATCTCTGTGAAGTGTAGATTAAGGAGTGGTTTGTGGCCTGGGTTAGTTTGCTCACTGCTGAATGAACTCTTTGCTAATCAGCATCTGAATTTGCAGAGATTAATGAAAGATCAAAGGAGTTTTCAGTAATGAATGTAACTGTCACTCTAAAAGCACAGGTTTTTATCTCCAGCCTGTTCAAATAGAAAGAAAAGGTACCCTGAAGTCCTCTTCTTTCTCTCTGAGTACATGGATGGGTACAGTGGACCTCTTGATAATATCCAGACTGAATTAAAATTAAGTCAGAAACTTAAACTCTCAATCTTCTGGGAAAGGTCTCTGGCCAAATAACTGAACCCTGTGACTGTTGCTATACTGGTGGTGGATGGTGGCATATGAGAGAAGGCAGAGGGTCCCCAGACAAAAACTAGCACTGCAAAATACCACAGTTAAGGAACAAGGACTAAAGAAGCTCTCTGGTTGCCTCTGGGTGTATGTTGTGGCCCAACACACTAGAGCAACATAGAATGTGCTCACATGAGGAGTGTGAATGGCCATCAGTTGCAGGGTCAGGATTTAACCAGAGGTTTGGCAGACTGTTCTTGAATTACTGCAAACTGATAAGTTTTTTGTTTAACTTTGGATTGTTGTACAAGGCCTTGGGTGAGAGGGAGTTGGCACTGTAGCAGAAGCTGGTTAGAAAGAGCTGCTGTGATTGTGCATTTATGAACAACTGTGCATTTCCCAAGAGCAATCTGTAGTTTATACAAGATAAGGGAAGAACAACACTTTCCCCTCAGCTGCTGGTGGAAGAACAACCCTGGTCTGTCAACAGTTGCTCCTTCTTGTAATTAAAAACAAATACTCTCTAATCTGTTGCTATCTCTTTGCTTTTAGCTTTCCCTGGCTGAAGCACTCTGTCTCGTGCTGGGATGCAGGTTTGTGCCATGACCCTGTCCCACCTCCAGCTGGAGGGATGAGGCTAGCCATTCATACTGCTTAGGAGCAAATCTCATTCATTTTCCTGTGTAGTTTCCTTTCTATTACTCTTGCAAAATCTCTTACAAGTATATTGAGAGGAGGGGTGGATCAAGCATGCTGTGTTGAGCATCTAAAGATCCTCATCAGGCAAAAATGTTTGAACCCACAAAGTCCCCTGGCCATTTGTCATTTCTCCATGCTCAAGTGTCTGCTGACCTGTGGTTTTGCAGTCATTGGTGCAAAAGACTGTGCTGGCCAGTGGTTTTGCAGGCTTATTGGCTCTGTGCAAAGAGCTCTGTGTCCAGATGGTTGTTTCCTTTTATCTCCAAGCATTTTTAGTGAAAGCAACTGTTCCTTAAAGAGCTACTAGGGTACACAAAAAAAGCGGGGAGGGAGCTAATAGGAGCACCAGGGAAAAACAGACATCACTTTTTGATAAGGCATCTGTATGCTCAGTGCCCATCCAGCACACCAGGTGTAGGAAGCAAGTCAATGCTGATGCTTTAGCAGGAATGACCTCCTCTGACTGTGCTGGAGGAGTTTTGGTTGTTCAGATGGTAGGTAAGGCATGGGGACCTTGCATCATCTTGGCTGGAGAGCTGACTGTCTCCAGACGAGTGTCTTGCTCTCTTATGAAATGGAGCTGTGCAGCCGGAGGGCAGAGTCCCCAGAGGCTGCGTGCACCCTTTCTAAACCACTATTGCACAGCGGTTGTGAAGGGAACTGGTTTTGTTTCACAACTCCTTTCTGCCTTCCCTCCTCCTCCGCCAGTGTAACGTTATCTCCTGACGTGATGCCATTAACTTTCTAATTAACCCTAAGGGTGTTCTGGGGGAGATAAGGAGGCTATAGGAGCTCAAATAAGCAGCGTGCGCAGATGTTTACCCACGGTCGGAGGGCAGGGCTGCTGTGACAGGCGATGCCTTGGGGAGCTCATACTTCTCGGGGGAAGGAGAAGCCGACCTGCGCTGTGGGCAGAGCCAGGTTTCCCTCCTGCTCCTGGCGAGTCCATCTCTTTATCCTGCCCTTCTAAAATAGGGAGGGGAAAGTGCAATGTAAAGTCCTTGGAAGAAAGGATTTGTCATCTCTCTACTAAGCACTTGCAGCCAGGACATGTTTCTATCTTGAAAGTGCATGCGCTTCAGTGTTTTCCAAAGGAAGTTCTGGGTATGAGACCTGTCCCGGGTCAGTGGTGGGAAAGCCAGGAGGGCACCGAATCTTTGCTCGTGGTGCAGCATAGCAGTTAACCCTATGAGAGCCGGGGTGCCCATCCCTCTGCAGCAGACCAATGAGCTGTAAGAATGTCTTGCCATAGATGTTTTTTTAAGGGGAAAGTCCCTATTTCAATATGCACTGGATTCTTTTTCCTCCCTTCTTTGTGGTTTGAACAATGAAGACCAGATCTACATGAGTTTTCAAGAAGGGTGGGTGGCTTTTATATTTTCAGAAGTATTTTCTTTTTGCTCTTTATCCTTGCTGCCTGCTATTGCAGTCAGTCACATCAGTCCCTGTAAAGTCCTTACTGGAAAGATTCCCCAAAGCTAATTGGCAGAGACTTGCTTCGTTAGCATTCAGCAGTTATTCAGATGTAACAAACAACGACAAAACTAAAAAGAAGCCCCATATTCTATTTTTTCCTTCCTCCTTCTGTTATCTCGGTTCTAATTTGTAAACATTTCTGAGCTGAGGGAATGTCACAGTCTGTGGTGACACGATTGATCCAGATGCTATTTTTATAAGAGTGGAGAGGTCTGAGCAGAATTTTTTTGATGTTTTTGGTTGTGGTGGGTTTTTTTTTCCTTTGAGCAGCAGGAAATTCTTCTCTCACACACACACCTGCTTTCCACAAGAAATGACACCATCTCCAATGAGCACCACAACTCTGGCAATGATTTTTTCAGTCGTTGTGATTTAGGACGCTTACCTTACATCCAGGGAGGGTTATTGAGAACTTGTGAGTGGTACCAGTGAGAGAGGCTGGGGTGGAACTGTATGACAGCATGGGAGAAGCACATTCAAACAGAGAACCTGAACCAGCAGGTTGACTTGGCAGATGCCTCATTTGGGAAACTTAGGGGTCTTGTTTGTGTATTATTTTGTTACAAGCTTGAGATGGGTGGATTTAGGTTGGGTGTTAGGCAGAAGTTGTTCCCCAGGAGGGTGCTGAGCCACTGTGCCAGGTTGCCCAGAGAGGTGGTGGCAGCCCCAGCCCTGGCAGTGTTGCAGGCCAGGCTGGCTGGGGCTGGGAGCAAGCTGCTCTAGTGCCAGGTGTCCCTGCCCATGGCAGGCATAGGGGTTGGAACTGGATGATCTTTAGAACTGTCAGGGTTGGAAAGGACCCGATGATTCTATATTAACAAGAGTCACAAGGCATTGCTAGAAGCTTTCTAGGATAATTGAGTTAGACCTAGGAGTGTTGCAGCTGAAACCTACAAACTGAACTAGCAATTACTATTTCTAGTTTCCTATAATACTGAAGGTAAATTGCTTAGAGATCTCCTTTCCTGAGTTCAATCCAACTGAGTATCCAGAGTGTGAAGTGTTAGGCTTTGCACAACTCCTCATCCTTTGGATGGATTTCTTTATTTTCTAGTTTGTTCTTTTCTGTTCAAGGTGGGGACTAAAGCAGAGTTAAAACTTGTTCTTCTGACCTCAATATGAAGCAATTTTATTTTTCTTTTAGCATGGAGGGTCGTTGTCTGAATGCATTTGCTTTTTCTGACTAGGCTGATTGTAGATAGAGATTTACCTTATACCAAAGATTGTCTTTGTCGTGACTTTTGATCATCACAGTTTCAACAGGACTGATGTTGATGTTTCCTTCAGAGACCTGTCCAGAAGGCTCAGAAAAACAGTAACTACCACTGTCCATTACTGAGAAGTGACTGTGCACTTTGAGGAGGTTGGGGATGTCCCTTTGGGTTTGCAACTTATTCATTTATGAAGTAAATACTATTTCAGGAAGTCAAGTTTCCCTTTGAGAGCCTTAAAGAGATGCTATCTCCCTGCTATTAAGTTGCTGGAGACTCATCTATGTGAAATTTTTACATCCGCAAAAGAGAATGCAATGAGACTCTAGGAGCTTTTCTTCCTCATGGCAAGGTAAAAAGGCAAGTGATCAAGTCTCTTCCCTTGTGCTGTCAGTGCTGACATGAATAGTCAAGGCATAACACCAGCCTGTGGGACAGGAGGCAATAATCTTAGGAGATGGGGTACATTTAGGTCTGAAGCCAGTGAAAGGAAGTTTGGAGCCCTGGGGTGATGAGAAGGGTACACTTGTGCCTGGGCTGCAGCAGCACTGATGGGTGCAGTGTCTGGTACATGCTCTGTAACCTCCTGTCACCCCTGTCAGAGTGGTGGTAGCCTTTGTGTAACTTGTGGGTGACTGATTTGCAAAAAGCCAGTTGTCCAGCATCCACTTCAAGGTGACCACACAGGCTAATGCCTCTGAAACACTGAGCCAGGTTGGGGCAGTGTGTACAGAGGGCAGGGATTTGTGCTGACACGTCAATTTATTAATGCTATATACACTTCTCCTCATGTTTGACATGCAGATCTCTTTGGATAAACTTCCACATATCTCTGCATAGTGCATCTGGGTGTTGCTTCACCCACAACCACCTCCAGCCACCTGTGGGGCTGAAGATAGCAGATACCTAACACAACAGTGCTGCATTAATGACTTGGAAATGGAGGATCTTCTGAGTTTCACAGCACAGCTAGTAAAAGAGGTTTTTTGCAATGACTTGCCAAGGTTGGAAGATCTATATATGTGCCTTCATCTTTCCTTCTCTCCATAGCTTTTGAACTCATTAGCCAGTATCAAAAACTTAACAATACTCAGTGGTCAAAATGGTCCTCTGAGCACAGCATAAATTTTCCTCACTATTAGACAACAGAAAATCTACAGGTGACTTCTAGCTTGATGTCCAGCCCCATGTAAGCTTTGCAGTGGTGCTGTGAAGTGACCCATTTGGCTAACAGTGCTGCAGCTGATCCTTGAAAACCTTAACTGTATCTCCACATTAGTGCTTGTGAGGCTTTTTGGCTTGTATCTCAGGTGAGGTCAGATAAGCACACCAGGCATAGTGCCTAGCATTGGGTGGTGCTGGGGAAGATGAGGAGTGGTGGAAGGGGCTGCATAGATGATCTGTTGGGTTGTTCCTATGATGTAGGAAACCTCCTGCATGCTCAGGAAGCTCTTGCTGGTAGTTCAGGAGCAGTGAATGTTCATGTGGCCCCAACTTGAGCTAGGACATTGCTGTTAGTGGTAGGTATGGCCCTCCCTTGCCTGGGGAGGGCTCAGTGCTCCTCTCTGCAACCTATTCTTGCAAGCACCTCCTTGATTGTGCTCAGTGAGAAGGAATCTGGAAGGTGTGCTGGAAACGCAGCCTTTAGCTCTTGAGCCCATCAGTCCTCCATTAAGCTGTGCTTCTTGTGGCAGGAAGCGGTTGCAGGGTAGTGAGGCCACTGAAATCCTCAGCTCCTGTGTTGGTTCATGCCTGAAGATGGTACTACCCCATTTTACTAAAGCTAGTCTTATGAATGTGTCCTTTAATTGACAGATTGGCAGGAAGTCAGTGGTGGCTGCTGCTGCTGCTGTATGCTGGAGAAGGCAGCCTAGAGAGCTGTTAGCACCTGGAGCAGCACAGGCTGCTTGCTTTCATCTCCCTGTGAACCTGGAGTCCCCTCCCCGTGTGCCCAGAGAAGTTGGGCTTAAAAGATACCCAAAGGCGAAGGAGTCGTGGCAGGGAGCAGCAGCAGCTCCTGGGCAGGTGCTTAGCTGCACAGAGGTGCTGAGGCCACGGGTAGATTTTAGCCCTGCCGAGGACCCCTCTTGCCCCTGCAAAGCCCCTGCGGGTGGGTCGCTTGCTACTCGTGGTGGGAGGTTTGCTGTGAGCTCTCGCAGTTCGCACGCAGCAATTGGGCACCGGTCCTCTAAGCAAAGTCTGGACGGAGCGCTGTTGCTGGGCTGGGAGGGCAGGCGGCCGTGCTCTGATCTGGATGTTTGGTTTCCTCTCTCCCCCCCTCCCCGCCCCTTGAAAAGGTATTTGTTTCCCCTTGCTCGATGGCGTTTGCTCTGCTCTTCGGGAGCAGGCGGACTGGCGGCTTTGGTTCCCGCCGTGCATCCCTCGGGCCTGGTGGGACCTCTCCCCGCGGGCGTTTCGCATGGCTCGGGGGGAGCCAGCGCAGCTCCGGGAGCGCAGCCGGGTGCCGGCACGCTCTGGGCGTCCCTGCTCAGGACACCGGGACAGGATGAGCCATGACTGTTCGTTTAAAGTAAAATCACAGCGCGGTTGTTCTGATCTGCTTGGTCTGCTCTCCCACAGCTCGAGTCTCGGATATTCGCATTTCCCCACCAAATCTTTAGTGGCTGCTTTTCAGAGAGCTCCTGGTGGGTTTTGTCCCAAACCTGCCTGCTGCAGCAGCCAGAGGCTTGGCTGTGTTACTGCACTGCCGGTTCAAGTGGTACATCTCAGTATTTCAATCCCTTCCTAAGCAGTTTGGGCTTTGGTAGCAGCCAAGTCTATGCCTGAAAAAAAACCACCCTGGAGTCTTCTCAGAAAGTAAATAGGAGAAGTTTCTTGGAGTGGCTTCTTTGGGGCAAGTTCACGGCTGTCTTTTGAGTTCCCAAACTTGTAGAAAAGTGACAGGGGAAAGTTGTAGTTTCCTTTTTTTTCCCTTGTCATTTCCCCCCCTTTCCTTTGCTTTTTAGACATTGGTGATAAGGAATTCTAACTACTTAATGAGCTGGGAGAGGCCTCTCTCCATTGGAGTGGAGGACTCCAGGTGGCACTTTGACAGATTGGACAGGTAAGGCAGGAGAGCCCCACCTCCTCCTTGCCTATACTTAGGTATATAAGGGAAACCTCAATTATGCAGAGAGGCGCACTCAGAGTTCTGTTATCTTCCAAGTAGCATCACATATTTTCAGGGTCTTCTAGGGGGTGGGAAGTGTTTGTCAAAATCCTGGAGCCAGAAGAAAGAACAGCAGCATTGATCAATTTGACTGCTAACATGTTGTACCTGGAAAACAATGCCCAGTCCCAGTATAGCGAGGTAAGGATTCTAGGTTTGAGCTATGATAACTTTAATATATTTCTATGTTTAGTGAATATGCGTGATTTCTTCACCCCTGTAATTCTGAAGTTAGGTGTGAAATAAACATTTGTCTTTTGAAACTTTTGTGCTTTACAAAAGGAAGCAGATGTTTGCTGGGCTCAGTATCTAAATGAGTGAACTTTGAGTCTTTACATTTGGGAGAGTGAACTTGTTTTGGGAATACTGATCAGTCAAACATTTTTTTTTTTCGCTGGAGAAGCAAGGCAATGTAGTTGCTTACTGTAGGCATACAGGTTGCATTCCTGTAGCAGTCTCAACATTATGTGTGTTGACTGCATTGCAACTCATTTACTAGTCTTTTATTACCAAAACTGCTGCTTGTTGTTAAAAGTGGATGGTGTCTAGAAAACAACCAAAAATGCATTATGAACCCCTTCTTAGGTTAACTTTTGCAGTAAATAAAAAAAAGAAAGGACAAATTAAGTTTTTTGCTGCAAATGTTGCACTAGTGTCCATACCAATAACTCTTTTACTCAGTGCTGTTAACTTGCCTCTTGATTTGCAGCAGCAGCAAGATATTTTATGTAGGGTGTTTGTCTAAACATATATATGAGGATGAATGTGTGTCTAATGGATGCATTTTGCTTTCTAGAGCCCTTTGCACTGCATGGGAGAGAGTGGAATGCAAATTGCAGATGCAGCTTTACTTATTTATTTTGCTTTTAACAAACTGGGTTTATGCTTTGTTAGGTGACAGTGGAGAGAATTGCCACACGCTGTGCAAAACTTTGAGGAAGTTACCTGGGGTTGAGGGAGATCTAAAGACAATATTGGTTTACATTCCAGTGGAGACAGCAGCTGTGTTGACACTCGCCGAATGGCAATCCAGCCAAAGCTCCTCTGTGTGTGTGTGTGTGTGTGCGCGAGTGTGGCGCACGTGTGTGTTCCTGGTGAAAAAGCCTCAAGTGGAGGGCACGGGCCACGAGACCCAAAGCAGACAGAAGCTCAGCCACTTGGAAAAGAAAACAAAATGGGAATTGCAAGGCTGAGAGTGCAGCTAGGAGATGGGATAGCTGGCAAGAAAAAGCCTGTTAAAAGCTTGAGGCTTGCATGCCTGGGATGGCAGGTTTGAGACATGGAGAAAGCGAGGGGTAAACTGAAACCAGTATGCTCTCCCTGTCCCCCTTCTGCACGCAGTGCAAACACCCAGTGTGTGCAGGGTTCCTGCTGCTGCTCTGCACAAGATCTGAATTGGTGACTTCTCCTCCACAAGTTAATTATAAACTCTAAAATGTGGAGAAAGCACTTTTTGGAGTGTTTGCTTGGCGTTATTTGTCTGCTGCTATCTGATCAACTTTCACTGAATCAGACTGGTGGGGCTGTGGAGTCCCCATGGTTGACTTGCTGGGCTCATCTGTCAGAAGCGATGTGCTCAGGAGTGTTCTCGCTCCGCTTAAAAGCCTCTCACTGCTGTTGCTGTCAGTGAAGCCTTTTAAAAAGGCTTTAATTCTGATTTACACACACAACCTTTCCACTGACTTTGTTCATTCAGCAAAGTGTTGTGCGCTGGGGAAGGAAAACCCGATTAGCGCTGACTCGGCTTTATTTCTGAAGAAGAGCAACCTTTGTAATGACTTCTCTCAAAAGAGAGACTTGTTAATGCTCACTTAGGATGAGTGAGGTTCATCATCACTAATATCTCTTAAGATTGAGAACAAGATGTAGGCTTTGACGTGGTTTTCTTAAGAAAAAATAATGTAAATACAAGCTCTCTATGTGGAAATAAAGTAGCAATTTGTTGGAGTTGTTGCTGGATTGGGCAGAAGGCGGCCCTACTAACTCATGAGAAACTTGATATAAACGTCAGTTTCTGTTTGAAATCAGACAAACTTATTTAAGGGCTGGGAGTCAAGGGTTTTCCCCCACTGAAATAAGAGTTTAAAATGGAGAGCAAGGAGTCCCCTCCCACATGAAGCCCACTTGTCAGGGATGCTCGCTGCCTGCTTGCAGATGTTGAGCTGTGCCCTCTGTGCCCGCCGGCAGCGTGGCTCATTCCACCTAGGAGGCAGCCCTTGTGCAAGCCCTGGCATGGGCTGTATGCTCAGGGTGGCAAGCTCACACCAGCACTCGCAGCCCTATGATGCCCATGCCTACAAATGAGGGACTGAATGCTGCTGGGAGAAGTTCCTCCTAAACAGGCAAAATCTGCTTGAGAGAAGGGAGAGTAGTGTTGAAGTGAATCACAGCCCTGAAAGGCCAGAGATGGTACGTGCCCCAAGCACTTTTCCAGCTTAATCTAACCCAGCACTTGATCTGGGTTCACTATAAAACCTCTTTGTTGGCAGAGTACTGGCCTTGATGACCCTGGAGATCCACTCCTATGTGTTTATGAGGAGGAGATGTGAAAAGGAGAGAGACTTTGTAGCAATTATAATGGGGTGATGAGGTGCTGATGAGTAGGAACCCTTTGGATCTCATTGTGTCTTCCTACCTCATCTCCATATCTGGAATTTTAGGTATTGTGCATAAATGTTTGTAGGGGAACATGCACAAAATGGAGTGTGAAGGTGATATCTGCAAGTTTGTCCAGTCTTATCCAAGTTTCCTGGATGCTGGGAGAGGAGTATGAGAATAATACAGATTTCCTTTGAGAACTCTGGATCTTTCTGCAGTTCAGATGAGGAGATGATGATGCAGAGTTTGGAGTGTGCTAGAATCAAATTAAAGCATTGCCAAATTAATACATTTATCTTGTTCAAACACTGGTAAGAAATATGTGCCATGATTTCTGATTATATCCTTCAGTTTTCCCAAAGATCTTCCTGCTCTTTGTGGGAGAGATGCAAATTGAAGAATCTCTTTCCATTAAGATTATAGTTTTGGGAGGGGAGGAAGGGAAATATTTTCTACTAAAATATCTCATGTTGTGCTTTAAGCTTTTTAGCAGCATTCTTTCACACTGGAAATTAAAAACTGTATGTGGCTTGTTGCAAATACACTGGATGTTCAGGATAGGCTGTTCAGAAGGGTGCATTTTTGGTGGTGTTTTTCTTTTCCCTCTAACTTTTAAGATGACGATTCAGATGTGTGTGTTTTGAGCTGTAGTGCCCTGGGTGTGAGTCCTTCCCTTCTGCAGGAGCAGACATGGGTCTCCAGGGTGGCCTGGAAGGGTGTCCTGAGGGAGCTGGACCTCCTCAGTCAGAGCAACATTTCCTGCACCTTTCTAGGACACTGGTTCAGCAAAGAGGTTAAAGTTAAGGAATCTGGGTATTGTTCTGTAGTTCATTTTTTTTGAGCATCAGCTTTATTGGTGTGCAGTGAAAGTGTTACAGGTTTATGAAGCTTGCTGTCAGCTTGAAATTGGCTGTGAACTACCAGAGGGAACAGAGCTATGGCCCCTGTGATGCTGCTTTCCTTGGCAGTGGTCACCCCAACTGCATTTGGCAAAGGCTCTTCCCCTCCTGCCACTTGTTCTCAGTGGCCCTCAGCCAAACCCAGTGTGAAGGAAGTGGTATGTGAGGGATGCTGCATGGTCACTGCCCAGGAGAGGAGCCTACCTGCACTCTTCCTCTGGTCTGAAGGTACCAGGGACAAAGGCTCACTTGTGCACTACCTTCTACACCTGGCACCTCATCCTATCCCAAGATAAAAGCACTTGGATAGATGCTGTATGAGCCTACTGAGTTTCTCAAGGAAGGTTTTGGCTTAACCTGACTCTATCTCTCTGGTCTTTCTTCCTCCTATTTGTGATGATGGGTTCTGCAGGCTCCAAGTAGACAAATAACTCCTGGTACCCTGGAGGAAACCTCTCCCTGAGCTGTACAGGGCTCAGGTACAAGGTTTGTACCTTTCAGTGGGCTCTGTTTATTGAAACAGTATGAACACCCCACATGTTAGGGCACAGTCTCTCATTAGGAACAAGAAATAGGGCTGTGTTCCTAATGGAACACTGGGAGTTGTGCTTCTTGGAGGTGTCTAGCTGCAATTCCAGCTACACTTCTTGTGTATCTATCCTCCATTTTTGCTCTAATTGCACTCAAGGGATAAAGTTTTTTGTCATGCAATATCTTCTGTGCAGGCTTGTGAGATGTCTTATCCTTGGCCTGCAAAGGTCATCTTCAAGCATACAGAGGCCCTGTATAACCAGGTAACTTTTCCTCTGAAAGGATTTAAAACTGCAGTCAAGTTGCAAAGGTTTAACCAGGGATAGAAAAGCCTAATCTTACAATCTTTTTGTTTGGAGAGGCTAAGTGGATGTTATTGTCCTGTTTGGATCTGGCATTGAAGAGACTGAAGTAGTCTAGAGAGATGGGCAGTAGGAAGCTAAAATCTGCCTCTTGCTGTGTGGTCCCATCTCCCTCCTAGCTGAAACAACGATCACTCTGGGGGTGAAATACAGGAGCTGAGTGTTTCCAACAAGGGTCCAATCACTTATTGGAGCAGGTTTGCCATGCTATGTATAGTATTCTGTTGCTTCATAATAGGCTACTGAAAATTTTTGGTGATATCAGTCTTGATAGTAGAGGCAATGTGACTCCAACACTGAGCAGTGAATTGAGGAGGTTACCTGGAGAAATCATCTCCTTACTTTAGATGGAGAAACTGGTCCTCAGCACTCTAAGGTTGTGGGTGTAACCTGCATGTAGGTGGAAAGAATGAATGTGTCCTTTAGTAGACAAAAACGAAACCTGCTGATGTTCAGTACATCTGCACAGCTTTACTTCCTCAGTGTGTGATGTGTAATACTTCTGCAGAAATCAGGATAGTTTGGCTGTGAAGTGTAATTACTGCTCAGTAACACGTATTTTGCAGTTTGCACAGTCATGCAGTTACATTAGAAATCAGATTGGAAATTGCATCTCCATTTTACAATTTTCTGGGCTCCAAATGAGGGTTAATAAGCAGTATGAAATTGGGGACAGAAGATCTTCTTAGATGCTGAGAAATTACCTGGCTTCATCTGGCAAGAAACTAATACTATAATCATAGAATCCCCAGAGCTGGAAGGAGGCCACAAGGATCACTGAATCCAGCTCCTTGCTCTGCATGGGACAACTCTAAAAATTACACCATGTGCCTGAGACCTTGTCCAGATGCAGGGCTCATTCCAGCCTCTCATTCTCCAGTCTGTGCATACATCCATCCAGTGTTGCCCTGTCCCAGAATCCAGCACTTGTCCTTGTTAAACTTCATACGGATGGTGATTGCCCAGCCCTCTAATTTGCCAAGATCTCTCTGCAGGGCCCTCTCTACCTTCTAGGCTATCAGCAGATCCTCCTAATTTTCTATCATCGGCAAACTCAATAAACCTTCAAGTCCTGCATCCAGCAGGGCTGGGGCAGTGCTGTGGCCAGTGTGTGGGCAGTGGAAGGAGTGCCCTCCTCTGCCTCCTCCAGCATTGACATGGAGGACATGACCCAGCACTTGTTGGGAGTCCTTAAGCTGGACCAGGCAGGAGGTGAGAGACAGGTCCAAGGGAGCAAGGAAGGCCTCCAGCGGGATGAGGCAGGGCTGTTGCACAAGGCCCTGCACTGCCCTATCCTGGGCTGGGGCTGCAGGACCCTGCTCTGCTAGTGCCCTAGGCTCTGCTGGCTCTCGGGGTGACTGCAATCTGGGGCCAGGCCCGTTAGCTCTCAGGGCGCTGGTGGCATTGTACTCTGCTGGCTCTGTCCCGTCTATAGGGCAAGGAGGGTCCTGCTCTGCCCTTCCTCTCTCTCTGAAGAGCTCGAGAGCAGATACCAGTGGGGAGCAGGTATCAGCCAGGTAAGGAGAGGAGCCAGCATGCCAGCTTGGGAGCTGTGGGAAAGGAGCACTCTGAGGCCACATCTCAAAGCCTGGGTTCAGTTCTTGGCTCCTCTCTCCAAAAAGGACATTGAGCCGTGCGTCCAAAGAAGGGCAATGAAGTTAGTGAAAGGTCTAGAGCACGAGTCTTGTGAGGAGCAGCTGAGGGAAATGAGGTTGGTTAACCTGCAGATAAAGGAGGCTGAGAGTCCTTCTTGCTCTCTCCAACTCCCTGAAAGGAGGTTGGAGTGAGATAGGGATTGATCTCTTTTCCCAAGGAACAGGTGACAGGACAAGAGTGAACAATTTCAAGTCGTGCCAAGGGAGGTTCAGGTTGGATGTTAGGAACAATTTCTTCACTGAAAGAGTGGTTAGGCATTGGAACAGACTGCCCAGGGAAATGGGGAATCACCAATCCTGGAGGAGTTCAAAACACTGTGAAGATGTGGTGCTGAGGGATATGGATTAGTGGTAGCCTGGCAGCGTTAGGTTAATGGTTGGACAGAGATCTTTTCCAACCTTTATGATTCTAGGAAGATATTTAAGAGCATTGGCCTTAAATTGATCTCTGCAGAACCCCACTAATGACTGATGAGCAGCCTGGTGTAACCCCATTTCTACTAGATATTTTCTAGACTAAAAAGGTTTCCACTGTGAGAGACAGAGAAGAGCTACCATTGCAGTGCATTGAGAACATTTTGCATCTTAACTGGTAGTTGTAACTGATGATCCATTTTTATTTGCCATAAATTTGCCTGAGACAGGATGAAATTATCCATATATTTTCTATTCAGGTTTATTCCACAGTGAATATAAAACCTGCTGCTTTAACTGGTTTATTTTACCAGTCTGATGGACTGAATCTTCCATAATGTCACCAACACCTGAATTCTCTGATTTCTTGCAACACAAGCCCATTCGTTATTGCCTGGCTTCCTTAGGAGCTGTTTTTTTCTTTTTAATTTGACACTTAATAATGAGGTAATGGTTTTAAGTCAACTGAAATTGCTTTTCTTTCTCCATGTCCCTGAGCATAGAGAAACAACAGAAGGAAGCTTTGTCTGCCTTATGTGTTTTGACCTATCTGGTGGTGACTTTGTGGGCTGTGTCTGCCAAGTTATGCCTAGTGGAAGGGGTTATTTCCAACTGCAGCTCTGTTTTCTGAGAGACAGAAGCTTTGCTAGTTCCATGAAGAAGACAAGATATTTGCAACAGGAAAGTTGTGGATGTAGGATGTGAGAGGGTGTAAACCATGTGCTTTGTGATTTCTTTCCTTTCGAAGATGTTGGCTATAACTAGCGGAGAAACTACTTGTTTCATTATTGTGAAGGGCTGCATAAAAGTTGATGTTGCCTGGTTCAAGGCAATTTTTAAATTCTACTTACAAAATATTCCCCATGGAAAAAAAACAAAATCTGGAAAGGCTTCAGAAAGGAGCTCTTGCACCGATGGATTTGTGCGAGAGACTGCTAAGCCCTGTTATTTTTCTGGCACTGCCTCCAACGCCTCTGGAGAATGTGCAGAGTAGGCAATAACACAAATGCAACTCTTAAGCGAGGTTGCATAAATGCTCAGAAAGGAGAGGAGCTTCTCATACACCTCCAGCAATACTCCATACCTTCCAGCAGAGAAGTGAGCTCAAGCTCCACTTGGCCTGGATTAGTGTCAAGTCACTTTTGATATCAAGTGGAATTAAGAGGAGTATAATTTCTCTCCAAGGGTATTGAGGTTCAACTTTTTTCACTGATGCATGCATTTTCTGCTGTCTCAGTGCTGTGATTGCCTTGCTAACCAAGTCCATGTTCTTTAGAGTGAGGCATAAGCTCAGTCATGGCTCTTAGGCATGTGACTGGGCCTCTCCAAGTGAATAAACTTGCTGTTCTTCAAAAACTTACTGTTTTGTTTTGATTTCTTCATTTAGAGTATTAAATGGTTTTTGAGAAATCTTCTGGTTTTTAGTGTCCAAAGCAGACAGAACTTCCCAAGAGAGCTCTGCTGTGCTAGGAGATGCTGCTGTAACTGTTGAAGGGATTAAAGAGCTGCTTTCCAGTAGGGCTAAGCCATGGAAAAAAAGCCTTAGAGCAGCCCAGGACAAATGAGTTCACAGGTTGTGATTTGGCTATGAGCTACTGAGAAGGAAGTGCAGTGAAATATAGGGGTGATCTTATTTCTTATAAACAGGCTGGCTCCTGAGGCAGAGTCCCAACTCTATTCTGAAGAGCCTGAGAGGCTTTCCGGGTTTAGCTTAGCAGTTTGCAGTTACCTTGAGCAAGGAACAAACAGAGAAGGACGAGATTTAAGATGATTGGGGGTTTACTTCTGTAAAGGACCAAAAAGAAGTAAGAAATGG
Organism: Bucco capensis; assembly: GCA_013396975.1. NCBI lineage: Eukaryota > Metazoa > Chordata > Aves > Piciformes > Bucconidae > Bucco > Bucco capensis. Next base: position 124,455 of record VWZO01019714.1, on the reverse strand, counting down.
TTGTTCAGGAAGACTCAGACAAGACCTATGAAAGCTTTAGTTCCTTGGCACTGGCAAAGTAAACTTGAATCCTCCTTGGGAACATCAATCTAGATTTGATGATTTTGTTTGAAATTAGTAATCAGTATTACGAGCTCCATGTTATTTTGCTGCAAGCAACAAAATCATTGGATTGTGGGGGAGGGGGTTTGTTTGTTTGGGGTTTTATTGGTGTGCCTTTTTTTTTTTAATTTGGACTAGATTTGAGTGATTTGAGAGTCTATCCAATAATACTCAATGGTATCCTGTATCTTTGCAAATCCCCTGCCACTGCTGTTTCACCTGGANAGCTGGGGATGTCCCTAGCCACTGCAGGGGGGTTGGACTAGATGAGCTCCAGAGGTCCCTTCCAACCCAAACCATTCTAGGATTCTATTATTCTATAAATGAGCAGTGTTTTAACCAGGATGTGTGTGTTAGTATCTAGAATAGATAGCTTGAGGTGTGGTGTATTTCTGGGCTTGTGCTCAGTGGTCTGCTCTTTCTGAAAGTGGACCCAAGTGGCAAGGCTGAGCACGCTTGAAAATTAATGCATTGATTGGAGCCTAGCAGCCTCTTGGGATTGATTCCAGAGTTTGGATCCAGATTAAACTCCCCCTCAAGGACTTTGGGAAGTGGTATACAAGGGGACCTGGTGAAATTTGAGATGAGTCCAACTTCCTCAAGATGGCAAGATGATGAATGTTTTTACCAAAGGCAAGAGAGTGGGAGGCAACGCCCAGTTTAGGGAGGGAAGGGGAAATATTTGATGGTGGGGTAGTGTCTGGGAATGAAAGGGATGGATTGTGTCTTGGCAGATATGAATCTTTCAGTTTTAATCCACATCTAGGAAGTAAATACAAAGAATCTTTCCGACTTCTGGGAATGGGGAGAGGGGAGGAGGTGCAACAGTGTGCTGCTGAGGCAGAACTCCTTGCGCGGCAGAGCTGCAGCCCAGCTGCGTCAGGGATCTGGTGCGCAACGCCTCGGGAGCAGAGATGAACACAACAATAGCAACAGCTGGCTGTGTTCTCTCTGTGTGTAGCTTCACAGGACTTAAGCACACTGCAAAAAAAGTATGTCAAGTCAGCAAATGGATCTCTCTCTGCTGCATTGGAAATTACTTAAAGTATTTCATTGTTTGGCTTGGGTTTTGTGGGGTTTTTTGTATTTTTGAGTGGTGTTGTGACACATTCATGCGTCACAAAACACTTTTTAGGGGGTGTGAGTGCTCAAAGCAAAAATTAAAAGTCTGACTGCTCTATAAAATTTGGATTCTGGAGATTTGTCTGTGAAATCCTCAATAGTCCCTGCAAGACTTTCCTGTGATTTCTCCCTGCTGCAGTTTTACCCTGCATTTCATCCGTAGCATGTGAATTGACTCCCTCAGCAGTACTTGTGGTATCGCCCTCTACAACTACCTGAAGGGAAGTTGTAGTCAGGTAGGGGTTGGGCTCTTCTCCATGGCAGCTAGTGACAGGACAAGAGGCCATGGCTTGAAGTTGCAGCAGGGGAGGGTTAGACTGGACATTAGGAAGCACTTCCTCACGCAGAGGGTGATTGGGCTCTGGAATAGGCTGCCCAGGGAGGTGGTGGAGTCACCGTCCCTGGAGGTGTTTAAGAGAAGATTGGATGTGGCACTGAGTGGCATGGTTTAGATGTTGTGGTGTATTGGGTCATAGGTTGGACTTGATGATCCTGGGGGTCTTTTCCAGCCTTGGTGATTCTGTGATTCTGTAACTGACTAGAGTGAATTTCCATCCAGCCTCTTTCAGCAGCAGCAAAGTGTGCAAGAAGTTCTTTAAAAGGAAACTATAACATACACTGGCTAGGTGTCATTTAATATTTTGCAAACAGGAAACTAGTATTTGAATATTAAGGTGGGAAAGCTTGAGATGAGCCTTTTTCAGTCTGTGGTGCTGTGTCTAAAAGGTACTGTCAATGTTGAAGATGGAAGGGTAGAAAGTTTAATATGGTGTTGGATGGAAACGAGTAGATATGTTTTTACTCAAAAAAATCTGGAAGAATTCATGCCACAAGATGATTCCTGCCTCTCTAATGTGAGTGACTCCATATCGAACAGTGAATCCATCCTCTCAGTTTGAATAGTGAAAGATCTGTCCAACTGAGGAACTCAAATGCACATCTCCAAAGCTGTGTCTTGTGTAAATGACCATGGCACCGTGTGTCTTAGTGTTTGCTGAAGTCAGCAGTATTGAACAGGGAGGGAAGTACTGAAAAGTGGACTTGCTTGTGGTGTTAGATAGTGGAGACCTCATACCTGAGAGCTCTGTGGAAATCCTGGGCATGAAGAATATGTATAACATGATTGAAATGATTGGGCTAAAATAAACATCCTTGATTTCTGACAGAGTGAAGTCACTGTGGAAGAAGCACTGCCTTTGTCTGCATATTGTGTCCATACCCCCCACCCCACCCCAAAAACCAGCTTTTGGGTCTGATGTAGGCATAGCCTAGCATCTTTAGAATACACCATGTAGAACTCTTACTCATCTCTTAGGAGTAGGTTTCAGCAGTGAAGTGAAGCTGGGTTCCTGATGTGCACCTCAGAGGGAGGGTGAGTGGGGTAGTCTCCCAGTTTCGTGCATGTTGCTGTATTGAACCTCAGCAGATCCTTGGGTTCAGGCAACACTAGCTTGGTGCAGGTGAGGAGCTGTTTTAATATACAAAATAAAGTGTTGGAAGGCAAAGTTCTGCCTCCTTTTGTTCTTTGCAGTTGAGACATAATCAGCATTTAGCAATTCCTCTTGAATCTTGAAAGCTGCTCAGTCTGCTGTTTGCTGTCTTAGGCTTTTGAGAACATCATCCAGGAGTTTTCTCACCTGATCTGGGCAGATGAAATGGCCAAATACAATAGAAAATTCAGTAGAACTCACTTTTGATCTACAGCAACTCTCGTGCTGCAGTGTAGCCCTTTTCCTTTGCCTGCTCTAACTTGTTTTAATTTGCCCTTTGCCCTCCTATAACTCTTCTTATGAATTCTTATATTCTTATAGTTGTACCACGCTTCAAAGAGTGGGTGTGGGGGGTTTATGTGTGTGGCTTTTTTTTCCCTTTGGTGTGTGTTAACTGCTTGAATTATTTAACTTGCAGATGATCTGAATTTCTTGTTCTGACTAAAATGCTACCTAACTAGAGTGTTTTATCTTGATGTCTAAAAGCTGATATATTCTGGCTTTATTGAGCATAAGGATGAATTTGGGAGCTAACTTCACCTTCTGGTGCTATTCTGATCCTTGTCCTTGTCCCCTATGGCTATAGTTTGGTGGTTAGTGTCTGCAGCCTTTCACTGTGGATGACACACAGATATCCTGTCCAGCCTCATGCTGCACTCTCATCACAATAAAATGCTGTATGTCTGAAATGACTGATAACCATCAATGGTTACTGGCCAGGAAAGAACTCAAGAAACAAGCAGCTTTAATCAACTACTAGAGTTTTCCTTTCCTGTCTCTTTCTCCTCCCCACCTCCCACTTTGTATTTTAATTGATTCCTCTTACTTTTTTTTTTTAATCTAGCTTTTCAACATTACTGTACAAAGCACATGGGCTTTCTGGGCATCTGGCTGAGCTGTGCTCCTTCAGTTCTTCTCAGCCACTGAAATCAGGCAAAAATACCTTGCTGAAATCCTGCAGTCTTTTTCTGGTTTTTCTGCTGTAGCTCTGGGTCTTCATATGTGTTTCTATCTCTTGGGAGCCCTTCCAAATCATCTCTACTTTATAGCTCTTCACATCTTTGATGTGTTGTCCAGATGCTAATACAAGAATAAGGAAACTCTTGGCCTCCACTTCAGTTTTAGGAATGTTTGGATTCTCAATCAATTTACTTTGAGATCATGGAGTTCTGATGTCTCATGATTTCTTGCATCTCATGAAGTTGATATTATATGATTACTTTTTCTCCTCGTTTTATATGTTTTCCAATTACATGTCAAGTAAATTGCTGAAAGGAACAACATGGCTGTGTGCAGGGGCTGCATGTTGATGTTTTTCCTCTCTTCAACTGTCTGAATTTTCAAAATAACAAAGCATAGCCTAGATACTGCATTAAATGGTCCAGCTCTCAGAAATGAAGTAGTTTTCTAGTCAAGAAGAACTTTTTTCCAAGAGCCTAATTATGATTTTTGTTTGGTTTTTTTTTTGTTAAAAGCCTAAAATACAGCTCTGAGGAAGCCAGTGATATGATTTTAATATGCATTGGAAAAACCTTATAAATACTTCCATAATGAAGAATGTCCAGACTCAATGTTTGTGTGAAGTGGGATGCACTGTCATTCTGATAATCCTCGAATTAGACAAGCTCTTTTAGCTGAACCTGTGGCAGGTGGTAGGAGACAGGAATTACAGGCATTCCTGCTTTGGGCTGTGCTTGTTTTAAGAGGCACTCTGCTTCTGGCTGAAAATACACTTCTTGCTGAGTTAAATGAATTGACCAAGGGGCAAAACTCAGTTTAGCTAAAAAGAAAAAACAACTACAGCTGGAGGGAACAAGAAGACTCCAAAGTTAACAGCCTTTATGAGTAGACAGAAACTTACCCTTACATTGCTTTCTGTGAATTTGTCTTATTCTCCAAACCTCCAAATACTTGCATATGTGCACTTTGACTTGAAGTTCTGCTGAGTTCAACAGAGCTATGTCACAGTGAAACGTGGGCTGCAGCTTTACTGGCTATGGCTCTGAAAATTGTGCTTCTNCACCAGGGGCCACAGGAGACCACAAGGGATTTTCAGACTGTGCCTTTGCTTCTTGTGTAAACCTGAAGGGTATAGATGAGGCATGATGTGCAGACTGGAATAGCTAATCCCAGTGAAAATCACCCAGACTCTCCTTCCTCCACCCAGTATACAAATCATAGTCCTTTTCAAGTATGATGGTGTGTACTTGCAAATTACTGCTGTGCACTGATCACTCTACTTCAGCATATGTTCTATGCTGTCTACCAAGCTATCCATGGCCAAAAAAGGCTGATTGGACACTACTGGAAGGGAAGGGATACTCCAAGCAGGCAATTTTTTAAGCCTAGGTATCTGAGCTTTAAAAACATGGTAACATGATTTCAGCTGGTCACTTAATGTTGGAGTGGGGTTGAGGTTTTTTTGGAAAGAGGAGTGAGTTATTTTGTTGGGGTTTCCTTATCTCTCATGGGTGAAATGAGGAGTCTTTTCTTTAGGTTGTGCTTTATATGTTTAGGTGTTGTTGGAAGCTGTCCAGGTAACTTGTTGGGGTCATCTTACTACTTAACATGAAACACTTGCACAGGACAATTGTGGAGATTCTATGTATAGATATATATATTCACACACTTTTTTTTTACAAGAGGTTTACCCTATCCATCCCCCCTTTAGAGGAAGAATTTTTTTATTATTCTTATATTTAGTTTCTTAAAATTACTATGGTTGTGCTTATTGCATAGCCCTGTAGATCTCAAATAGATCCCTTTCTAAATAAGACAGGAGATAATATGCATAAATATTTGTGCTCCCTGCTTGCAGGTGGACTGAGCTGAGGAGAAGTTAAGTGTTTGGTTATGATGCAGCAGATTAATTTCAATCAGATTGATTATTTTATAGTACTAAAAGCCAGGACACATGGTAATTAGAGCTTAGGAGCTATAGTGCCTACAAACCTATCTTGGTAATTATTGATATCTTTGGTTCAACCAAAGTTATTTGCTCCCTTGCTCTTCACATTGAGTATATGGTGCACAGTATCATTTTATCTGTGGACTCCCAAGTGTTTACACTAAGCTGCACAGAAGCACAAAACCTCTTCAAAATAGACCTATGGGATTTGTTTCCATTTTAGAAATGGATCTGTGAGGAGTGTAAGACCTGCTGCTGGCATCCTGGCTCTCTGCAGATATCAGAGTCTGAGCTGGTATTGAAATGACTGTGCATGTCATCACCTCATGTCTTGGAGGGGACCAAAGCAATATCCAAACTGAGCTTGTTCCTTCTGAAAGAAATGCAATCCAGATGTATGTGAGCTGAGTGGAAATTCTGACGCATAAAGATGATTTTCAGTCTCTCTCTTTTTTTGGTGAGAAGAGAGACTAGAGATGAAAACCAATTCCCACCTTCCATTTCGATGAGTGAGCTGGATATCTCTTTCAGCTTCAGCCCTGATCTTAGCTGAGGGGCATGGGTGCGGCCTGTTCTTTCTTGGCACTTCTTCCTAATGGCACAAGCAGTATGCCTGCATTGGGTACTGGATCAGCTGCCTTCTGAGCACCTGGCAAAGCTGCAGTCTTGCAGTCAGCAATATCTTGATTAATAATTAGGATAGAAGCACTTTTGTTGAGCTTAAGTGCTTTATTTCCACCTACTAAAATCCTTTCCTAGGAAGATTTGGAAAAAACTAGGTTGATTTAAATATTTTTTTGATTCATTTGAGGTGTTTGTCGTCTGATTTGGATAGGCATTGAGCACTCTGCTGCTCTTAAGACAGCTGTTCTCCAGCAGGAGTCTGAATATTTAGCTGGTTCAGCACTGAAATACTGCTGTGAGCTGTTTCCTACAAGTCCTGCAACTGTTAGCCCTGGTGGTGCAGATAAGGACAAAAGACAGAATTAGCAAAGTGCCTTGAAAAACTTGTTGTTGGTAACAACCATGGTAGTTTATTAGTTTCATCAACTTGTATATTTGGAGAAAAACCACTAATGGTGCTGTTTTTCAAGGCTTTTTGAGTAGTTGGACAAAGCTCTTGAGTTGCGTAGATCCAGCGGTGAAAATTAAACTGTTGTTGGTATCTGTGCACAAGATTGATGCATGTTTTCTTGGAGATAGGGAAGAGGGTTTGGATGGAGATGGAGGCATCTAGATGTTCTAGACCTGAAGAAGGTTACTTTTCCTTTAATTTTCCAAGCGGAAAAACTCTCAAAACATTCTCTGAAAGGTTGATAACTGGGTAGTTAAGAACTGGAGCTGTGTATTTTAGGGGATTTTTAGCACGGAAGTCCCCTTGAGAGCTTGTATTAACTTCTCTCATGCCTTTATACTGGGGGTCTCTTTGCAGATCTAGCTCATAATCTTATCGGTTAGTGCGATGGGCTTAACAGTGGACTGTGGCTGAAGAATTGGGGGAGGAGTCTTGCTGCAGGGCAGGGTAAGAGCAGCCCCAGTTTGGGTGGGTTGGGGAATCTTCCCCAGCACTTCAGTCCTGTCGTGCGAGGTGGAGCATTTGCATTGCCCTCTTGTGGCAAGTGTCCCGGAGCTGCTGGGGTCAGGAGGCTTTTCTTCCTTCCTTTGTCGGTGCCATTAGTTAGGGAGATCTGTTCTCCAGCCAGCAGAAGTGTGATTAAACAATTCTGTAAATTTCAGTCTGGTTTTTAAGTTGACAGTCTCTCCAGTGAAACCATGACTCTCCTAATCTAGAAGCATGAGCTAGCGTGAAAACCTGAAAGTGAAACTGTTGGCATGTAGGAAGCAAAACCAATAGTTCAAGATACATTATTGAAATGATGTTCCAAACACACAGTCTAAGATCTAACTGTAGCTCTCTAATTATTTGCAGTTAAACTCGCCTGAAGGGGTTTGTTAATGCCTTAGTTGTTTTAGTAGTTTCAGAAACTTGGAGGGATCATAATAGAGAACAAAGGCAGTGAAAATTAGATGATCCATTCTTTCAGATTTGCATACATTACTGTTTGGTGGAAAAAAGAAATTCTCCCTCTGCCAGGAATTGATGGTGGGACTACATCCTGCAGTTGTTTAAAACGATCTCCCAGCAAAAAACCATGAGCGCGCGCTAAATTCTGGGCTGCCAACCTGGCAAGAATTGATTAGTGAATTAAACGCTGCTGTGTTTGTGCCGGTAAATGGTGCTGGGAGGCTGTGTGTGTACAAACACAGCCCTGCACACTCCTCCCGGAGGTCTCTGCCTTGCAGACGTGCCTGCAGCTCCTTGCTCTCTTTGTTCTCGCCATCCATCAGGCTGGGCTGAAGGTTTTGTTGCAGCGGAGGGTGAATTCCTTCTCCCGCCTTCCCCGGCCTGCTGCCCCTCTAATTGTCGTGTTGTCAGAAGGCGTGTGCCTCCAAAAGCCTTATCTGATTCCTCCAAAAGCCTTGCAAGCAATTCAGATGTTGACCCCTTGAGTGCAAACAACTCCTCGCCTGCCTCGGGGCATAGCTTCGAGACAGGGTTTAGTGCTGGTGTGTGTGCAAACCCTGAGGTGGCTTTGTCATCAGGGATGGAGCACCTGCCTGGGGAGGGGAGCTAGGGGCCGGGGAAGGTGAAAGGCTGGTAAGACAGAGTGGGAGAAGGGGAGTCCAGCAGCTGCTGGTGTCAGTGCTAGGATAAGTGCAAGGAGATTAATAGTTATTTAAAGAGCAAATGGGGACATGGCATTTGGATGTGGCATGTGAGTGAATAAATGTACTGGAATGGCTGCTCCACTCTTACCATTTAGACAGATGGTCCCTGGACTGGAAGGAATGAAAAAGATCTTTGATTCTCTTAAGGAGATCTTACATTTTAATGGAGCACTTCATTATTATTATTTAAATTGTCTTCCAGACATCAACTTCAATGTTTCCAGACTGTGCTCTCTTGTTCACACTGACTGTCCATTTGGCCATCTTCCTCCATCAGCTTAAGTAGCCTGGCTTTAAGAGGGAATAGTTTTTAAGTGAAAGCTGAAACACTGTTGTTTTGCTGAGCTGTTTTAGGAGACCTCTTTTCATCACAGCCTGTTGGCTAAGGAGTGTGTCTGATGCTAATCTTCACAAGAAGTGAAACAGCAGAGTGATATTTTTACATTTTTGAGAAGTCTTCAGGTTGTAGAGTATTCTGGGACAGGAGGGCAGGGAGGTTTGTTTTTAGCTTAAACACAAAATTATTTAGCAGGAAAAAGACTGTTCCTGGTGCAGTACACCAGTATTCTGATTCTTCCCATAGAGAATTAGCCTTAAGGCAAAAGCTGTACCAAAAGTCCATTAAATAGGTCTTGGTTGGCTGAATAGCCCACAGGAGATGAGGCATTAACTGTCATCTGCATTGCCAAAGCTACAGTCTTCTTTTGGAGAAGAACCAGTCTGGATTGCTTTCTCCTCTCAACTATTTAATGGGTCCAATTGCAGATACTTGCTTCCCTATCTAACGGTGTGATGGGCATCTATAACATCCCTGCTGCTGTAGACAGGGAAACTGAGGCAGAGAGGGCAAATGACTAACCTGAGGCAACCTGAAGAGTCACTGGTTCACCCAGGATTAGGACTCAATATGTAATTGCTTTTATTACTCTGCTGCCTGAAGGCCTTAGACAGAACAGAGGCCCATTAAGTGGAATGCTTTTTACATAGTGAGGAGCAATACTTGCCCTGCAGACCTTGCTGCTTGAAGTAGGCTGAGGTGGAGGGGGAGGTGGCTTGCCCAAGGACAAAGCATGTCACTGACAGAGCAAGGGAGGGAACCAACTCTCCATTCTCTTTGCAGACTATCCTAGCTCCCAAAATGAAGTCCTCTGTGCTGTTTCCCACCAGGCTAGCACAGCCTCCTAGCTTCCTAGCACAGCTCATAGTAGAAGCTGTTCAGTCTCTGCAAGGTCCTATGTGCATCACAGGAGACCCTAGCCCATCAGCCTTACTTTGTTTTTTTAATCAAAATGCCAGAAAATATCAGCCTTTTCTAATGAAAGGAACAGAAACCTAAGGAAGATCTTCAACTGGTAGTTTAAATTTCTGTTCTTCATCCTCTTCTGGAAGAACAACAGAGAGCATAGCATTTTTGGGCATAAGGAGAGCACTTCATCCTTTCCAAAGGACTGGCTGGTGGGGTTCCCAGTGCTAGGGAACCTTTTAGTTATGGGTCTTGTGGTTGATGGTCTGACCCAGTGAATCTTTGCTGCTTGGTTGATAATGCCAAGTAGTCCTGGAAAAGGATCAACTGTTGGAAAGAAGGAAGTGGGAAGCAAACTGGCTGAAGTGGAGAGATGCATGAATTTGATGGGTCTGGGTGGGATTGAAGCTAGAGGATGTGAAGGAACATGAAGTGTTTGGGCCTTTGGACAAAGGAAAGAGCCTGAGTCCCTTCTGTCTTGTCAGCAGCTAGCAGCAGAACCAGGTTTGCTCATTGCTGTGGGTGCCTGGTTGATCCCAGAGCTGTTGGGAATGGATACCCCAAACCTTTTGCATCTGCTGTCCTTCCTTTGGACACATGCAATGATGAGACTATGCATACCTGGCTGAACCCCATGTGCTCCTCACCTGCTGCCCTGGCCCCATGGTCAAAGCTAGCTCCTTTGGAGGATTAAGAGAGTGTGGGCTAGTTGTGTAACTCTTTCTCCAGAGTACTTTCCCAGCTTCCAAGTGTTTGTGGTTCAGAATTTTGAAATCAGATATGCTTGCACTAACAGATTTTTCTCCAGCAAAACTTGTCTGATGCCTTTTTGAACACATGTACGCTTTTAGTATCCACAGCATTTTATGACAGAGAATCCATTTTTATTTGTGGGCTTGGAAGAACCACTCTGTGTGTGTTTAAACCAAAATCCTGCTTAAGATCATACAATCATAGAACAGTTCAGGTTGGAAGAATCCTTTTAATATCATCGGGTCCAACCATGTAATGTTTTCTTGTTCCCCAAGTACCCTATTAAGAGAGCATGAAAATTAATTTCCCATTTGCTTTTATCCATGTCGTTTAGGAATTTATCCACTTCTGTCATACCAAGTTCTACCTCTCCTCACTGTCTTTTTTTTTCCCAGGCTGAAAAGCCATCATCTACTGTATTACAGAAAGGCATTGAAAAGATTTGCTCATTCTTGACACCTTTCTCCACACTTTGTTCCCCCTCATCTGTGAGGAGAACAAGAGCTACGCATAGAATTTAAAGCATTAAGAATGTGACTTTTTCTGTTAACCTCTCCCCAATCTAACCATTGCCTTTCTGTACTCTGTTTTCTGGCCTTTGGTTTTGATGTCTTTAATTGTTTCATATGATGCTTGTACTTGGAAGCTACTTTTGGGACACTACCACACTGGCTCATTTAAGTGCTCTGCACTGTGCAACTGCTGCTGCTTGAGTATGTAGGGAAGCCCACCATGCTGTGAGCTTGCATGCTACTTGCTGTGACCTTTAACTCATCTCTACTACTGTCTGTGACCACTCACTGGGAATTGAGTGCAACCTGGTTAAGTTCTATGAACCTTTTCTCCGTCAAGTCGCACTTCAGTGTAGTTCCTATCAGCTCCTAAATGTCACTGTGAATAGCAGAACTGGACCCACAAGAAGAGGAGCAGTCTGTGTGTAGAGTATGAGACTCTGAGATGATATAGCTTTGTATAAGTTAAAGCCAGTTGCAGTGTAATGAAATTCATGATTTTTATCAGCTTATAGCAGTCCATCCAAAAAGGTCTCAGTCATGGTGGTGTTAGACATAATGAGCCTGGCTCCTCATGATGGCTTGCTGCCCTGCAAATTATTTCCTTGTTATGTGCAAGCTCTTTTCCCAGCTTGGCTATTGATNATAAGGTCACCCCTGAGTCTCCTCTTGTTCAGGCTAAACAGTCCCAGTTCCCTCAGCCTTTCTTCATATGGCTTCCCCTCCAGCCCCTTCACCAGTCTCATCAGTCACCAATGTGAAGAGAGCTATATCCTTTGCAAATCTTCTTCCCTGTGTGGCACAAGTACAGTGGTGCTGAGATGATGCTGTGCATCCTCTCTTGTAAAGCCCATGCCATGGCTGGGCAGCCAGTGCTAATGTTGCTTCCATAACAGTCCTGTGCATTTCTTTGCCTCTAGCCACAGTATACAAACCTGGGGCTCCTGAACAGCATGGACCAGCAGATCCAGAATGGCTCTTCCTCCACCAGCCCCTACAACACAGAGCACGCGCAGAACAGCGTCACAGCTCCCTCGCCTTACGCGCAGCCCAGCTCAACTTTCGATGCCCTCTCGCCCTCCCCAGCCATCCCCTCCAACACAGACTACCCAGGACCTCACAGCTTCGATGTATCATTTCAACAGTCCAGCACAGCAAAGTCAGCAACGTGGACGGTAAGGATGCAGCATCCCTTTACTCCTCTGGCTTCCCTCCCGATGTCAGTAATGACATTTTTCATATGACACATATCTAGGCTTGTGCAAGAACTGTGTGACCCATGTCCTCTTCCATGCACGACATGTCACACTGAAGGGAAAGATTTATCTTGGCTGCTGTGGGAGGGTGTGGTGGGAATTTAACCCTCAATAATAGCACTAAATCCTAGGTGAATAAAATGCCTTGTGAAAAGAGAGTCGCCTAAAGACGGCGTGTGATGAAACGGTGGCTCTGCGTTTGGGTCTAGAAGCTATGCTGGAGCAAAACACAGGGTGAAAGTAAACATGGCTTCAGTGCTTCCCTTGGCTTTCTTCAGCATGCATGGCTTTGTGTGAGGTTTAGCATGAAGGGCTGTGTCAGAAGGATGGAGGGTGGTGCTCCTTGCTCTGACCCATGGAGCGTGGAGTTTTTTCCTTCCCCCCTCACAGCTGCTGTGGCACCCCCAGTGTCACTAGCTTGGGTCAGCTCTGCAGCATGTGGATGGGTTGTTTGTTTTACTTAATGCTTTGCTCTTGCTGTCAGAATAATACCTTTCTTATTAAAAAAAATGCAAGGAAAAAATCATGGAGCTTGAAATTTGAGGCCCAGATCTTTTATTTTTTTACAGAGCTGGCTTGATTTTTCAAGCTCTAGAAACTTTGTAGCCCCAAACAGAGCACTGCTGAATCTGTACACCTTCTTGTTGTTTAGGGCTGGAGAGCAGAGATGTTTGCAGTGGAGCAAATTGCTGTCTTAAAGATGTTCAATATATGGATTCCTCTCCTTCAGGCCCCTGTAGTAGGTGCAGCAAATAATGTCCTACCCATGCTACCCGAATAAAAGCAGAGATTCTATTTTCAAGGCAAAAGAAAAAACAAACCACTTTTTATTAAAAGCTAAGAGAATTAAAATTGTAGTGTGGGATTTTTCTGTTTGGTTTTTTTTTCATCTGAAGAACTACTTTGATCTCACATTTAAATACAATCTAGCTGGAATTGCTGCTCCCAGCCACTGATGCTAGGAAGACAGAGGAGCCTGTGTGCTCCACTCTGGAGAAATTTGCTACATAACAAGAAATCACTGGGAGTTTTCATCCTTTATATTTTAAAAGCCCTTTCCAGTAAAATTTGTCTCAAACTAGTAATAATACCTTTGCTCAGAAAATTGTGTTAAATGGGGTTAAAATGGGATATGCCTGCTCAAAACCAAATTTTTCATGTGCTTATGCATAGAAGGGTGAAGGATTTTTAAGTGACATTGAAATTGCACCTTTTCCTTATCTGCATTGGGAGTGATGTCCTGCTGTTGTTCATGTTTTCATGCCCAAGTTTCTCCCATTACATTACACACTGTTTATTTTCACATCCCTTTAGAAAAGGAAATTGTTGGTCAGCTCTGCTTTCTCTTTCTCAGAGTAAGAAAATGCTGCTCTTGGATTTTTGCAGGTAGTTCTGGAGAGGGTCCTTTGAAGGAGATATGAAAAGACATTCTCTTTTGATACACGTGGTACAAAGAATTATCTAACACAGCTGCAGGGTACCAGAGTGTTTGATGCTTTCCTTTCAACTGTGAAAAGTGGTCTTTTGAAATGAGGTTTGAATGTATGTAGTAGGCTGTTCCAGCAGAGATGAAGATGTGTGAGCAACTCATGGACTTAGTTAAGTGAAATGTTTCACTGTAATGGTAGTGGCTTTCTGGGGTAGAAAGGAAGTCTGAGTTTTAATGTGCATCTGGGTAGTAGTCAAAGATCAGATTACATGCTGTCTTTAAAAATATACATAAGATTACTCCTTGGTGACTAGAGTAACCAAATGTGCAGCCTGGGGGGAGGCCCATTTAGCCTCCCCTCCTTTTCTTTTGCCCTGATGCGGACCATGGCACCAACAAATGGAGGTGTGCTCCCTCTAACTGTTGCAATTTGTATAAGTCCATGTATTTTACTAAAGAAAAGGGCTCCTGAACAGCTCTTTGCTCAGGGAGGAGCGAGCATGGTCCAGGTGTCCTGCACAGAGTCAAGTGACCTAGATTTAGGTGCTCACGCAGGAGCTGGCAGCATGCTGCATGTTGGCAGTGGCTGATGACGGTCTTGCGGCGGTGGCTGGGGACCGTCAATCAATAGGCCTTGCACAGCAGAGTCTTTTTCCATCTTCAGAGCTCTGCCCTGCTGCTAATTAATCCACCAACTCATTTCACATGGCCTTTTGAGCAGTTGGTAATATGTGTTCGACAGCTTTATCAGTGGGGTGGGTGGGGAAGGATGTGAAGGTGCTCCTTCCCCGCTGCCATCCTGAGAAATGTGGAAACATGCGTGAAATGTTGATGAAAGGAGGAGTGATTGCCCCATCCTCTCAGCTAGAGCAAGTTCTTGAGTTGCTCATCCCCCCCCCCATGTGACTTCATGTGCTTTGATTAATGCCTGTTGTCTTTTTTTTTTAATGATGGATTAGGAACTTACCTAACTGGAAGAGTAGCTTCCACTGCACTGACCTATTAAAAGTTTAATTACTTGATGGCAACACCCTTATTAAGAGTCCAAAACTTGAAAGCCTTGTTTCTTCTTGTTTCTTAGTTCTTTTTTTCTTGCTGTTCCTCAGGGTAACAGTATTTAGTAAGGAAATCCATTCTATCGTGCTTTCCCTTGTTTTGGAGAGGAAGAGCCAGGCTGAGCCACCTTTTGCTGCTGGGAAGGCTTAGTGGTGACTAAGAGGAGATCTGCTGTCCTTGCTGACAGCATGCTTCACTGCAGCTCCTCTGAGCTCCTGGGCTGAGTCATGTCAGATTAGCTCATGGGAGTGAAGATTGTGGGTTTGGTAAGAGGACTGGCTTATTTCTTCAAAAAGCAAGAGCCACTTTCATGGGATGATTAGAGACCTGTGAAAATGCTTCAGATTTCTTGGCCACTTTGGGAGCATTTAGCTCTCAATCTGCTTGTTTTGGAGGCAATAATCTGGAAGTGCATGTAGAGCCCAAGGTTTGGAGGTTAGGGGAAGGAGGGAGGGTACTTGCTGAGTACCTAAATGCTGCCTCTGAGAACAGCTCTGGAATTTATTTTACTTTTTTTTTCCCTGGAACTTCCCCTACCTCTCCAAGATCTGCAGACTCTTTTATGGCACAGATTTATTATCCTAGGACACCAGGCACCCTTTGGCAAATCAGAAGTATTTGTATAGGATAGGCTGAGAGGGAAATGAGTGCGAGATCAGGTCTTTTTTTCTCTGCTCAGGTTTGTGATGGGCTCCAAATTAAAGGAGGAAAAGAGAGGGAACCCACAAAAAAACCCAAACCTGGCCAAAAATTGCAGAGGAACACTAGCTGCTGCTACAGGAGAGGGTGGGTTCAGATGTATGAGCAGTTCACTTTGAAAAGATGATAAATTTTCTCTCTGAAGTCTTTCATGACCTTAAGTAGGAATTCCAGTAAAACATGCTGTCTAATCAGGTTAGGTCTTCATTTGTATGCAATGCTGAACTAATTAATGATGACAAATTGAGATTGGATTGCAGAGGCTTTAGAAGCATCCTTGATTAGTTCTTTTTAATTAATAACCTGAGAATAGAAGTGAGAATATAAGCAGGTTAATCAGCTTTTTCAGAAGGAAAATCTTCAGAAATTGAAACTCTACTGAAGTGTTTGAAACAAAAAACCTTAATAGTCTAAACTGAACAATGTTTCTTGCATGCATTTTCCTAACACAATAAAAGGCTACTGAAAACCATGCTGCAAAGAAGCAGCTATCACTTGTAACGCTGAGACAGAGGAGGTTGGTGAGGTTGAGTGAGAAGCCCCATGAACTGGGTAAATGAAGAACTTTTGTGCATAACTATATCTTGTTTATTGTAGGTTATTTCTTCCATGAGAATTCCCATATTCCCATGCCTTGCACTATTTCCTGTTTCTGCAGAAGAAAACAAGACATTTCAAAAGCATGCCACCTCAGGTTGTTGTTGTTGTTGTCAGAAGTCAGTTGGGTGCCAGTATTTCCCACCCACTGAGCACAAACAAACAAACAACTGCACTGGCTTTTCCCCCTAAAAATGATTTGGTGATAACATGTCACTAGCAGAACCTGTTACATGGGGAAGAATATGATTGCAGTAGAAAAATAAAAGCTAAAATTTTGTGTCAAGGTAGTAAAAGTTAACATTAATGCCAAATGTGAGCTACCAAAAAATGAATCTGATACACACAACCCCATAAAGCAGAATACCACCTTCTAAGTCATGAGACTCTTTCATAAAAGACAAACAGGTTCTTCTTATTCTCCCCCAGGTTTTTGAGCCTTTAGGGTGCATCTACTAAATCTTTGAAAACTTTTCTTGGTGTACTAGAGGTTAAGGGGAAAACAAAAAGGCAGAATTTACTCATAGTTTTCAAATGAAAAGAAAAATAAAACAAAAGCTTTGCAAATTTTGATTCTGCTGAAGACAGACACCCAGCCCTGCAAGACTTGCATAATTCAGGTGTTGGCAATGCCTGAGTTTAGCAGTTTATTCTCATGCCCTGCAGTAAGTTGGAGCTGAGCTGGGTTGGCCCTTGCAGGGTTTTGTTGTGAAACACTGAGCTCTACAGAGCTGCAGTTTGTGCTCCAGTCAGGCTCACTGCTTCTCCTCAGTAAGCTGGACCAACAGTTACAAGAAAGTGCTCAAATTTCAGACTCTCTTAGCTAGCAAAGCTGGATAACAGCCTGTGAAACATGCATGAAGCAAGTAAATGGGTTGTGATGGCTGGGGTTAGTGGATTTGGAAAAGCTGTGTTTTAAGGAAGGTGAAAGGAATGCACTTAAATTAGCCCACATGAGCAATAAACAGGTTTCTGTGGTCAAGAGTACAGATTCCTTGGCTGGGCTATTTCAGGCTTTCTATTTCAGATTAGTTCATTCCATTTTCATTTTAAATATATTCTGTGTCATGAACTACCTGGTAAAATTGGGAATCTTTTCCCAAACTCTATAAAATGGATTAGAGGATTGTGCACAAGCATAGTGAAGTGATGAGGGGGCAACTAGATGTGTGCAGCACCTTGACTCAACAGTCCTTAAATTGTGTGTTCAGTATTCCCTTACCTAATCTGTTGTAGTAGCACATTGTTTCAATAGCACTGGTAATGTCCAGTATTTTCCTGGCTGCTGATTCTCTTCCTGCATCATATACAAAACCTAACTTTCTTAAAGACTGGTTACTCTCCCAATGAATATACATGTTGGGCTGTATGAAGTGGTCATGTGAAATCTTAGCTTTGTTATTCCTTGGTAGTGTGTTGGTCAGTGCAATCTGAGCTTCCTAATTGTACCTTTTAACATTATTTTTTTAAGCTGTCAGAAGAAAGGGAATGAAAGTGAATATGTTACAGAATATTGAGTTCCCTTGTCCTCAGAGTGTTCTAGACTGCAATCATAGAATCCTAGAATGGTTTGGGTTGGAAGGGAGCTCTGGAGCTCATCTNTTGAGGGCTCCAGAACTGGACACATTGATATAGGGTTTAGCTGTTTCCATAAAGCATCTGAGGAAGGTCCTTGTAAGAGCCCCATTTGTGCAGAGGGTCTGCAGACCTCGCTGAACACTGAAATTGATCCCCTCCTGGCCAACAAATCCTTTCATGCCTCTAAATACAGGCTTTTTTTTTCTTTTCCACCCCACTTGTTGCTCAGCAAAGTTGATTTTGCTGGTGATAATCCCCCCCCTTGTTTACAGCAGGAGTGAGGATTCCTCTACTCCAAAGGGAGAGAAGCGATCTGGGAAAAAGGCAGCAGTGGAGAAGGACATAGGGCTGCAGCCTTTGGATGCACATGCTGTAGAGGCTGGGAGAGCTGATGCAATGGTGTGAGCTAAGAGCTTGGCTCCCCACTGATCTCAGCAAAGCAGGAACGCTTCCATATTTGGGCATTTGTCTCAGGTGAGAAGTGGTTAAGATATGGCTTCCTCAAGCTCTCTACAGCCCTCCCTGCCTGAAGAGGCTGTTTCCAGCATGCACTGCCTCTTGGCACGGAGCAGGCAGGGCAGGCATGGATTTCCATTGTCATTCTTGTGCACGGAGGGATTGTGATTGCTCTTTCCTGTTTGAAGAGCTCATGAAGTGTGTTATCCCCTGTGTGATATTACAGGGCCTAGCACTAAGGCTGTTGAGGCATATGTAACTTGTCCTAGGTCATCTACCTGGAAAGAGAGGAGTCAGGCTTCTTGTCTTTGAAGGAGGTGCTGTTCTCACGGCAGGGAGGTGTTCTCAAGCTAGCAAAGCTGGGCAGAACCAGTTCACCTGTGAGAACCAGCCGGGAGAGGCCTGCTGGCTTCTGTTTGGGTTTTTATGCTTGAGTAAAAGGAGATCTGAGTGTGTTAGGTTCCCATTAGAATGTAATTGTGCTCCCCCCACCAATCTCTGTCATGTATATCTTGTTTTTATTAGCAGTTATCTTCTTTCTCTCCTTACAAGCAGCTGTACAGATCTGTGTTGTAGTTTCCAGCAAATCCCTTGTGATATGAGCTGTCTTGTTTTTCCTTTTTGTATCCCTTATTGTTTTGTAAATCCCATCATGGCAAAACAGCTTCCCTATGTAAACTGGAGTTTTGCTATGTAGTCTCTATTAGACCAGCACCCTCCATGATGACAGAGCTGCACTGTGCTGTAAGAGCACACTGTGAGGGGCAGCCTGTACCCCACATGAATAATGATGCTTAGGAAGGGTGAGAAGGGAAGTTAGTTTATATATGAATTGGTATCTGTAAGTGGGAAGAGAAAATTTGAGTCTCTTGTTTTGCAGTGTTACGTGCTTTGCTCTTCAAACAGGCCAGTTGCTACAGGGCACCCGGTGTGCCTGACCCACTGAGAGAACACAGGCTTCAGATGGCTGAAAAAGAAGGCTCTTGACACTAGCATTTAGCCTCTTGGTTGCTATGCTTGTGGGTGATTCTCAGTGTAACAGGAGACCAGTTAGAGCTCACTATAGGCTTCCCAAGATCTGCAAGTGAAAAACATCTAGATGTTGTGATTAGACATGGGAGGATGGAGAAAGTAGTTATAGGGAGAGGTTGTGTCCCCCACAGGGGCAGAAGATCCCTCTGCTCTTTTGCAAAATAGCTTTCTAGTTGTACTGACATCACACTTTTTAAACAAATTTTCTGAAGGGGGAAAAGTTTTTAGGTTTTTTTGAAGAAAAAAAAATCAGAGGGAGAGAATTAAGTGCAAGAAAATTTTTTTTGGTTCGTAATGTATTTTTTTTGGTCTGTGTAAAGAGGAAAAAGTGTTAATTAAACATAATTTTCATCAATGTGACTTGCACAAAAAGGCCCCACCTACTTTCATGAGAAAGGAATAAAGAGAATCATAATCCTGGATTAGATATCTTTCACTACACATACATAAAAACAACACCGTGTGAAAGGGGGAAAATATATATGTATATACACACACACCAAACATACCAATGTGCCTCCAGCAGTATTACCAAAGGAATTAACTTTACAAGAAACAGCCACAGCCTGGAAAGAAGCCATTTTTTAAATAAAAGCTGAATGAGCATTGCGGTTTCAGAGAACTGTGAGAAGGAAGGGTTAAAAAAACATTTGCAGATAAGAATAGCTGAGGCTGGAAGAGGAGTGAACATCTTGAAGTAGGGGAGAGTCATTAGTTAAATCACTTTTTTTCTCCCCTCCTATTAGTTAAAAATTGGCTTCTACTAAGAACAACATGTAGGATTAGTGTTGCACTTGAAATCTTCAAAGTGCTACACAAACATTCCCTCCCTAAGCAGCAACACCTTTGCTTGGGAGGCAAAGCAGGAGTGCCGTCGCCATTTTGGAGAAGGGCAACCAAAGTGCCACAATCTCCAGACTCGTAGAGTTCTTGGGTTTTTTTGATGTTTTTGTGGTAGTGATGGTAGGTGTGGTTTGGGGTTGGGTTTTTTTGGATGCTTTGGGGGTTTATTTGTAGTGTTCAGAACTGTGAGTGCCTCTAGGATGGCTGTAAAAGCTGCTGAGCTCTGCTGGGTTTCACAAGTGCTAAGCATGCAAAGCAGCCTGGCAGAGCTCAAACAGAGTCACCTCCTTGCCTTGCCAAAGGTCATGGCAAACTAGGCCAGAAGGGAGGCAGCCTGCTCTGGGCCAAGGAGGCTTTCCTAAAAAGTTCCCACTTTCTCCTATACCATTGAGCTGTATAACTTAAACTGTGTCAGCTCAGCACTGTTAGAAGATCTTTCAACCCTACAAAAAAAGATTGTGCAAATAATACTTCAGTGACTGTTTAATAAGTTACTTTCTGGTAAAGGTTTTCAGGTAGGTTGGTGCAAGACATACTGCTTACTTTAGACTGGGTACTAGAAAGAAGTTGTTCCCCACGAGGGTGGTGGAACACTGGCCCAGGTTGCCCAGGGAGGTGGTTGAGTTCCCATCCCTGGAGGCATTGCAGGTGAGGCTTGCCAGGGCTCTGGGCAAGCTGATGTAGTTGGGGATGTCCCTGGCCACTGCAGGGGGGTTGGACTAGATGAGCTCCAGAGGTCCCTTCCAACCCAAACCATTCTAGGATTCTAGGATACTTTGCAGACAAAGACCTTCCTTGGAGATGATCATTCCTTTCCTTAGGTCAGTTGAAATATCACAGTTGTCACAGGTATGATTTCCCTGCCAACTTGCTACAGAGCAAGCATCAGGCTGGAGGTGTGCTGAAGCAATTATAATTGTGTTGTGCTGGTGGTGCTCTGTACACTAAGGGTTCAGCTCCAGTGCCTGGCAGACCATACTCTGAAGAAATTCCTGCTTTGTTTAAAAAAAGAAGCGTCTTGGGTAGGGATGACTTGTGTACAGAAAGAGCATGAACTTTATTATGCAATGGAAATCTTCTCACGAGGTTTTGCTATGTGCAGGTGTGTCATATTTGTTATTGTAAACACAATGGGATAGCTACCCAAATAAAAGCTTAGATCCTCTTGCAAATAGACCTGAGTATTGATACAAACTTTGTCATTTCCAGTTGTTAAACATAACACTTGAACATTGGAGCAGAACTGTGGAGCCACAGGAGGAGAATGCCTTGTTTTTTCAGATGTAGTCTATGAGAAAGTTGTTTTAAAGGAGAGCAAAATATCACTTATCTGATAAAAAGGAATGGTTTATGGTAGAGGGAAGCAGCACTCAAAGGCTAACCTGTCTTTCTTGAATGAGTGAGATGGGACTTCGGTCTAAATTTTCTGACTGTTTTCCCTGTTAGCTGTGATGGTTAGGCTGCCTTGGGCCTCTCTTGCATTTGTTGTGTGTCCTGGGGTGCATCATGCTGTCCTCCTGGGGAGAGAAGCCTGGAGATGCCCTGGTAGGGAGCAGCATCAGTGAGAAGCAGAATTGGCTCTGAGCACAACCTCAGAGCTGCTCCTGCCCTGTGATTTAGATGCAATCTGGGTAATACTGTGCAAGTCATTGTCTATGCCTCTGTTCCTCCTCTTCCTCCTTTCCACACACCCACTCTCCAATCTGGGACTGTGTCACCATGATCCCCTGTTGTAAAGCACTTAGACCCCTGATGTGAAATGCCTGGGGGGGGAATGATGCTTGCTCTGCATCCTGAATCACTAGCCTTAGCTTTCAGGCCTCTTATTTTGACTTACTTATAGGACATTAAAGTCATTTTATAAACTAACTTTTGAAAGAGCCAAAACATATCTCCAGGCTAAAGCCTGAAACTACATGAGTGCCCACTGAGTTCTTGCTTCCCTCACTCGAGATCTCAAGCTTTACCAGTATCAAGCCCACCAGGTTTGAACCTTATGGATGTAGATGGCTACAGCATGAAGGAAACCACCTACTTGTTATGTAGCCAGACCATGATGCTGTGCCAGTACTGCTATGTCACCTTGCCACTTCTTGAGGCTTTTTAGCTCAATTCTATGAGCTGTGGTCAGGAGCAAGTTAGCTCCTGACGCCCTTGCAATAGGAACAGAATGAGCCGAGACTCACTATCAAACCTGCACCCAAAGCTCCTGGGACCGGCCTTAGAATTCAGGACCAGAAGGGATTCATGTGGGGAAGGGGCAGAAGTGATACCACTGGGCTCAGTGCCCAGCCTGGAGGGTATTTGTGGGGCAGGCAGTGCACTCGGTCTGTTTGCATTTGAGCATCATCATTACCATGAGTGGGAGAGAAAAAGGCTTCCTGTGAGGTGTTTGTTGGGTGGCTGACCACTGAACAATAGCTGTTCACTTACTGCTGAGGTGGTGGCTGGTTTTGTGATGAGCTCTTCATCTCCTGTCTCTTCTGCTGCAAAACACTCACACTATTTGTACTTAAGGGTGTTTTGGGGTTTGTTGACTCATCCTTGGTGGGTTCTTGTAGGCATGTGAACAAAGGGGACTCCAATAGCAAACAGTCTGTGCATTTCTAGATAAAAGTCTTTTACAGTATCAGCACTCATAAAAAGTGGTGAGGCTGCTAGGAAAAGCTTCAGAAGAGTCATCGCTAGCACTTTAGGGTTTGACAAAGACAAAGCAGGTGGACTCGATTGCTTTGTGATACAGTTTCTATGAGGCATTAATACACTTGACCTTTATTTGGCATCCTCTGTGTGCTGACTTCTGAGTCATTTTTGTCCATTTCCTTTGCCATGCCTCTCAAAAGGGCTACAGAAGTTGGAGTCTGTCTTTCTGGGTTTGTTTTTCAGCAGACTGATGTGTGGAAGATACGAATGGGGAGAACTGGGTTGCACTGGTGCTGCTTGGAATAGAGAGAGAATGTCTGATGGGAAGAGCAGCTCCATGGACAAGACAGGTTCCAGATTAAATTTGCAGGGATGTGTTGGAAGCAAAGGATTTCCATGCTGTGTGTCTGTCCCAAGTGCAAAAACTCTGCTGCTGTTAGATTGCCATCAGCAAAGTGACTCTCTACTGGGGCTCTTTGGCTTCCATACACTGATATTCTGATGTGTGTTTTGCAACTTATTTCAGAGAAGCTTTCTAAATGCAGAATTTGTGGGCTCTTTCCCTTAGGTGAGGTAGCTTGGTAGCCTTTTAAGGGTTGATAAAGCTCTTGGACAAGATTGACCATGCTGCTTAGTGATTAGGAATGACTACTCGTGACCGCTTCCCCCTCTGACTTTCAGAGGCAAGGAGGTGGCTAGCAAGAGCTCAGATATATGTGACAAACTCCTGGAGTGCACCTTGCCCTGGACCCCCTGGATCACTCCCCATCTGCAGTGTGACCCCAGAGTAACCTGCTTGCTGGGGAAGTCAGCATTTCTCTGCTCCCAAGAGAAGCAGGGCTGAGCCTGCTGCAGGTGCTGACTGCCAGGCAGTGGTGCAGGACTGTCAGGTATTGTGTGTGCTGGGAGCTCTCTGGCTTGGTGCAGTGTGCTGCCTTCAGCCTGCCTGCCATGGCTCAGCAAGGATGTAACACTTCACTCCAGCTTTTTTTTTGTTCTTTTTTCCACTGGCCATACCAATCTGATTACACTTTTGAGAGATCATCTGCCTCTAAAGCTTAATTAAGGTGCTCTTGTCTGACTTGTCACTGACTCACCTGCCACTGTATGAGCTCATGTCTGACTTTGTCCTAGGAAGATAGCAAAATATGTCAGGCTTCCTTGAAATATAGCAGGTTTTTGTTTTATTGCACCCCTGACATTGCTGTTGGCTGCTGCAGAAGTGAACAGAAAGATGACTGCTCCAACTTGGTTACATTTATCTAAACTTAGTCCTTTGCTTCTCTCTGCCTTGAAAAACCAGATGGGGTTTTGCTTGCACAGCTGTAGATATGTTAGAGTTAATAATAATAAAAAAAACTAAATTAAATAACCTTTGAGTTTTGGCTTCAGGCAAAGTAGGTGAAATGATGTGTTTTGGAGATGAATGCTCTTGCAGGAGGCAAGATGTAGCTTGCAGGAGAACATCTGCAACCAATCCATTCTGTATGAGATGGGGCCAAGACTTGTTTGTATCTCAGTACCTGTTCAAACATGTTGTAGCACAGCAAAAAGAGGTTTTGAATGCATTGAGGAAGGGTGGGTAAGAAGGGAAAGAGACATCAAGCTGAAAGTTTGCTTAATAGCTTTGATTTCTTCATTAAACTTTTAAGCACTTTAATAATTTGATTAGCTGCTTTCAGAGCACTGTAGAATTATTTCCCCTCCCTCTTTTTTCTTTCTTAGAAGAGAAAAAGCCCTACTCACCTTGATGCCACAAAATTCACTTGCTTTCTCCTTTGGAGCAAATGTACTAACTGTTTGCTGCCTTTGCATACCCTGTGGAAGCATGTTCCAAAATGCACTGCTCAGAGTGTTCAGACATTCTGTTACCAGGCTGACTGCCTGGACACCAGAATGCAGCTTCCCAGTCAAATGCTCCTCTTTGCTCTGTAAGAACAGAATGTAGAATGACCATCTAGCAGTTTGAGGAGCTCATTTGCCTGCCTTTAATTGTGCACTTAAAATGCCTCTGTCTCAAGGCCTGTTGCAGCCTAGAACAGTTAGATGACTCAGGAGCAGCTGAAGCGGTGAGGTTGGTAACAGAGGTTCTCATATCATCATACTGATGATTCTCATCATCAGTGCTGAGCTCTGTGGTTTTTGTTTTGGGGGAGGGGGGGATGTTCTTGGGTTTTTTGGGTTTTGTTGGTTGGTTTTTAAGCTGCCCCCCAAGATGCGCATACAGCTGTAGTTCTGCCCTGCACATATATGTGTTCTGAATCTGCAGACTGCACGTGTCTGGGATCTGTTGCCACTGAAGCAACAATTGCTCAGATTCAGATCTTTGTCCTTGTCTTATCAGCTGGATTCCTTGCTGGGGAGCTGAGGCAATTGATTTAGTTTGAATAAAGTGGAGAATGTGAACGCAGTGCCTCTAATATCTTACCAGAAGAAACAGGCATGCATTCAGAGTGCTGTTCTGCATACATGGAGTTGTAAGACTACCTGGGTAGTACTTTGCTAGTGCTTAAAACCAACATACTATAATATATAGTGGTGGTGGTGGTGGTGGTTTTCCTCTTGTCTCATCAAATTCAACTATGATTTTGCCAAAATTGCTTGCTTAATTGAGGTAGCCCTAGTCATGTACTAATGATCTTCAAGGCCCCAACACAAGTAAATTAAGGAACTGCAAGATGCAGAAATGCCTGACCCCCTCTGCCTTTGATGTAGACAGGGCTCTTCCATTGGGCCCTGAGAGTGAAGTTACTCTTACTACTGTGTGTTCATGCATTTAAGTCCCTGCTAACTCTCAGTGCTGCTCTTCATGTGTATTCCCTGGCCAGCTACCAGAAAGGCTCCCTATGGTTTGTCCGTGCTCAGCAGAGAGACACCCATGCTAGGGAGAGCCTTAGGCTCCACACCACACTGCATGGACTCGTCAGGCTGCACCTGGACAGAGAACTGCTGTGTCTGTGTGGTGCTGCAGCAACAGGTCAGCTTCAGTACGTATGGCACATTGCAACTTGACCATGACAGTCTGGGGGTTGTGCAAAGGTGGCTTGGCCATACCTGTACTCCCTTCTCCTGCATGTCACACACTAGTTTAGCATGTGGCAAACCAGCAGTCCCAGCAGCTGCGCTACGGGNGCACCAGGGGCCACAGGAGACCACAAGGGATTTTCAGACTGTGCCTGATGCCTTTGGTAGGCCTTGAGGAAGAGCACCGGTTTCTTTTGCCTTGCCCTGCAAGGAGCATCTTGACCTGGAGAGACTGCCAGGGCAGATCTTACCTCTCTCCTCATGCTTAGGGCTTCAGACATGAGGGCTTTAGGCATCCATCTTAGCCTTTGTTGAGCGTGCTCTACTGGACTGATGTGTAATTCAAGCTGCACGAATGGGTCTCTGTCCTGATGCACTGGTGACTCATGCAGCCATCATTTTCTGCCTTTAGAGCTGTGTTGCTATGACACTCTTGAGCCATAACAGATCTCACCTCTGGAGAAAAAAAGTTTCCAAAATGGTTGGCCATCCAGGCTTTTTTTTTGTTTGTTTGTTTGCTTGCTTTGTTCTCATCCCAAAATCACCGAGGGAAGTGGCCAACAGTGCAAATGACATTGTCTTAGTCAAACATTGTCTTAACTCAAGTTTTATCTTTCTCCTGTGCAAACATTACCTTGTGCCCAACTTCCTTTGGCCACCCCTGTACCACAACTTGAAACCTCTGTTAACTCCTTCCCTGAATTGTGTGATGCAATTATGCCTCCAAGCCCACTACTGTAGTGTGAAAATGGGTCCCTCTTGCTCTTGCAAGGACTTTTCAAGGAGCTTGCTCCTTGGAGAGCCAGCACACGAAGAAGCATACATGAGCCTGTGTGGGAAGCGGTGGGGGGATGGTTTTGTTTTGGTTTTTCCTCTTGGCTACATGAGCAGCTAAAACCTGTAACCTACAGGAGCTGGAAGCTCCATGCAGAAAATTAGCTTAGGTTGGTGAAAGAGTTGAGATCACATTTTTCTTGGCTAATTAAAGGATTAAAGGTGCAGAGATTTAGCAAACTGTCAGTGTGCTACAGAAGAGAGCCTTTGGTGGTTGAATCTGAGTTGAGATTAAACAAATTGTATTTGAATAAGAAATATGTGGCAACGGTTACTGTCTAGCTGGGCCTTTGTCATTTGCTGTCTTCCAGGGTCAGGTAGCTGGTGTGCTGTGATTAGGGCTTCTGTCTCAGTAGCTAGTTTCTCCCCAAGTATCTCCCTCTGGATTGTTTCAATTGGATGCCTTCATGCTTTGTAAAACTGGGCTTGTTTCTTCTCACCTGGTGCTTTGTGCAGAGGAGCCTTGCACACTACCTTGCATAATAATATCTTGCTCCCCATCATGGCAGTAGCATGGTCACATCTTTGTGGTGTGTTTTGTCATATCTCTGATCCTATTTGATCCTATGTTTTCAGCNCTCTCTCCAGCAGCTCCCTAGCCTTCTGCGGCTGAGGGGCCCAGAATTGGACACAGGATTCCAGGTGGGGCCTAACCAGAGCAGAGCAGAGTGGGAGAAGAACCTCTCTGGCTCTGCTGGCCACGCTCCTCTTAATGCATCCTAGGATGCCATTGGCCTCTTGGCCACAAGGGCACATTGCTGCCTCATGGGCATCCTCCTAGCCACCAGCACTCCTAGAGCTTTTTCCCCAGGGCTCTTCTCCAACAGATCAGTTCCCAGTCTGTACTGATCCATGGGGTTGTTCCTTCCCAGATGCAGTACTTTACACTTACCCGTGTTAAATTTCATTAAGTTTCTCCCTGCCCATCTCTCTAGCCTGAATGATGATGATTCTATTTAGAGGGTTTTTTGCATCCTGGCACATTGCTGTCTGCAACTGGAGAGCTAAATACTTGTTTCCCTGTGGCCTTTCTTCTGTTGTTCAGTTGTGAAGCTGGTGGATGAAGTATTTTGGGTTGTGCCAACAGTTTGATGGTGTCTTCCTACACATAATGCTGGCTGATAAATTTCTGGAGGAATGGTTAGATTCTGCAGGTTCCAAGTCCTTCCTTTCTCTGGTGCCACTTGATTGCCTTCAACAAGCTACACATGCAAATACCTTGCCAGTGTTAGTCCCAACCCTCCTCTTACATCCTCATTTGGATAGCATTAAATCGAGAGCTACTGAGGGGCTGTTTTTAAGTCTTATCCTTTACAACACTTGCAGAGGTGCAAGCTCATGAGATTTTTAGGGCAAAGCTTGCTTTCTGCAAGGGTGTGAATTCATCTGCACAGCATCACGTAGGGCAACAGAACATTCTGTCCATGGAGACGTGTACCTTTCTCTGATGCATCATGTATGAGCTGGAAGGAAAACAGGGCTGTCGGACAGTGTGAGCTAATAATTTCTTCTGATGTTGCAACTCTGTCTTGTTTTGCTCCAGTCTAGTTTATTTCTCTTTAGGGAGGAAGAGGCTTCCCTTTAGTTACCTTCAGCCCATGTAAGATTGTGAGAGGTCTCTGTTCTCTCTCTTTATTGGGAAGATGGAGGAAATCACAACATTTAAACTGGTGAAAAATATTCTAGGATTCCATAATCACTCAAAAATATGACATTAGTTACTATTTGGGTGTGGTTGGTTCAGAAATCTGACTTTAAAATTGTTTCCCAAGCAACTGTTCCTGTTCTCATTGTTATCTAGTAACAAAGACTGCTGCTTGTTAGGGAAAGCAGTCTTGCTTTGAAAGGGATAGCAACCTGATCTAGTAGAAGGTCCCCCTGCCGATGGTAGAGAGGCTTGGAACAAGATGATCTTCATGGTCTTTTCTAACCAAAACCATTCCATGATTCTTACAAAGCATCAGTGGCTTGGGTCTTCAGAATTTCGTTTGCAAAAGGAGCAGCACAAAGGTAGTGAGGTCTGCAGGGACAAAGAGCTGCTTGGTGTTTTTCTTGGAAAACCATCTCCAGATTGCTGTCATGAGGATTGGCACATTGATTCCTGTTGTGTTTCCAGTTAGCTCATGCAGATGACATGATTATCTTTCAGTTATCAAGTGAAATAAATCAATTGTGAGGTATTGAGAGACTTGTTGTAATGTTTCCAATAATTTATAGATCTGTAACTGTCATGTAGTGTTTGGGCATTTATTCCTGATGAGTTTACCTAGCAGGCTTGTGGATTTGCCTATAAAGGGCATCCAGGTCCATGCAAGCTTGCTTTATGCACTCATGCATTCTTGCTGAAATTATAAAGCAACCTAAGAATTGGCTGAACCAGGTGTGCACTATGCTGTGTTCTAGACTTCAATTTATCATGCAACATGTTACTGCACATCTTCATGTGGCTTGCAGGTCAACTGGGATGTCATTTTCCATTCTTCTCTTGGGGAGTAGGAGACTCAAAACTGAGGCTTTTGATTGCTGTATAAGAGGGATAGGAAGGATTGCTGCTAACATTTCACAAGCTCACTGCAAACCCTCTTCCCTTTCTAAATGTTGCTTTACAGAATGGCTGTCTTCCCTTAGCTGCTGCTGTTGTGTAGCTTCAAGGCTGCTGGAGAGCATAAGAAAAACTTGAGGAATACCCCAAGCCTAGGATGGGCTTGTTGCTCTTTATGGCAGAGAAGATGCCATGGCATTGACCTCACTGGCTTGCTGGGGGTGAGGGGCTGCATTTTGGAGCTTGGGACATCTCAGGGGCTGCAGCAGCAACACTGCTACATTCCTCAGCATGCTTCTTGACAAGATGTTTCCCACGGCATGTAGGAAAATCAAGGTCTCAGTTCAGTAAGGCACTCGAGAGTGCATAACCTCTAGCACGTGAATATTCCCTGTGAAATCTGTTGGGTTCTGTTGGAGTCAGCAAGGCTGCTCCCATCCTTAAAGGTAGGCATCTGCTTAAACACCTTGCTGAATCATGTCTCGACTTTGAAAGTAGGCTCAGGAGAAACCACATGAGTTGACTCAAGGACTTTGCTTAGCTAGGTCATTGAGGATGGAAGGAGAGAGCTGAGAGAGAGGAGGATCTGGTTAAAATACAGGTCCTCAAACCTTGCAAATACCAATAATAGCTAGTGACTTGTGTTCTTGTCTGACTTTTTCGCCTCAAAACTTAATGGTCTGAATGAAAGGTTTAAAGGTTTGGCTTAGTCAACTTAGTATGCTGCACCTGCTGTTGTTCTTTATTGATTTATCTTGGATCTGAGTTACTACTTTCCAGTACCTAAAGGGAACTTCCAAGAAGGCTGCAGAGGGCCTGTTTGCAAAGGCCTGGACTGA
Organism: Bucco capensis; assembly: GCA_013396975.1. Lineage (NCBI taxonomy): Eukaryota > Metazoa > Chordata > Aves > Piciformes > Bucconidae > Bucco > Bucco capensis. Next base: position 94,767 of record VWZO01019714.1, on the reverse strand, counting down.
AAGGACAGGGGGCAATGGTTTTAAATTGGAGAGGAGTAGATTTAAATTGGACATTAGGAAGAAGTTCCTCACCACAAGGGTGGTGGAACACTGGACCAGGTTGCCCAGGGAGGTGGTTGAGTTGCCATCCCTGGAGGCATTGCAGGTGAGGCTTGCCAGGGCTCTGGGCAAGCTGATCTAGTTGGGGATGTCCCTGGCCACTGCAGGGAGGTTGGACTAGATGAGCTCCAGAGGTCCCTTTCAACCCAAACCATTCTAGGATTCTATGATTCTACATCTTTATGTTCTCAGTAAAACTATGACTTGCTCAGTTAGGTGTGATTTTTGTCTTTCCTAATCCTTATGTTTTGTCCATGACTCAGAACTCAAGTATGGACTCATTGGGTCAGCAAACTCAGAACACAGAGGGAAGTTTGTAGAAATGGTTTGGTTGAGTTTGGATTCTCTGTCCTCTTGAAGAAGGAGAGGACCCATTGCAGACGGTCTTCATACAGAGGAAGAAAATTTGTCCCTGCTTGGTGTCTGCATGTTAGTTTGTTGCTTTGGTTCCCCATTGTGGCCAGAAAAGCTTTGCTAGCTTTTCATGTTAATTATCAATGAAATGCTCTGCAAGCAGGAGAACAATATTTGCATAGCTGTAATTCTGGAAACTGAGTGTAATGTGATCAGGAAATGGGACAGGCCCTGGCTGTAATCATGGAAGAGACTTGCTGGTACCTGCACATCGTTTCAAATGTAATAGGATCTGAGTCAGGAAAGTTTCCTGGATGCTGAAAGAAAAAGCTTGATGCCCTTTTGGCAACGAACTGGCCCTAACCCTTCTGCACGGGAACAGAAGAGATTTCTTGCAAATCCATACATTAGTTCTGCAAGGGCTGCTCACAGTACGCTAAAGTTTTAGAGGGAAATGGTGTCTCTTGGAGCAGAAAGGCGGGGGTGGGGGGGGTGCCTGTGTGTGTTCAGGACTTTCTTTTTGTGAGGTGGAAGCCAAGGAACAAGGCGCTTGTGTGTGCTGCCAGTGTAATCTCAGTGGGAAGACATGATGCTACTTGCAAGGTATGCACAAGACAAGACCAGAGGCGCCGCAGTGCTTGATTACTGTCAAGGGCTCAGTTGGAACTTGCCTTTGCTCTTTGGCCTGCAGCATTTATGTAGAAATTGGGGACGCTGGTGCTTGCTTCCAAAGCTTTGCCTTGATCGGTCCTGCCCACATCTTAGGCAGGGAGGAAGGGGGATGGGGGGGGTTGCTCAGAGGGGTGCCAGTAAACAGGAAAATTACTCACCTTAATGATGCATTTCACTGGCACTGCCACTTTGAGCTTGTCAGGTTTAGTATTTTCTTTCTTTCTTTCTTTCCTTCCATCACCTCCCATAGGTGTGATTAATATTTTATTAGAAGGATGAAGTGGAGAGGTATCTGTACTTGCCCTCAGGTGGAATAAAGAGTGGAGGAAAGGAAGGCAGGTAGGAGAGAAAGGGATTGCCTCTTTCCATTGGAGACATTGAGTCTTTGTTGAGAAGGCAGATACATAAGAATGCTTGCTGACTGACTTGGCTGGTGGCTCCTTATTCTATTGGAGCGTTCAGATTCACAGCTGAGATCCTTGGCCTCCTGGTTAGCTACCAGCCCTGCTCAGTGGGATGCAGTGGCTGCTTTCCCACTTGAGGCACAGCCAGGGAGCAGCCCTGCACTTGGTCATAGCACAACATTGATGTAGGAATGCTCAGCCAAAACCAAAAAAAATCAACCTGCTCAAACTGCTTAGTCCATCATAGAGGCAGAGTGTCTTGCTCACTGTCCAGGAAAGACCCAATGTGTGTTGGGTTGGGGATTTCAGTACAGCTAACAAACTCCATGTTTCACAAGGGTGGTGTTCAGATGTTTTAGTCTTTTCCAAGCTGGGCTGGGCTGTGGTGTCCCAAAACTCTCTCAGTGGCTCTGACCTGTGTCTCTTGGTAGAAATTTCAGATGAAGAAAAGAACTGCAGAGGGCTACTGTGAGAGAACCCTGAGCTGTCATGTGCACAAATGCAAAATCTGAAGGTGTGTGTTGCTCCATCTGAGGAGATAGCTCAGCCAGACATGCCAGCTTTCACTCTGGATGAATAGTGCTAAAAACAGCCCTATTTGAAACAAATCTAGCATCCTTTTCTTGTGTTGAGCTACAGAGTCTAATTATGCCCTGCAGTTTGTGTTGGTAATGTGCTCACCAGCAGGAGGCTTGTTGCTGGACTGTCTGGAGTAGGGAAGCTGATCCTCCATGTGAGTTATGAGGGAATGAGAGAGGGATCTCTTATGATCTCTTATAGCCATGTGCACAAGGTAATAGAAGTCCAACTATGTCTTCAGTAGTGCTTTGGAAGGCAAGGAATAAATACAAATCACCTCTGTATGAATCCCTGAACTACTTCTGGGGTTATTTGCACTTTGAGTCCATTTAATCTAAACTGTAAGCTACGATAGAGTGAGCAGGAAAGAAAATGTATCTGGTGAAAAGTGTTAAATACGAGAGGTCAGAAGGTGACATTAAACCTGATTTTATCTTTGAATCACTTGAATTTTCTCCCTCTTTAGCTGCCTATCAGAATGAGTGTGTGCAAAGACCAGCTTGCATCTCCTCTGAGCCTGCCAGTGATCCAACTAGGAAGGTGGGCCCATATTTGACACTCATACTCTGGCTTTGCAATATGCTGTCCCTGTGGCATTTTGCAAGTAGGTCAACCCTTTGATAAGGTTCAGATTTTGGGCAGAAATCTGTCACCATCCAGCAGTATCCTGCTTTCCAGGGTGTTGAATGGCCGATGCTGCCTGTGGCAGACTGCCTGATACCTTCAAGTCTGACTCTGCCCGTAGCATCTTGGGATGCTGCTGATGGAAAAGACTATATTGTCAGAACAAGTTAGTTGATTTTTCTTTTTTTAACACATTCTCTTGTCCAGTTTGGCTTCCCTCTGCTGTGACAGATAAATGAGTAAATGAGATGACTCACTTTCCTCTGAGATACTGATGAAATCCCCGTAATTGCAGATGAGAGAACTAAAAAGAGTTTTGGAGTCAGGTTTAATATCTGACATTTCCTTGTACCTTGCTTCCTCCCCTTGATCTTCAGCTGGTGTGCAGCTATCTGAACCTATGACTGTGCCTGAAATTGCTGAGGACCCAAAGCTTATATCTACTCTGTAGGGGGCTGCAAGGCTTGACTGGCTTGTCTGGGACTCTTACAGCTGCCTCATGTTGATTAAACCATATTAGAGTTGGTGGGAGCAGGCTTATTTGAGAGAACTTTAGGATTTTTGCTGTGCTATTTGCTTATCTTGATTGAGTGTGCACAGAAACAATAAGTAGAGAGAACTTCTACTGGCTTCTGTGCTTCTTCCATCCTTAAGGTTGAGTTCATCACCCTTTGACTTTCAGCAGGGTGCAAAAGCAATTGTGAGATGCAGGAAAAGTTGCTATCTGATTACTCCAGACTGATTCCTCTGACTGCTTAGAATTTTTGGATTTTGGCTGGCAGGATGGCACATGCTGGAACATGCGGGCTTAAAAGGAGTGAGATCTAGGAAGCTAATAGGAGACAAACAGAAGCCTTCCTCTTTGAACTTGAGACAGATGATTGTAAGAGGGTTTAATCCCCCCCATTGAGCTAGGAAGAGGTCTGAAATGGCCAGCTTGGGCTTTACTTAAAGCGGTCCATCAGCAGCACATTTGCTGGTGCTCAGTATCTGAGGCTGAGGCATATGACTCAGGAGCAGTGTGTAGTGGGATGGGCTTGTCATTGGGAGCCTGAATATGTTCTTTCCAGTTCATTTCTAGTTCCTTTATAAGAAAAATGTGCTATCCTTTGAAATATAAGTTGAATCAGACCTTTCTTAAGTCCAAGTTCAGCTTCACAAACACCTTATGCAGAGGCATACCAACTCAAGCAGACAGTGGTTAACANCTGTGTTGAGGGCTCCAGAGCTGGACCCAGTATTGCAGAGGAGGTCTCACCAGAGCAAAGTGGCAAAATCACCTCTCTTGCAGGTTTTTTACCTATGCTTTAATTTATACATTCTGGTATAATGAGTCAAATAGCTTGGAAGGACTTTCATTGGTTATGTCACTGTCACAGCACCTAGCTGGTGTGACACTTGGTGTCATACTAATCAACTCAGTTTCATGTAAGCAAACATGTGTGGTCATATATGTACTGTACACTTCCTTGCATTATCTGCAGGTGTGTGCATTTTATACAGATGCAAATGTGTAACTTCAGTGTAGCACTTTGTTTGCAGTGGATTCCTTTCCTACTAGGAGAATGTGAAGCAGCTGAGTGTCTTGGAGAGAGTAGTGAGGCTGTGAAAGAAGGGAAGAAATGCAATGGAGTTATTCCTGGAGCAGCTTCTGCATTCACTGTAATGATAAATCTTGTCAGATTTTATTGACTCACTAATTAAGGTTCAATAATTGAAGCAGATTTTTTTAAAATCTGTTATTAACAAATGTTTTAGTCTAACTTTTTTTACTTCTCATTGTCCTGCCAAATTTTAACACTTCAGAGCTGTTAGGTGAGTTTGGGTAGCATAGGAGTAGATTTCCTACAGTGTATGGGTTTTTTTAGTGTTGTGTCTTTCTTTGGTAGCCAAGTAGTCAAAAAAAACAACCAACCAAAAAAAAAAACCACACACACCCCCAAAAAAACCCCAGTACTTGAAGTAAAATGAAGGCAGCATGAGGTTCCATGCACAGGAGGTTTTATTTGCAAAATCATTCTAAAGAAAAGTCCTTTGAAGAAGCAGATAACTGCACAGTCAGTGTTCTACTCGTGGCCTGTAAATTGGCCATGTTAATGTCAGTTAATTGGCAGAGCCTATGAAAGTAACATCACAGGGATATGCAGAGTCACAAGCTGGGAGACACTCTGATCCTAAAGTGCAGTGTGGGGAGCCTGGTATGCCTGCAAAGCATGTGTACTTTGGCCAGCCAAGCTACAGTTGGGATAACTCTTAGGTATTTTGTATATGTGTGTAAACCTGTGTTTACAAGACAGTATCTGAAAGTGTACCTCAGATTTTGGGTAATGACATAAACTAAGTGCTCTCTGTGGAAGCTACTTGATTCAGTGAAAATTCCCCTGTTATTCTGTGCATGGTGTCCTGCCATCAGCGGGCACTTACTGCCAAGGTGTTGCTCAGCTTTGGCTTTCAGCACATCCACTCCTGTTTCATATGTTGATCTCACTTGCAAAATTTCTGGTGCAAAGTAGCCTATCAGAAATGCAAATTCCTAGACGTTGTTAACATCTGAAACTTGCTTGCTACTGTCTAACTTCCAGTTTAGAAATTGGCAGAGAAACTGGCTATAATACACGAGCAGTGTGAGCTGGCTGTGCAAGGTAAGGTCACTTGACTGCAGGAGTCCTATGGTTTTGCATTTTAAAGAAATTAATTTTGAAAAGATTTAAAAAAAAAAATACTGGCAAAGAACTTTAACAAAATTGGATAGTAAACCCTTCCTTTATAACCATCACTTTGCCTCCAAAACTGTGTAATATAACTCGGAGTTTGCCTCTGAAGTTTTCCAGAAGTTTGTTGTTGANCATCACTTTGCCTCCAAAACTGTGTAATATAATTTTGAATTATATTACACAAACTTCTGGAAAAGTTTGTTGTTGGGTTTGGGTTTTTTCCCTTCTGAAATAGAATTAACAGGAAAAAAAACCTTACTGTTGCTTAGTCACTTTTTTAAAAGTGGTTTTAAGTCAAACCTCAAGAGGTCTTGATAAAGTAAGTCTGTAGATATGAAACAAATGTAAAAGCCCTCAAATACAAAGTTTTATCATTTACAACTACTTCACAGTGCAAAAGCAGTATGGGGAAATAGTGTTAGTTGTGTTAACAGTGCCAGCAAAACCACAGTGATAGATAAGAATATTCCTAAAGCACATAATACATCCTGATAAATGTAGTTTTGAGTTAAAATCTCTAGGGACCCTCATGTGAGATGCTGAAGAATTATCACATGAACGAATGATCTCAATTTACTAAAGAGGGGAGGGAGGATCTCATGGGGGCTCTGATTTCAGTATTTGGGGAAAGTTCAGAGGGTCTCCTACAACATGACCACTTGTGTTTGGCCCCATGCATGTTCTTCTCAGCCTGCTTCAGCACTGTCCTCCGAGACAGGCTGCGTGGCTGAGGAGGGGGATTTGCGGGATGGTGGTAGGGGACTGGACGGGAGTGCAGCGCAGTGGAAATCGCAGGCGACTTTGTACGGAGAGGTGCACGGAGCTGGATCTCTCTGCCAAGGTGAGTAGTAGCTCTACAAGCAGCTCCGCATCTGCCAGAGAGAGAAAAGCGCTTTTCTCTCCCTTTACATTGCGCCGTAGCACGACGCAGAAGCCAGGCCAGCTCCGCCAAGAGCAAGAGTCTCTTTCCAGCGGCTGGGTGGGCAGCACCGCTCCCACAGCCCCCGCCCGTGGGCTAAGCCGTGCCGGGTGGCCACTGCCGGGAGGCAGCGGGCGAGCGGCTCTGCGCGCACGGAGGGGCTCGGCACCAGGGGCCGTCCCGCTGAATCCCTGTCCGCAGGCTACGTTTCTCTGTTCTCCTCCCTGCCACCCCTCCCCTTCCCCGTGTACCTAAGCAGGTCAACACACACATCTTTTTTTTTTCACCACCACGGTTTCCAAGGCGCAGCAGCAGCTGCCGGCTGCCTCCGGTCCGGAGTTGGGCATGCTGCCAGCCCGAGGCAGCGCCGAGCTGCACCCGCACGCCTCCTCCCGTTCCTCTGGCGGTTTTGGCGGCGCTGCCCGCCCCCACGGCTGCTCGTGGGTCGCGTCCGTCGTCCCCTCACCCCAACCCCTCCCTCCCCCGCTGTCCCCTCCGCGCTGCCGGGCAGGGGGGACGCGGGGCCCACCTGCCTGATGTCAACATCTCGGAGGGTGAGGCTAGGGAGGAATGTGCCGCTCCCAGCCCGGCGCAGGTAATTAATCCCTGCGACTGACAGGTGGCAACAAGCGGCCTTTGGCTGAGGCTCCCGGGGAAAAGCGCTCCGAGGAAGGATTTTAATAGCTCAGCAGCACCGTTCGTGCGCGGTGGCAGGGATGGGGAGGAGGCAGAGGAGCTCAAGTGGAAAATGAAGTTTAAGTCTCTGCAAAGGTGGACGCCTTTGGGTTGAATCGCTGCCCTCCCTCAAGAGGCAAAAGCAGGTGACACGGTTCTTCCTTTGCCCCGGGGCAGAGAAGCTTAGTAAATGTTTGCAAAGCACTCGTGGGTCTGCATCAGTAACCAACCCCATCCCGCTGCCAGTGGCATGGTGATTCTTCCCTGGGAGGGATGGCGGGGGATGCTCCCAGGCATGCTTTACTGGTGAGCTGTGAATCTGGGAGTTATGTATGGTGCATCTGTAGGCACGTCAAGGCTAATGATCGCTGGACCTATCAGTTGTGACCATGGTTTGAATGTCTGCTACATCTGCTAGCAGCAAGCTGTCCATTTTTCTTTGGAACCTGATAACATAAAAGACATCAGACTGGAGTTGGAACAGCTCAGCTGCTAAGCAGTGGGGTTGAAGTTATGCTGAGCTTAAGGTTAAGTCTGGCAGGAGACTTCATATCCACAGCACTCCTGATAGAGCCCTTCTTGGGTTTCCCTGCCAAGCACCCTCTGGGTACAAGTCAGTTTCTAAGAGTGTGTGTACATGTGCACACATGTATATGATGTCCCCCCCAATGCACCAACAGATTTTGTGAATGAAAAGTTGAATCACTGTTCATCAAAACAAAAATAATTAAGGTGCATGCATCAATCTGAATTTTTTTATTAGTAACTCATTTCCTTTCCAACTGCCTTTTTTTCCCCCCTTAAGTGAATAAAATTTACACTGGTGATTTTTCTACGTATTTGTGACTCTTGTTCTTATCTGTGAATACTTTTTGGTACAAGTAAATGTTGCTTTCCCACTCCTCTAGTCTGTTCCTTTTTCCCCCCTTATTGTAGTTCGTTTGATAGAGGAGAAAACATAGCTGACTGATGGCTTTGAAAATGACAAGTAAAATGGATCTAGTGTTTAACTGAGTTGAGCTAAAATGTGACTGCTTGAAAGAAGTTTGCAAAAGGTTTGAAAGCCCTGTTGATCTGAGCAGAACAGGCTCAGGGAGGTGTCACGCCATAAGCCATCCCCTGGGATCACCTTCAAGTTGATATCCATCAGCATTCATAGAGCTGCCTGGACTCTGCTCCTTTTAAAGACTTAGGGGCTATAATCCCTCGGCTAGGTGAGATGGTAAAGCAGGTATTAGAGGTAGATTTCCAAAGCAGTGTTTGGGGGATTTTGCTACATCAGAGTTTTGCAGGAGAATTAGATGCTCAGTGAAAAGTCAGTGCAGCTTGTGTTGCACCAAGTGCTTACTTCCAGGAGAGTTCCATCCTTTCTAGCAAAAATTCTCCATTTGAGAGGTGAAAAGTGTTTTGTTTTGTCCTTTAAACCCTTTGTTGACATACCTTCTGGAGCAGGGGCTTGCTGAGAAATCAGACAGGTGTTGCCTGATGGTAGCTCGCGTGTGTGTATTGTGATACTGAATTACCAGCCAGGGTGCCAAGAGTGGGTAATACAGTATGTCTGCACAGGCAGGTGGGGAGAGGGCAGAGCTGCAGGCACTGGAATGTTTTCTCCTTTCCTTTTATAACATACTATTAAGCAAAAAGCTAAATTCACTGTTGTTCTTAGCAATCTCTTGAAATATGCTTATTTGAGCATGACGTGCAGTATTCCAACCCTGAAGAGAAGTCTGAGCCAAAGCTCTTTCCTCTACCTCTCAAAGGGATAACATGTCACCAGGCTCCACTCTTTTGTTTTAAATAACTTTGTGGTCTGTGTGACTGGTAGAAGTGGTGTTTGCACTCCTCAGGCTGTTGGCACAAGTTTTGTTCCTGCTGCTAGATAATTACTTTTGTGATCTTGCCAAATGATAGGCTCCTTGATTGGGTCAAGCTCTTTTTTTTTGTATTTTTGCTCCTAATTAATGTAGAGGGGTTTTTTTTTAACTCAAGCAAGTAACAAAAGTGCATCAATTAATAGTCATTCAGGGAATTGTTCATCTCATGGTCTTACCCTTCATGCAGTGAACATCTGTCAGTTCCCATAGCAAAATGGTGGGCAGGGGACTGTCACCTCCTGCAAGATGGGGCAGTTTGTGGACCACTGAGGGGTGACCCTTGCTTACAGGCACTCTGAAATCACAGACAGCTTCTGCCTCCAGGGTTTTTTTTTCTGAAGCTTATTTGCTTTGAAATCTATATACAATATCCTGTCTTGCTCTGTGGATATAGCAATTATCACTGATCCAGTATGAAGCCACCATGACCTAGTTTTTCACATCTATTTATGCCAATAGATGGCTGGGCATCAGGTTACCCATGGTTGCGGCAGAGTTGACACGGTAGGAAACCCAAGCCCTGTACTGTCTGACAGCAGGTACCCCGTGGACAGATTTACAGTGGTGTTAAGTGACTGGCTACCCAGTGATTTTTATGCTTGCAGGTGGCTGTTCTGGGGTAGATGTGAAATCATGGCTGTATGCCATGTCCCTGAGCCCTGTGTAGTGCCCATGAGGCTTGAACTCTTGCAATCGGGTGACAAATAGGGGGCAGAGCCCTGTGCTGGGTGCTGCTGCTTGTCTCCCTGTCCCCTGACCATGTCCTTGAAGCAGAGGTGGGCTCCTGTTCACCTTTTTCTGACATGCCAGGTTCAAGGTGTTGTCCAGAGCCTGGAGCTCTTGAGTCTGCCCTATATTTTGGGGAGTAGATTTAAATTGGACATTAGGAAGAAGTTCCTCAGCACAAGGGTGGTGGAACACTGGACCAGGTTGCCCAGGGAGGTGGTTGAGTTCCCATCCCTGGAGGCATTCAAGGTGAGGCTTGCCAGGGCTCTGGGCAAGCTGCTCTAGTTGGGGATGTCCCTGGCCACTGCAGGGGGGTTGGACTAGATGAGCTCCAGAGGTCCCTTCCAACCCAAACCATTCTATGATTCCTTATTGGACAAGCTTGCTCATCATAACCCCTTAGCCCTTGGCTGTTGGCTTTCTGTGAATTTAGGCTGTGGGTCCAATGCCTTCCTTGCTGGTTGTAGCCAAAGAGGTCTGACAGTTTGGGTGCTGAAGGGTGGATGAGGAACAAGTTCCTTTGCTGGCAGAGGGGCTGAACTGTTTGATGTGGCTCCTCAATATTCATGCTGATGTTGAACTCCTTTCCTGCCATTCTGAAAGCAGTGACTATTTATGGTATGGTTTTTCGGTGGATTTTTTTTTCCCCCCTTCTTGTAACTCCAGCTTTCTGTCTTTGAAGATACTATCCACAACATTACAGTCAACACCAGCACTCCTGATCCGTGACAGAGGGGCGTGTATCTCCTTCCATTTGTTCAGTTCTCCAGATGCCTGCAGACAGAGGACACATTGGCTTCTGGTGTGTGCTGTGCCCTCCCTGCACCATCCCACTTCCATATTTATGCTTTCATTTCAGCTCATGGCCTTTGGGTGCCTGATTTCTTTACACTTCAATGATGTTAAGGCATCCAAGTGATTAGTTGGCTTTTTGAGATTTTCTTTCTGTCCTTGAAACCTTCACAGTGCTATTAGCAAAGTGATGCGTGGAGGGAAACAATGCTTTCTAGACTTAAGCTCTTTCAAATAAGTGATTCTCTTCCTGTCTCTTGAGATGAAAAGACAACATAGTGAGTTCACTCTTACCTTCAGCATAGAATTGCTTTTTAATGAAAAAACAATAAAGAATTTCAGGTTAAGATGATGTGTGATACAAATCACCATCTAGATCTCTTTCGCAATTCTTTTTTTTTTTTGGTAATTGTTTGGCATGTTCCCTGTTCCTGCAGGCTGTGTAAATCCTTTGTGGGTTTAATCTCTAGCCTGCAGGCACATAAAATACATTGCACAATTGGGCCTTTGCATTTTAAAGAATTTTTTTCTTAGCTTAAATTCCTGTAGCATCTTCTCTGCCATACGACAAGGTGGCATTGAGTGAGGAGGGAAGGGACTGGCTTGGCTTAGTTTTAATCTCTCTCTGCTCCTCAGTGTCTCTCCCAACTTTAGTTTTTCCTATGTTAGCAATGTACCCATTGCAAATAATCTCTGAATCCTGCTAGCTAATCCTTCTGCTGCCGTGTAATCTAGCACCCACCCACGGATGCATCAGTTCTTCCCATCCCAGCACAGTATGGACCAGAGGGAACATGTTGGTGCTCTGTTTGAACAGTTGGGACTGGGGCTGGATTGGCCACAGCTGCTAGAGAGATTTTTTGAGAAAACCACTGCCTTGGCGCTTTCACTTTTCTTTCTCTCCAAGAACTGAAGAGATGGAAGTGGGCAAATGACAGCAATTCCTGTGGGTTACGTGGTTACAGTTACTGAGAGAGCTCTATGCTCATGAGTGTCTGAGCACTAGGAGAAAACTGAACACCTCTGGAGCGGAGTACTGACAAAAACTGCTGTATCTCGAAAGAACCTTGCACAGCAGAGGAGACTGGAGAGTCTTCTTCATGGGAGACATCCAGAAAAACAAGTTTAGGTTACATGGTACTGAACCACATAAGAGTTTCCTTGTAACCACTCCTGCTAAGCACGTGCCCTTATTTCAGTGAGAGATTTTTGAACAGAAATGGACAACTTCAGCCTGTGCCTCCATGTTTTGCTAAGTAAAGGTTTCCAGATGTGAACACACTTAGGAAAACACTGCATCAGTGTTACAACTTCAGTGGGGAATATCTTGAAGAGGGAATCTAGTATGCTCCAAATTAGCATAGCAAGTAAAACATCTTGTTCTGCTCGAGGTGTTCATTGCGTGGTCACACCCGTTTGGAGCCAGCTGCTGGGTTTTGCTCTAGGTCTCACCATGGACCTGCTCTTTAGGCTGTTCAACTCATTTGACCTTTGTTTATTTTAAAAAACATAGAATTATTATTTTAGGGTTTGTCTCCTTTGTGGACATAATACTTTGTGTTTAGAAGCATGGAGATTGCTTCAGAGGTGGTCAGTAGAGGTGTGAAATGCTTTTAAAACATGTCTGAAATGTCAAATTTAGTACAACTCCCAAACTGGTCAGGGTCTTGCTTTCACTTTCAAGCACTGTTCAGTTCCAAGATTCATGTTTTTATTTCATCCATCTGCAAAAGTAGGAGGGTTTCTTGCACAACAGGATGAGACACCTTCACGTTTATGGTTTCCAGTGCTTCCAGGGATTACAGAGTGCTGTGAAAAGAATAGTGACTGTTTTGTTAGGTGGATAATATGTATCTTTTGGAAGGAGGAGTGTGTGCCCAAGAGAAATAAAGACTGTATTTGTTCATGTAAAAGCAGTGTTCTTCATCTGAAGATTTTTGCCTTTGGGAAAACTTAAGATACAGATTCGTGCTCTGCTATTCTAAAATAGGTAAAGGTCTAGGGGGTTTTGTCACTGTTTCTGGAAGTGTGGCTGTTGTGTGGGAAAATGCAATGCACATGCAGTAGCTGGTGCATTCGTCGTCGTCGTGGCTAGGCTTTGTGAACGAAGCTCCAGGGAGGGCTCCATCCATGCTCCTCATCAGCACCTTTTCCAAGCATGCTGATAAAAAGAGGCTAGCAGATAGCACCCTCGAGCCTGAGCTATGGATTTTTTTAGGTGAGACACAGCATGCGCAAAGCTGGACCCACCCTTTAGTCCTAAGGTTCATCTGCCAGGGCCTAGCAAGCTTGGACGCTGGCAGCCAAGTCCTTAGGATGGAGGTTTAACCTCTTAGCTGGAAGGCTTTACAGGGCTAAACGAGCTCCATCTGCCCAGGTTTGGAATCAGAGTTGTCCTTCTCCTAGGATGACTGCCAGAAGGCTAATGAGCCCATCCTACCCATCCAAGGATTCTAGGAACATGGGTATCACTCCCCACACTTTACTGTGGGCAATGAGTTTAATGCTAGCTGGTGCATTCAGTTGTATGAAAACTTATCTCCATCCTTCTGGCATGCCTTCCTCTCTAGTTGAACATCCTGACTCTCTCTTGCTCTTATTTTCCCCATCCAGTATTCCACTGAACTGAAAAAGCTGTACTGCCAGATTGCCAAGACATGTCCCATCCAGATCAAAGTGATGACCCCACCGCCTCAGGGAGCTGTCATCAGGGCTATGCCAGTCTACAAGAAAGCTGAACATGTCACTGAAGTGGTCAAACGCTGCCCGAACCACGAGCTGAGCCGCGAGTTCAATGAGGGTAAGGAAGGCAGTGCTTTGCTGGCAGTCCCTCTCCAAAGCTGCTTGGCTGATGAGTGGCCACTGTGGGGATTTGGCAGCAGCTTCACAGCAAACCTGTTAGAAGCAGACCTCCTTGCAACATCTTGTGCAGGTTTTGATTTACCATGCTTAGCAGGAAGTTTCACGCTATACTTGAGCTGTCCCTGTGCAAGCATGTCCTTGGTGAGAAAGAACTGAAATAAACCTCATGACTGCCCAGGTTGGATGGATGTCTGTCCCCATGGCAGGCAATGCCTTTCTGGCAGCTCCTCCTCACTCTGCTTTTGCTCTCGCAATGAGAAGCAGCTGTTCTTGTGCTCGGGGATGAGCTTCCATGTTGCTGGGACAGGGATCTAGTAACAGGATGCAATATCATCTCCAGTTGCTAATCCACACCTCAATGACACAGGGTCTGTTTATCTCTAGCAGGATAACACTAAGTGTAGGCAACTTCAACCCATCAACTGTAGGTGACTTTCCTGTCCCATTAACTCTGTCAATTCAGTATTCATGTTTTAATCTCTTTCTTGCTTCTCCTCATGTTAGTGAAGAGGCAGCTATTCTAAAAATTTTCTGGGCTTTTCTGCAAACTCATGGGCTGGGCTCCTTTTTTGCCTTGGCTGCTGAAGTTCACATAAGTTCAGATGAACATCTGTTTTATTTACGTGCATTATTTATCTCCTTCTGTAAAAAAACCCTGGTTGGTGTCAGTTAGCAGGATGTCTTAGGAGCCTGGATCCCTTTGCTGGTTTCAGTGCAGCTAGCTATAGAAGCCTAAAAATAAGCAAAGATTTGGGAGTGTAAAATCAGAGTAGTGAGGCAGTTCTTCAGAATAGTTTTTCATATTAGAAAGTACTTTCCTCAAAGAACTGGATTTTTTGAGGGTTTGGTACCTGTTTCAATAAAAGAGCTTTAAGAAAGAAAAAAATGTAAAGCTATAAATTCTTATTCTGAAATAATTCATTCTCTAAAAATATGCTGTATTGAGTAAGAAATTAACAGAAAAAATTCTTGAGATGAACCTGTAAGAGGCTTTTCTCCTCAGAATTCAGTCATATTCTGTAGAAGCATTGAAGACAATTTGCAGGATGGAGACTTGAAAAAATCTGTTGGAAAAAGGCCTAGAAACAGAGAAGATCACATTCCTTTGTGCTGCTGCTGTAAACAAGCATGATTTTTCAAGCTGACTATTAGTTAAATGCATATTTCTCTTGCTGCTTGAATCTATTTTAGCTCCTTAGGATCAAGACTGATGGAAGGGAAGAGAAGAGGGCTAGCAAGTGATGAGGAAATGAGTAGGAATTGAGATTTGAGTGAATTTGCTTTGTGTATGTATTAGGGGGAGGAAAAGAAAGGCTTTCAGCTGGTGTGAAAATCCACATGGAGTTATCTGCTGGAAGAGCGGCTGTGAGCTGCCATTTAGCTAGTATTTGGGCTCACTTAGTATGGAATCTTGGGAAGCCTGTGTTCAAGTTTACTCACAGGTGTCTAGCATGAACTTGAGAAACTGTGTTGCCTTTGAAGTCTGATGAAGGGATGTTTAAGGGCTCAGAGGCATACGTGTGCTCTGATAGACCTCCTGGGTCAAGTGTGGGGGGGTTTCCCTTGGCAAAAGATCATGCTACCATATGCCAGACTTTGCTTCACTGAATGATCTGTCTTGTCTTTTGCCACCTTGCCCTTGCAGGGCAGATTGCACCTCCCAGTCACCTGATCAGAGTGGAAGGGAACAGCCATGCCCAGTACGTAGAAGACCCCATCACCGGGAGGCAGAGTGTACTGGTCCCCTACGAGCCGCCCCAGGTAAGTTGTGAGCTCAGGCTAGCACACAAAAGAGTGGGGGTTGTTGTTGTTGTGGCTAGGCATGGTGAAGGAAGCTCCAGGGAGGGCTCCATCCACGCTCCTCCTCAGCGCCTTTTCCAAGCGCGCTGATAAAAAGAGGATAGCAGATAGCACCCTCGAGCCTGTGCTATGGATTTTTTTAGGTGAGACACAGCATGCGCAAAGCTGGACCCACCCTTTAGTCCTAAGGTTCATCTGCCAGGGCCTAGCAAGCTTGGACACTGGCAGCGAGGTCCTTAGGATGGAGGTTTAACCTCTTAGCTGGAAGGCCTTCCAGGGCTAAACGAGCTCCATCTGCCCGGGTTTGGAATCAGAGTTGTCCTTCTCCTAGGATGACTGCCAGAAGGCTAATGAGCTCATCCTACCCATCCAAGGATTCTAGGAACATGGGTATCACTGCCCACACTTTCCCGTGGGCAATGAGTTTAATGCTCCCTCTGCTGTGGGCACAGTTATCACACCAGGGGCCACAGGAGACCACAAGGGATTTTCAGACTGTGCCTGAGTGGGGGTTGTAACCCTAGTTGAAACAGTCAGGATCTCACGCTTTCCCCATCCTCATCACAATGAACCCCTTCTGCCTTTTTGTCATAGAAGAGCTTTTAAACACCCTCTTTATCCCTTGAGAGTAGGAGGAGTGCTTTATTTCTTCTAAGGAAGCCTTGTCGTGGGGTCCATATCATGCTAGTCTGCTGCATGGCTATGGAAGTACAAGAGAAGAGCCTGTAATAAGCAGAGCTTTCTATCCACCATCTCTTCTGCTCATCCCCTTTGTCTCATCCAGGTTGGTACAGAGTTCACAACAGTCTTGTACAACTTCATGTGTAACAGTAGCTGTGTGGGAGGTATGAACCGTCGCCCGATCCTTATCATTGTGACGCTGGAAACCAGAGAGTAAGTAGTACATGGGTGTAGCCTTTTGCTTGAGAGATGACCTTGTGGCTCTTCTGCTCAGGGCAGTAATGCACATCCTTAGGGACAGTTTGATGCAAGGGGCCATAGGATATTTTTCAAATCTTTGCAGGTGGGAGTTGCCCAACACCTGGGACATCTTGATGGGAAATGGGAGATTTGGGTCTGTCTTTACATAGTCCAGTGTGAAGCTGGGTGATGCTGCTGGTCCACATCTGAGCTATGAGGTGACATTTCCTCTCACCTCTCTTCCCAGTGGGCAAGTTTTGGGGCGCCGATGTTTCGAAGCCCGCATTTGTGCTTGCCCAGGCAGAGACCGCAAAGCAGACGAGGACAGCATCCGCAAGCAGCAAGTCTCCGACAGTACAAAGAATGGTGATGGTACGAAGCGCCGTAAGTAGCTGGCATTGCTGAGCAGATGGCAAATCATGCTGTCACTCGAGTACTGGTGAGACCTCAGCACTTGTGCCATGGGGACACAACGGTGCTCTGCATGGGTTTGGAGGCAGGTGGGCATTAAACATCTGTTCTCCCAGAGTCAATCAGCCTGAAAAATGAGCTGGTGTTCACAGTCTGGGTTTGTGGGCTCCCTTGTAGCGCTGCCTCTGTTAATTAGTCCTGCCCACTGTGGCTGGAGGGAGTGTTTGTTTGCTGCCCTCAAGGTACATGGCTGAGACTCTGTAACCACTCTGAACCTTTACTGCTTGTTTCGGACTGTGCTGTTTTCTCTGCTACTTCTAGCCAGTGTCTCATGCTGTGGCACGTATCTCCCAGCCACAGGGATCTTGACTGAGATTGCGTGTAAACCCTGCTGTGCATTTGAGTTGCTCTGGCAAGTGGCCTCTCTCTGTTCTAGAGAGTGCAGTGTACTCCTGTGGAAACCCAGCTTTGGTTTCTCATGTACGCTTGGTGATGGCACTAGGCTGAACTACAAGGCAGCAGCAGGCTTTAACAGGAAGCAGGTTGGAGGAGGGCTTCATTTTCACAGTGAATTCTGCATGCTCCATGCCTGTTGTCTCACCTTCATGGACCACTGATCCACTAACAGCTCTTGAACAGTGTAATACCAAACCTCACAGTCTTTCCTACAAAGAGCTCGTGATTGTTCTGGGTATGGCTTGCTGGGGTTTTGCCAGTGCTGCTTGGCTAATATGTTTCCCCAAGAGATATAGCCACTCAGCATCTGCACAGCTGTGTCTGCCTTATAGATCTAGGAGCTGCAGATGCATTTCTGAAGTGGTTCAGGCAGAGGCCCTTCCAGAGCACTGCAGATCCAAAGTAGCCATGCACTTCATGTCTCTGAAGTATCTCCTTTTCTACTTTTTTTTTTTTTTTTAATGGGCTGCTTTTGGGGTTTCTCTTCCAGCTTTTCGACAAGGAACTCACGGCATACAGATGACATCTATCAAAAAAAGACGCTCCCCAGATGATGAGCTCTTATACTTGCCAGTAAGTTCTCCCCATCTTTACATTTTCTAACAGATTGAATTAGTAGATTGCTTTTAGTTGGCACAGAGTTACACTGAGCCAGATGACATCCCCAAGATGTTAATTAGCCCCCAGTGTCAGATTATTGCTCTTCAACATTATCTGCTTTACCTCTAGCACAAGGCATAGCAGTTTTGTTGCGTACGCATAGTGCATTAACAGAGTACTTGCATCCTGCTCTGGTTGTTTAGTTGACTTTATCTAAAACTCTCTAAGGTGGCTGTCGATAAAGATTATAGAAGCAGCTCTTTAAGGCTTTGCTTTTCCCTCCTTTCCTTTTCCTGTGATCCAGGTGAGGGGACGGGAGACATATGAAATGCTACTAAAGATCAAAGAGTCCCTGGAATTAATGCAGTACCTTCCCCAGCACACGATTGAGACCTACCGGCAGCAGCAGCAGCAGCAGCACCAGCACTTGCTCCAGAAGCAGTGAGTATGAATGTGCTTGCAAGTGACCTATGCAGTGAGGAAAGGGGAGAGAGGAGAGAGACATGGAAGGCTTCTGCACAGTTGTTCATAGGGACGTGGTGCTCAGCTAAGGGCCACGCACCTGTAGAGGACTGCATTGGCAAAATCCTTTCCAACAGCATAGCTGCTTGTTAACACCTTGGTCAGAGCTGGTAGAAATCGATGTCAGGAGTTTGGCCAAAGCCAAGTTTCTGTACAGAACTTGAGAGACTCTTGAGTTTTAGATCTGAATTTCATGATCTGTGCAATGGAACAAAGCAGTCCTTCTTCCCCAGGCACACATCCTGACTGCTTGCAAGGTCCTCTCTAGTCTCGTCTCACATAATTCACTTCTTGGCCTCAGAGGATGAATGAGGACAGGCACAGTGCCTTCTTTCCAACTTCCAGCCAGAGCCCCAAGGTGCAATGCAGCCAGGCACTGCTATTGAAAAGCCCACAGACAGAAACCTGCTATGTGTGCCTGTCTGAACTAGGGAGCACAGGATGGGTGTCCTCTTACCTTGTCTGCTCCATGATAACAGCAGCAAACATGGAGTCATCTCCATGCCTTCTGTGCATCTTGTCAAGAGGGTGTGGAGCTAGGACTATGAGCACCAGCTCAGCTGAGTGCTTTAACCCTACTGCTGCATACCTCTGGTGCTGTTGAAGGGCTGGTGTCTTGGTGAGATATAAATACTGTAGGTTCCTCAGCTATGAAATGGGAAGCTGAAAGTCAGGAGCAAGAGTGTGAAACATGCAAGAACTACTTTGTGACTGGTGGGTGCTCCAAAGACAGACTCCTACACACGTACTTCTTGTATTGTATTGTATTGCNCAGGAGACCACAAGGGATTTTCAGACTGTGCCTGACACGTACTTCTAAAGCATCTTTAAAAACTCTGCTTGTAGTCACTGACTCTCCACACTGCATGAAAAATTGACATCCAGGCAGACATAGTCCCTATCTGAACTCAGCTGGCAGGGCTGCACCAGGATTAATTTGGGTGCTGGAAGCGCCAGGAGGATGGGGAGAAGAAGGGCCAAGTGTCTGGTTTCCGTTTTGCCCCCTCTGTTCCCAAAGCTTTGCAGTTACAGAGAATGACTTGCCAGACAGACTGTAGGTGGTGTCACTCGTGGCCATTGCTTCACCTGCTGTATCAGGTGACAGCAAACAGCCGCCCGGGCTAGAGGTGGCTGCCAGCGGTAGTGCTTAGGATCTCACGCGTTCCTGCTGGTAAGCTCACGCGTCAAGAGGCTGCGGGTAGAACTCATTCCTCTGCAGAGGTTAGTATGAGGCCAAGGCACCGCGTAAGTCCCACTTGATCCTGCAGGGATTTATTTCAGTGCCTTGGCCTTGTCTCAGGACTTCTGCAATACCACAGCTTTCTGCCAGTTCTCTGCATGTGCTCACATTTCAACTTGTGTGGTTTTGGTGTCAGCTGGAGTCTTGTGGAGGTGTGAATAAAGCCTTGTACCAAAATGGCTGGAGCATCCAGGATCTCTGAACTCTTCCAGGGCACTCAAAAATCATGTTGTTATTTCTTTTTATCAGCCATCTGCATTGTTTGTATATGGTATAGCTGGTATTTACTAGCTCCCAGGCATTGTGGCCTTTGTGCACTCAGGTGTGTGTCTTCAAAGCTCCACCTCATCTGCAGCCATTACTGTTGAGAGTGATTTTGTGAACAGAAATGGATGGCAGCAGATGACAATTTACAATTGGTGCATACAGTTGCTCTGCCATAACTACTGTTTTTATTCTTCTTGTATCAATAGGATGGGTTCCTTGCAGCTGAGGTTGGTATTTGTTACCTTTAAAACCAGCATGTATAAGTCCAGCCATTTAATTTATTGAAACTTCTTTCAGCATGTCTCCTGGCACTTGTCCAGTTATATACTCATTTTTCTCCAGCTGCTGGGTGTGCTCAGATACTGGAGAGAAAGATTAAGAGCTTTTAAGAATGCCAGGAGTGGGGAGAAAAATAACTTGCAGTGTTTGTCCAGAGCTGCTGCAGTTGTCTCTGCCAATAGCCTGCTATGAAGCAGGGGTCCTCTGTGTTGAAATGCATGTTCAAGCAATGACTTCTTAGGTGCAGTTAGCTTCTGGTGCTTTTTCCTCAGTAATCCAGGGTATGACTTCATTTCTGAAGGAATGTGTTCAGGGCAGAGAGGCATTTAGGCTGAAAAGTCTTATAGATGCAATTGCATTCCCAGAAAAGCATCACGAAGGAGTTTCAGGCCTCAGTGTGAGAAGTTGTTACTTTGTAGGAGCTGGATTGTGTCAGAGCACCCTTGCAAATGAACAGGTTGCTGGAGAAGAGGAGGCTCAGAGGAGACCTCATCGCTGTCTATAACTACCTGAAGGGAAGTTCTAGCCAGGTGGGGGCTGGTCTCTTCTCTCAGGCACCCAGCAATAGGACAAGGGGGCACGGGCTCAAGCTCTGCCGGGGGAAATTTAGGTTGGAGATCAGAAAAATGTTCTTTACAGAGAGAGTAATCAGGCATTGGAATGGCCTGCCTGGAGAGGTGGTGGATTCACCATCCCTGGAGATTTTTAAACAAAGATTGGATGTGGCACTGAGTGCCATGATCTAGTAAATGGATTAGGGTTGACGGAGGGTTGGACTTGATGATCTCGGAGGTCTTTCCAGCCCGATCGATTCTGTGATTCTGTGAAGATGACCTGCCAGTGCTTTCTTGTCAGGCTGGCCAAATTCAGCAGCACAGTGACTCCTTTGGGAGTCTGTTCTGACTTGAAAACAAAATGCCTTTCTCTTTATCAGTAGGGATGTACTTTCAAAACTTGGTCTCAGTTTGATTTTGTTCAAAGTGTGTATTGCAACTGAAAGCTAGGAAAATGTATGTGTGGTGACCCAGTTTGAATGTGTAGGAAGCTGTAGGTCCTAGCAGGGCTCAGTGGGCCTGGGATGTTTGAGTTGCCTTTGACTCTTTCTTCTCAAAATGGAGCTACATCCACATGTGCTCCACAGTCAAAACTTGATGCAGGAATTGCTTGGTTTTCAGTTTACTTTTCTAAGCAATGTTTAACATAGAAAAGCTACCTAGGTTTGTGGGGAGAAGTTGCCCTTTCATTCCTACAACATGGAAAGCTTAATCTTTTTGGAAGAGTAGGAAGAGCAAGGAAGAGATTATCATGGCAAAAGGTAGTTGTAAAAATAAATCTGTCATTTTGGAAAACAACTGTATATTTGCTCACATGCACACACAGACCAGCATTGCATTTGGCAGGCCAGCAGATGCAATTGTCTTACTCTTCTGAAACAAAAAGGACAAATCTAGTGACAATCAAAAAGCTTTGTCACACTCTTTCTCTGTCTCATCTCCTCTCTCTGCTTATTCTTTTGTGCATGGTTTTCTCTTATTTATTGTTATGCTAAATACCTTCATGATCATAGGTGGGAAGTTGTGTTTTTCTGCAGTTTTTCTTCTTCCTTTTTCACTGCCAAATATTGGGGCCCATATTCAAACAGCAGCACAGGTGTGTATTTAGAGGACTTCCTTTTCATAGTCTACCACCATTCATTTAAAACATGGATTTGCCCAAAGATCCTTGCTGCCAGTGAAATCAGAGGTGATTTGCTGGGGAGGGAATATTTCTTCAGCAATCTGCAGATAGTAAATGTATTTCCCAATATTCCCAGGGAGTATCTGCACCCTCTTTAAGGGTTTCACTGAATAACACTTCTTTTATATTCAGTAAAATTTGCTGTGGTGGGTTTCACCCTGCTGAGCAGTTTTCAGAACAGTCTTTATTTCATTGGGCCATATTTTTCTATAGAAGAAAACTATCTTGAGTTGGAAAGGACCCATAAGGCTTGTCAAGTCCAACTCCTGTGGCTGAAGGGTGTTCACAAAGTCTTACAATGGCTACCAAGAAGAGCACTTTTATGTCTGAGCAGGACCTTGTATCTCAGCAAATGTTTCTCTCTGCAGGGCTGCAGCTACCAGCCCACTAGTTTCCTTTCAATCTAGTGAGCAGCACAGCTTATTATCCAAATGAGAAGGAATTAACCTTGTAAGATATGACAGAGCCAAGCTATCGAGTGCCTGGAGTGCTGAGGTGGGAGCTGCAAGGATCCTGGTGCTTGCTGTCATGGGGCTGGGGCTGGTGGGGAAGGTGTGCTTCATACCTCCACCTAATTATTCTAATTGTTGGCATGGAAGTGGATTTTTGCATGGTTTTCTTTGGTTTTGTAGTGCTGTGCTTGCATGTGTTGTGCACTCCAGGCACTCAGGGTAAGAGTTCTCACTAGAGAATTGCCAAGATGAAAGTAAGCAAGAAAAAGCACTGGATAAGGCATATGAAGATGTGATGCGTTTGCTTTGCTGGATCTGAGGGTACAGAACCTTCTGTGTCAGCTGGCAGCCCCAGGGACCCTTTGGCTTTAGTGCAGAGAGTCCCCTGGCTTTGAAAAAAGGAGTAGTGGCTCCTTCACAGTGGGCACCATCCTCTCCCTAGCACTAGCTTCTGGGTTTGAAGTAACTGAAGTTTGAAGTGGCTTCAATGGAAGCTGCTTCTCTCCTTTTTCCCCTCTGGCCAAGTGCTTTTTCCTTCTTGTCTCTGGGAACAGTACTGGGGCACCATTAGCACCCATGAGACTGGGACACAAAAATCAGCTTTCCCTATCAAGTGGTTGATTCCTATTCACTGCCAAGCACTTGTTTGTATCTGCAGCTTTCCAAATCTCCCTGTCACTCCCTTCACTGCAGATACTAAGATATCTTTTCCTCTCCTTCAAAGCCCATACTGTGATCATGAAGGTGCAGTGTCTGTTTCTCTCTTAGTGGCTGGTGAAGGGTCCTGTACATTCATCTTTTTCTTTTTCTCTGGTTCCTTCTCTACAGTCTCCTTTCAGCCTGCTTCAGGAGTGAACTGATGGACTCAAGGAGAGACCCTCCCAAACAGACCGATGCCATCCTAAAACATTCCAGCCCCCCAAACCCATCAGTATATCCATAAACCGAGCTGATGGGATCACTTTGCCCAGCTGGCAGGACTAGGAACAGTGGGGCAAATACACAGCCTGAGAGCAGAGAGAAAATAGTGAGAGTAATCTGCTGAAGGGACTCAAACTTTGCCAAACCAGACACTTGTACAGACCTCTTAGCTGTAGCCTGAATATTGTGCATTTGGGAGGTCGGGAACCACGATGTCGTCTGTCTTGCTGGAATGTTTTCTTCCCATTTTTCTATGGTGTTGATACTTTTTCTTCCTCCTCCTGTATTTGTGGAACTCAGCAGGGTTTCTCTGAGCAGGTCTCAATTTTAACATGCCTCTTGTCTTGTTTAAAAGTGTGTTCATGGGCTGAGGGGGTGGAAGGGAGTGTGTGTTTAAACACTCTGTGAAAATTCGGCTTGTTTTAATTCTGGTCATGCAGTAATAGTGTAAGGAGCTGAAGTATTTGTACTTCTGGGCAGAGGGACGTAACAATTGTGTGATTGGTACTGGTAAAAAAAATCAATTGTCTCTTTCTGTTGAAATGCCCACTAATTTGATAGAATTATTTGTCTCCCCTTATTTCTAATCTTAAAGGGCCTGATCTAAAATACATCAAAATTATAGGGTAGTCTGGGTGGCTTTGACTTTGTGTCAGCACTGCTGGCACTAATCTAGCTTTTCTGAATTTAGGAATGTCCCTTTTGACTCTTTGGGCTCAATCCAAGTGCTGGGCTGAGCTGCACAAAGTGAATGTGAGGTTGAAGTCTTTATGTGTAATGACATCCATGTGTGCCTAGTGTCCCTGTCCCTTGGCAGCTGAGGCTGTCAAGGGCAGAGTGTCCAAAATTGCTCATTGCCTTATCTGTGAAAAGGAGTCAAAGCTTGTTTCTCTTTCCTTGCAGATGTTGAGCAGTTATTAGCTGTTGCCTTAGAGTTTTAATCAACCCTGTTATATTTTATACCGTCACTACAAACCTCATAGTTCAAACTAAAGTAATGCCAGCATATGTTGCAGTTGACTCAGCCAAGTATCCTCATGGCATGCTTCCCTTGTCCATTCATGCTGCAACCAGTGGCTTTTGCTTATTCTGTTCATGAAGTACCTCCTGGATCAATCCTGGTGAGGATCCGTGTGCCTGCAGTGCAGTCTGTGCTGGATTTCTTTGGGGCACGTGCACACCCAGCTCTGACACACTTGTGGCTAGGCACAGCCAGAAGAGAAGATGCCTAGCAAACACACAACAGGCCTCCTGGCCACCCACCAAGGCAAAAAGCCTGATGCAGTGGGATACTCTGTTCCTCTCATTTCTGAACATCACATCATCTGCTTCCAGGCTGCAGAGCTGTGATGTGATCAGGTGGTGACACATATTAACATCTCCTTTGAGAGCCATAGCCCATCTCAGGATGTCTCTTTTGGTATCTTAGCAAGACTCATTCTACCATAGCAGTGTGGGGGAGGGCTAGTGGAGAAAAGCCCCCCAAAATGTGATTAACTATAAATAATAACTAATTAAATGCTAGCAGTGACTATTTGACACAACTGCAGCCCTTCCATCATTCCTTGTGTAAAGCTAACCAAACCAAGTGTCTCTTTACTTTGTCTGGAAACTCCAGGCAGTTAAGATCACAAAGCAGGTAACTGTTGCTCTGTGCCTTTTTATTTGGGGGGGAAGGAAAGTAATGTTATTTCTTTCCCTGTAAGATGTGGGAATCTGAACTGCAAATGCAACCTAGACATAGGATTGTGCTTGGTAATGTCAGACTGTCCTTCCAATGAATCATAGAATCATTGTGGTTGGAAAAGACCTCTAAGATCATCAGGCCTAACCATTATCTTTTCACCACCCTACCCACTAAACCATGTCACTAAGTGCCACATCTGCACAGTATTTTTTAATACCTCCAGGGACAATGACTCCACCACCTCCCTGGGCAGCCTGTTCCAAGGCTTAACAACTTTCTGCAAAGAATTTCTTCCTAATATCCAATCTAAACCTCCCCTGGTGCAACCTGAGGCCATTTCCTCTTGTCTTCTCACTGGGTAACCACCACCTCTCTGTAACCTCCTTTCAGGTAGCTGTAAGGAGAGATAAGGTCTCCCCTGAGCCTCCTTTTCTTCAGGCTAAACAATTCCCTCAGCTGCTCCTCATAAGACTTATTCTCCAGACCCTTCACCAGTTTTGCCCTTCTCTGGACAGGCTCCAGCACCTCAATGTCTGTCTTGTAGTGAGGGGCCCAAAAGGTGCAGCCTCACTAGTGCTGAGTGCAGGGGCTTGATTACTTCTCTGGTCCTGCTGGCCATGCTATTTCTGATCCAAGCTAGGATGCTGTTGGCCTTCTTGGCCACCTGGGCAACTGCTGGCTTGTATTCAGTGGACTATGGACCAGCAGCCCCAGGTCCTTCTCTGCCAGGCAGCAATCCAACCACTCTGCCCCAAGCCTGTAGCATTGCGTGGGGTTATTGTGACTGAAGTGTAGGACCAGCACTTGGCTATGTTAAACCACATACCATTGATCCAGTCTGCCCAGGTTCCTCTGCAGAGCCTTCCTATCCTCAAGCAGATTAACATTTCCTCCCAAGTTGGTGTCATCTGCAAACTTACTAAGGGTGCACTCAATCCCCTCATCCAGATCATCAATAAAGGTATTGAACAGAAGTGGCCACAATGCTGAACATCACTTGGTGACCAGTTACCAGCTGGATTTAGCTCCATTAACCACAACTCTCTGGGCTTGGCTATCCAGCTAGTTCCTTACTCATTGAAGAGTACACCTATGTAAACCATGCACTACCAGCTTCTCCAGGAGAGTGCCATGGGAGACAGTCTCAAAGGCTTTACTGAAGTCCAAGTAGATAACATCTACAAACTTCCTCTCACCTGCTAGGCAAGTCCCCTTGTCATAGAAGTATATTGAGTAGGTCAAGCAGGACCTGCCTTTCATAAACCCATGTGAGCTGGGCCTTATCCTCTGGTTGTCCTTCATTTCGCATGTGATAGCACTCAAGATTATAGGTTCCATTGTCTTCCCCAGCACTGAGGTCAGGCTCACAGGCCTGTAATTCCCTGGAACCTCCATTGAGACCTTTCTTGGCAAGTCTCCAGTCATCTGGGACCTCTCTGATTAACCAGGACTGTTGATAAATGATAGAGAGTGGCTTGGTGAGTGCTTCTGCCAGCTCCTTCAGTATCCTGGAGTGGTTCCCATCTGGCTCATAGCCTTGTGATTGTCTAAGTGGTGTAGGAGGTTGCCAACTGCTTCCTTCTGGATTATAGGGGCTTCATTCTGCTCCTCATCCCTCTCTTCCAGCTCATATTTATTCCTGGATCTTGGTCTTCTCTGCTTGTGGATGACAACATGGAAATACCATGGCAGGGGCATGCTAATCTGCATTTAGAGCTCTGCTCCAGGGCCTGTCCACCAGCAAGTTTGAAAAGGCAGCCCACCAGAAGATAGAAGGCATCCTCAGCCTGCACCAGGGAATTCCAACTCATGCTCCAATTCATTATTTGGTCTAACCTCTAGGAATTCTCTTGTATCATCATGGGCAATACAACACCTGGACTTCAACCTAATAATAAATTACTTGGATCACACTGCCCTCTGGAAAGTCTTTTCCTTTTGTCCTCCTTGCCTGTAAGAGGAGGATGATTGTGAAATTGGTCTTAATGGTGACTTCATTTGCTCTCCAGCTACAAGGTGGTTCTCTTAGATGGTGCTTTTTTATGTTATTGGTTTTTAATCAAATAACTTGGAGATGGAAGCAATTGGAGTTACTTCATAGTCTGTACTCCGCACATAAAATAAGAAATTTTCTTTCCTTGCTGTCTTCTGATAGCTTCTTTGTCTCTGGGGCCTTAGAAAAGTAGGCCTTTTGCTTTCAAGAAATAACCAAATGGACTAACTGGGCCTTGTCAATTAGTCAGGTCATATCAGTAAATATATATCCACTCCCTGTATTATGACTCCATTCCCTGGAAAGCAGATTGCATCCACTGCCTGCGTTAGGAAATTCCCATACCTGAAATCTAAAGAGAGTAGTCATCACCACCATTGTCCCTTGTGCTGTAGTTGCTGTTTGTCTGGTAACCATCAGGACTCTTCCTTTCCTTCTTCCCAATTTGTTACCAAGACTACAAACCACTTGGGTAGTTGAAAAGATACACTATGCTTGCTTTGGAATAGCAGCTCTTTTGAGATGTGGAAAGCAAAGGAATTTCTCTGCTTTTTAGTGTTCTGCTTCCCAGGCCTTCAAAGTGGATAGGTGGAACTGAGCATCACCTGTGCTGTTTGTGTGCCATTACTAGACTACATCAGTGACATCCCAGTGTTGTGTAGCCCAGGGGACATCTTTACTTGAAAAAAACATTGCCAATGGGCACATTGGGTGTGAAATTGGGATGTAATCCTTGCTGCACTCTCTGTGGCTACTGTAAGGAAAGGTAAGCCTGGAACTGGACAGATTCACTTGGATCTCTCTGCATTGTGACCAGCTCTAGTTTTCAACTGTAGGCACAAGGGCTTGGGTGAAATCTTGAACTCTGAGCCTGAGCTGCCCTATTCTTGCACTTAATAAACCTTTGCTGGCATTTGCATTAAGGCTGCATACATGATGGTGTGTTTATGTAGTGGGAATGAGGACTCTGAAGCTTGCCTACTGAATCAGGTAACTGGTCTACCCAAGTAGTTTCCTACCTCCAGTGAAGGGCTGACATCCAGTGAGCTGGGAAAGCTCACACTTATACAAGGTAACCTCTGAACTGAACTGTGCTTCCTATGTGAGAGAAAGAAGTTCTTTCCTGACCTCTTGAGATGATCACTAAATGCCTTGAAGCATGAGAGGCAATTGCCCTCATAGGAGCTTGCATAACTGTTATTGGCTAAATAATAATTACATAGCCTTTTGAAGAGAGAAAAATCAGTTGGAGAATGTGACTCAGTGCCTTTCGTATCAGACTGTTCCAAGAAGTATAATAGTCTTTTAATTGAAGTCCTTATACTTTGATATTAAAATGCATTTCATTGGCATTAATATCAAAGAAATGTTAATGTTACTGCTTCTGATATTTCTTGAGACGTAAGTATAATTTTAATGACAATCACTGTGCATGACATTCTTATAATACCTGTTTAAAAAAAAAATTTGAGAAAAAAGCAGTATATTTTAAATGAATCCTCAAACACCATGTAGTCCATGTGTTTAATACCAAAACCATTTTCTTGTGTTTCTGAGGCTGTTGCTGCATTGATGTGTGAAATTAATTTTCAATAAAATTTTGCATCTTGGTTTATCTTGGGACTTTCTTTGGCTCGATGGCTTTCTGTAGAACTTTTATGTCTACTCACATGATGGACTAGTTTAGTTAAAATGAATATGAGTACAAAAAAATGCTTTTGCTTTCTCATTTATTCACTTGAGCTTGATTGTCTTAATCTTGATTCTTATGAGTATGACTGAGAGAAGAATTAAGTCCTTAAGTTGTATGTTAACATATGCAAGTATGCATTTGTTTTCTATAGGATAGAGTGCTTTGGGTTGGCTTGAGTTTGCTCACTACTTTTTTTTGTCACCAAAATATTTTGTAGTCTCCTAACTAGCTTGACATCGCTGTTGGTGGTGGAGGGGGCTAAGTTTGGCCTGCTACTGACTTCCCTGGAGAATCTCATTTGCTATCAACAGGCATCCTTTTCCAAAAAAAAGAAAAAGAAATCAAAAAGCTTCTAGTCATAAACTCTCTCAATAAAATCTGTCCTGAGATTGAATAATGAAACTAAATATTTTCTGGGAAGTCCGTGTTAATTTGATTTGGAATTTCATGTGGTGTTCTCCTCACTTGCATATAGTGGAGATTTTGCCCTAAGAGACTACTCAGATGTGTATCAATTTAAGCTGAAGCTCAGTTAGGATGGATGCCTGAACCTGTATAATAGAACCATTGGTTTTGGCCCTAAATCCACAAGCCTCTTAGGTTAAGGATGGTGTCAACCTGACTTGCATTTCATGGCTGGCCTTAACTTTTATAATTGGTAAATTGAAACCTCAGATCTGAGTCATTCCCTTCACCCTGAAAAGTTGGGTCTGAACTTCATGGCTCCATTTCATTTCCCCTTGGGAGTTGCTCCTATCCTTAATATTAATTTGTAAAGCTTCTTGTGTTTTCCACTTCCTTGAGTCTATGAATTTTGCTGGATCTTGTCCTGCATCTTCACTGCCAAAGGCCAGTTCACACCCTTCTTTCTGTACCTTCTGTAATTGTGTAATTAGGTAACATTTCTTCAGGGCTTTAGATACTACAGCCTGTTAGCATGGATGTTTTCTCTGCCCAACATTGCAAGTCTTAAAAGTGCAGGAAGCTGGAGACAATATAATTGTATGAAACTTGACCTTGAGTGCTAAAGGTTTTAATAAATTATATAGCTATAAGCCTTTTCTTTCCTTTACACTTGGTTTATTTGAAGTAATAACTATTCTCTTTGCATAGAAGGAAAGCCAGTTCCCAGGAACTGGTGTAACCAGCTAGAGCTAGACAAGTAAGTTTCCCAGTGGGAAAGAAGATGAGAATGTGCCCTTGTGCATTCAGCACAGGGTCACCTCGATCCAGCTGAACGAGTGCCAGGCAAGGGTACATCGTGTTTGGGAAGCGTGCTCCCCTCCCCACTGCCTTTGCCCAGTCTTGAAAATGCCCTGGCTTTTGGAAAGAGAAAAACCTGATCTCTTGTGACACAGCAGTGCTCTGCCAGTTATGCTATTGGACCTGCTTTAATGGTCATTTTCTGCATATCCCAAATAAGACCCCACTCCAGATGGGATGCCACAGCCGTAACTTGATCTGGGAACTGGGCTGCTGTTCAGAAGTGCTCTGGTGTTCAAAGCTCGGGGTCCACTTACAAGGCAAGGCTGCAGCTGGACCCTCGGGGCTAGGCAGAGGGGAGCTTGCTAGCAAGCCTCTGTCGCCTGGTTTGTGGATATGCTCATTACAGTTTGGGACTGTCTGGGACTTGAGGGAGGCTAAGGCTGTTGTTGAGTGGTAGTAGGAATCTGATACTCTTTGTAAGCACCCTGCAGGGTTTAGACATCAGGTTCTCCTTAACACCAGCAGAAGCTGCATGTCAGCATCCCAGGCAGCTCTGATGGTCTCAGTAGTGGCCCACTAAGGTGTATGGGGTCTGTATTGAACAAAGAGCCTCTGGCTTTTTCATACACACCTAATAACAACCTAGGAATTTTGGAAAAACCAATGTAATAAGTGTGACCTGATAATTATTTCCACAATCAAGTTTTAGGAGTATTTTAGGATGGTTTGAGATGACTTCATCAGTTCTTGTTTTTACAAAAAAGATCTTTGAACATAAGGAGAGCTTATCTTAAACATACTCTTTCTGAGTTTTGGCAGCTGTTTTCTGGATTTATGTATGTTAGTTTCAACTGAAAACTCACTTAGAAACTTTTCCTTAAATAGAAGATTAAACTGTGTAAGTGAAGCTTCCCTTTATCAGTATTTCACCATTTGTTTTTTAAACATCAAAATATCTGAGAAACTTATTTCCTTTTGACTTTCTCTCCAGTTACCTTTAATTGTGATGTCAGTGATTTAGCTAGCAGTAGCTCAGCACTGCTAAAAACCAGAAAAGCTAGCCCCTTGGATATGCACTCTTACCAAGCAACTGCTGTAATTCCTGTCTTAATATCTCCTTGGTTTGCAGGACCTCCATGCAGTCACAGTCATCTTATGGATCCAACTCTCCACCACTTGGCAAAATGAACAGCATGAACAAGCTGCCCTCAGTCAGCCAGCTCATTAACCCCCAACAGCGCAATGCCCTGACCCCAACCACTATCCCTGACGGCATGGGAACCAACAGTAAGAAACCCTTGCTGCTGCTTCTCCTGTTCCATGTGTGCTTCCTCTTAGTCTGGGCAAAGAGGCTTGGCATCTCCAGGTGGCTAGTGCTAGGCTGGGGAGCCTGGAGTAATTTGCTGGCAACCTGCAGAGCCAAATATTGCTCACTGCTGTGCCACAGGACAAGGCTTCAGCATCATGCTCTGAGTCTCACGGGGTGAACAGAGTTACTTCTTGCTGTGGATCTGGCTGGCTGCACTGTCATCTGTCTTTCAAGACTTGTTTCCTCTTTCTTTCCCAGCAGAAGAGGTGCAAATGTTAGCAAACTTTTTTCCCATTGTTCAATTAAGATACTTACTAGTTTCAAAGGAACTATCTGCATCTTGCAGCCCTGTATCCAGCTTCATCCTGGCTGCTGAAGTGTGCTCAGCAGCCCTGCAAATCCAGAATGACAGACATGGTTCTGGGAGCTAAGTTTTGTTGTTTTCTTTTTGTTTTTCTGTTGTTTTGTTTTTTAATTTCAAAAGCTCTGGATTCTTGCCCACACCTGTTGGTGATCCTCTTCGGGTGCTCTCAGTGTCTTTGAAAACAAAGCTGTTTGCCTTCTGTATTGTGTTACTCTGCTGGCTCTGTTCCTCTCCTCTCCCGCGGCAGAGAAAGCTGAGATAAGGCTTGCTTAGGTTTATACGGAGCCTGTTTGTAAGGGAAGGTGA
Organism: Bucco capensis; assembly: GCA_013396975.1. Taxonomy (NCBI): domain Eukaryota; kingdom Metazoa; phylum Chordata; class Aves; order Piciformes; family Bucconidae; genus Bucco; species Bucco capensis. Next base: position 63,309 of record VWZO01019714.1, on the reverse strand, counting down.
TGTGGCAGTGCTGGCACTGTTGACAATTGCGTTAGTGAGGGAAGAGTTCCTGAAGGATTGTCTGTCAGCTGGTCCTTGTGCAGCCATTGCTGCCCTGCCTGAAATTCTCTGTGATCTTGCTTTGTGTGGGGCTTTGCGGGGGATTTACAGCTGCTTCAGCTGCGGGTGCTGTCCTTCAGTGCCACACAGGGGCAAAGCGGGGCTCTAGGGACACCTGGGTAACAATGTGATCCTCCTTCTCTCCTCCAGTTCCCATGATGGGCACCCACATGGCCATGACCGGCGACATGAATGGCCTCAGCCCCACGCAGGCGCTGCCTCCTCCCCTTTCCATGCCTTCAACATCCCACTGCACTCCCCCTCCTCCGTATCCCACAGACTGCAGCATCGTCAGGTGAGCAGGAGCAGGCTGCCCAGTGCACGTTTCCCACCTGCAGGGATTGGAGGCCTTGTGTTGGGAGCTTGAAGTGTCCTGCCAGCTCCCTTGCCCTGTTCACTTGCAGCACTGGATCCCAGTGGGTCTTGGTAGTCCCAGGGCTGACACGCCCTGGGCACTGAGCCTCAAACCCCCACCTGAGAGCACCAGAGAGAAACAATGTTAGGACTGCAAGAAAGCCGAGGGATGCAGCATCTGTTGGACTGGTGGAGCTGAGGGCCTCAGGCACTCTTGCAAACATTTCTTTTTTTCTTTTTTTTTCTTTCCTTTTTTTTTCCTCCCCCTCTGGCCACTCAACAAGCTATGGCTGGGGTCAGAAGCTCCTCTGCCCTTCATAAGGTCAAACAGGTTGAAATATACTGCCCATAAAGGAGGAATCCTTTGCTCTGAAGGAGGAATGTACTGATTTGAAGTACTTTGTGTGCATGACGCAGCTAAACCCCAGAGCCTCTGCCTTGCTGAGGCCTTCTATCTGTGCAGCAGGCTGCCATGGGCTCAGCTACCTTCTGGGTGAAGTGGCCTGGCAGGAGGCTCTACAGTTAGCCTTCCTGCCCCAAGATCCAGGCTGTTTAGCACTAGCTCTTGACCAAGTCAAAGTGCTGCCATGAGGGTTGTCAGTTAGGTGCTGAGCTGAAGGAGTCCCTCCATTGTTTGATGTGGCAGTGATGTGGCTTGCTGGCCTGGGATGTCTTGAAGGTTAAGCCAAGGGCGAAAGCTTTGTTTTCTGTTGCTGCAGGTTGGCTGAGTGTTTGGTTTTTCCGTGGTTTGGGCTGTTGCAGCCAGGGTGATCCTTTTTTCTCTCTTCCTTCCTTCCTTCCTCCTCTGCAGCTTCTTAGCGAGGTTGGGCTGCTCATCCTGTGTGGATTATTTCACGACCCAGGGGCTGACCACCATCTATCAGATTGAGCATTACTCCATGGATGTAAGTAACACCTCACCATTTCCTTTGTTTGCACTCTTGGCCCTGCTGTAGGAACTGGTCAGAAATCCAGACTCAGTATATATTAGTTTGATTAAGGCTGCTGCACATAGAGAAGGCTTACTGTGAGGTGAAGAGAGTGGCCAGCATTGCAATTGCCTTGCCTGGCACAGAGAAGGAGTGTCTCCTCTCTCTCAGCAGCCTGTGTTTTAGCCCCCAAAGTAGCCCCAGCCCACAGGTCTGTTAATTCTGCAAGGCTGGGTTTCAGTTTACATGGCTCTGAAACACCTCACTCGCCTGCAGACAAGTAGGCTGTCCAGAAGTGGTCTGCATTTTTCCCCACCCTGCTTCTGTTTTCTGGCCTTACCTTAATGATCTTCACTTACCACTGGCATCTCAGCCTGGCTGTGGGGTTTTTTTTCTCTTGCATGGCTTTTGCTGCCGGGTTGCTGCTTTATTTCCTGTGCCATTGCTCTCCTTAGGGCAGGCTCTCCCATTTTTTGCCCCAAGACTTTGCAAGGCTATGGCACTTTTGCTTCCTAGCATGGGCTGCCTTCCTTCTACTGCTCCTGTAATTAGAAAAGCTGACCTAAATTAACCAAAGCTGGTTGCTAATTTTTTCAGAAGCTGATATTACATTTCCCAGAATTTAGGTGATGTTCAGATACAGTACAGGTACAGCACCAGACATAATGGAGCTTCAAAGCCCACATTTTCTAAGCTTATTTATCTGTTCTTATACGTTGGTTTTGTTCAGGTAATTAAGGCAGTTCCTATAGGTCAGATCCAGAGCTTTAAACACTGGAGCTCAGATGTGGATTCTAAAATCATTTTGTAGGCTTTGAAATAAACACAGAATTTTCAAGGCCATTGAACTTCTGCAGCATCCATCACAGCCAACCAACAGATCTCCCTGAGGTTGTCTTGGAGGCCTTGCAGTCCAGTTAAACATCTAGCTTTAGTCACTGTATCTTTTTTGTGTAACTTCAAAACAGACCTCATGTCATTAGTCCTTGCTGCTTTACGACTACAAATGCTTGTTCAGAAGTGAACCACTACCTGCAGGATTAGTGGTTTGTCTTCTACCGTGCATCATGGCCACCTGGATTTTAGCAGCTTTGTTGGTTAATAGGCGTTTGCAGAGGGTGGCCCAGAGGCTGCTTCTACTTCCAGAGCCCAGATTGCCCAGGGATTGTGCTGTTAAGCCCTCTGCTTTGCCTTGCAGGATCTGGTGAGCCTCAAGATCCCAGAGCAGTTCCGCCACGCCATCTGGAAGGGTATCCTGGACCACCGGCAGGTCCATGACTTCTCCTCCCCTCCCCACCTCCTGCGTACCCCCAGTGGCGCCTCCACCGTCAGCGTGGGCTCCAGCGAAACGCGGGGCGAGCGGGTCATCGACGCGGTCCGCTTCACGCTCCGGCAGACCATTTCCTTCCCACCCCGCGACGAGTGGAATGACTTCAACTTCGACATGGATGCTCGGCGCAACAAACAGCAACGCATCAAGGAGGAAGGGGAGTGAGCCCCACAGACCTCGCTTCACCCGGCCTTGGCCACAAACTGCTCAGCCCTTCATTTGTCTTCCTTCTGCTTGGTACTGCACCCCTGGACAAAGGGCAGAGGGAACCTTCTTGCTCGCTCATGCTAGGTTATGTCCTTGATGCTGTCTAGGTCATCCTCCTGGACCATGACCTCTACCTCAGCTCTTGCAAGGGAAGAGCTGAGTGAAGGGGGAAGGTGGGTGGTATTTCATTGAAAGCCATTGACCTTCCTGAGAAGGCATTGTGCTTGTTTCATGTTTTCCTTTGGGGAGAGGGCTTCTTTTCTTGATTTTTTTGAATCCTCACATGCCTTGTAGGTATCCTGAACTGCAAAATTGTCTCTCTCATCCAGCAATCCTGCTTTGAAAAGCAAGAAGGTTAAAATACATTTTTGAAAAGCCAAAAAAAACCCCAACTCCTACCCCAAAACCAAATGCAAAAAAAACCCTGAACAGGATGTTCATCAAAAACTAAATGGGAATTGGTCTGCTGAATGTTGCACTTAGACAGCCTCTTCCCATGGAGCTGAGGGCTCTGCTCATGTGTAATATTTTCCAGCGGAGACAGCACATGCACTTTGCTGGGCAGGCCAGCACTTACAGCCACCTACAACCCACTTTTTCCTTTTCCCTCACCTTCTATGGGAAAAACCAAACCTGCTGTCTCTCCTTGCTTTAAATTTATATTCCTATGTATGTCCTGATTTGCTTATTTCAGGATATAAATGCAAATACAGCTATCAATCACTCTTGAATCCTGCCCCTCACTCAACCCTTAGTCATTCCATGCTACTACTGATGTTTAAGCTAGAGAATTAGGACTTTGCCACATATGCAGCCTGGTTAGTTTAGCATAAGGATTTGCCTACCTACCCTCCAGTTGAACAGAGGACCAGTTGGGAGCTGCACACTGATTTGTAGGGCTTCAGCTATCCTAAACCCAGATAATCTTTTATGTAGACCATGCTAGATCAGCTTCCTGCCAAGTAAAGTAGAACCATCTTTAGATATATCTGTAATAGGCTGGAGCCTGTTGTGGTTTGTTGCTAGTGACTGTAGAGTAAGTGATGAGCAACTAGAAGTGGAGAATAAAACCAGAAATAAATTTCCAACTGCCTTAGAACAATCACCAGTTCCTGGTAGTATGAGTGTTGCTACTGCAAAACATCATGTTTACATGAGAAATTGATTTTTCTGTTGTTTTTTTTCCTGTGTTGGTTCTATAGCAGCTGTACTCCGAGGCATTTCCTTTGACTGCCACTGATCCTGTGGACAAGTAACTGAACAGAGTGCATGTTTTCACATTTATATTGGCCAAGGTAGTTAGATGAATGTATACACAACAAATCTAAAGTGAGGAGCTCAGCTCTGCACAGCTGCTTTCAAGTTCGCTTGCTCTTTTTAACAGTAAGACTGACTTTTGTTTTTTGTCTGGAGAGAGATGAAAAAAAGCAGCTTGAATGACTTGTCATCCTACCTTGCTACAGCCAAATAATCTTGTTTCAAGGCAGTGGCTGTTTTCTGGGCCCTGCCGTGTGCCACATATTTCATTTAAGTCCTGTATTGTTAGCATTCACCTCCATCTGTCTGTTATGCCAGGTCTATACTGCAATCAAAGACTGCCTTTTGGTAACTGCAAGCCTATTTTGGATAGCTCTAAATAGTAATGGAAGATGGTTACCCTGTAAAGTGTGTATATAAATATTTTGTATATGTAATTTTTGTTTCCTACAGCAATAACATGCCAATTTTTATTTCTTCTTGGGCTACCGGGTCTGACAGAACCACAGTAAAATGTTGTTTGTTTTTCTGTTTTTTTTAATTATTATTTTTATGCAGAATGCTTACAGTATACTTTGTAACAAATGACTCATCACTGGAGAAATATATTTGTATTTTTCATACTGAGATTCCTGTGCTACTTTGCAGTTGAGGGGGGAGGGGGCAGGTACTGAAAGCCTGTTTTATAATTTTGTTTTGTAACTTCAAAGAGCAGTGTCCTAGATTTCAAAGTATTTAAGATGCTCAGTGTGAAAACTTACTGTTTTTTCCTGTATGCTACAAAAGCAGCAAGCCATCCTGCTCTTGGTTCATTCAGCGGGGCAGTGTTAGTGTGGGGAAAGTGTTAGTGCGGGTACTGTGCAGATTCCTGGAGGTGAATTAGGCCATGCTCTTCTCACCTCCAAGGTTTTGCATCTCCATTGTGTAATCCTTCTGAGCTGGTTCAGTATTGTACAAATAGTCATGCAAAAATTCCGTCGTTTTAGGAACTAGGAAGCTTCTGACTAGAAAGGTTAATGCAGTTAATACTATGCCCAGACTCTGGGTGCAAGAACTTCAGTATCTGCTTTTCAACTCTGCAGTGAGATGGAGCTTTTCTGCTGCATCACTAATGATTGAAATATATGCTGTGAAAACCTTCTTTCTACTGTATACCACTGTGGACCCCATTTCTGTGTAACTGGAATCTTCACATGAGTTTGAACTGCTGTAGCTTTTACCCTCCCCAGTAGAGCTGTGATTTTTTTGTTTGTTTGTTTTGATACATCAAAGCCTATTGGTTAATTGAGCTGAGAGTCTGACAGTGCTTGTAGCAATGACAGTGTTGCCTGCACTGAGACCTGTGTGTGCTTTGGAACACCCTGTTGTTGAAGTCAATGAAAATAAAAGGCAAACTAAAACCGACACTGAATTCCCAAACAGCTTCTTTTCTTGCCTGTGCGCCTTCTAGGAAGTGAGCAGGAGTCTTTGCTGCTGCTTCCTCCACTGAGAAGCCAGAGCTTAGTGCTACCTTTGCCTACATGTGCACCATCTGTGTCACAGGGACGTGTTATAAGTTGCCATCACATACTCATCTTTGAAACAACAGCTCAGCCTTGGCCATATTGCTCCCCTGAACTGCTCTCCTCTGGCCTCCACTCAAGAGCTCTGCACACACACTAGTTTGAATGCAGCTGACGTTTTTGAGAAAGCACACAGGATCACTCTTGAGGAGAAAAGACAGTGTAGAAAGAATTGTGTCTTGCAGAATATACCACCTAAGGAGTCCTTGTGCTGTGCCTTTTGCAACTGCTCTTGTCTGTTCTGCATTGGCCTTTGCAGCCAGCAGTGCTTGGAAAGAGTGTGGGTAGAGCCCTCCGTGGATCTTCGTTCGTGAAGCCTAGTCATGATGATGACATACTCCTCTGGCTACGTTCTGATAGATCAAAGGTGTCAGCCTCTGTAAACTGAATTTGGGTCAGTGCTGCCCTTTCCTGACTCCACACTTGTGAAATAGACTCACACAGCCATCTCCACCATCCTCCTCAGAGCCCGGGCTTGTTTGTCCTCCTTGTTTAACTTACATTAAAGGCTTTCTGCATCATCCCATGCATCTTCTTTCCTATCAAAGCTATTTCCTTTGCATCTTAATCTTCCTTTCATAAATTTGAAAGAGCAGCAGCTTGGAACCAGTAGGGTGGCTCTCCTGAAAGTGATAGAGTGGTGTCCATTACAGCCAGGGGTTTCAGTCTGTCCATGAACCACCACATTAACAGCCCACCTCCATCAGTAGTTTCTGTATGGAGTCCCATGCCTGTCTCTTACACTTCTGCTGAATTATGGTTGAGGGAAGATGCATCCCACAAACATCTCAGAAGGAAAGGCCATGGCTTCCATTGCTAGTTAGTTTCATATACACCTTTAGGATAGAGAATGCCTTCCTGATTTCTTTGGTCCTAATTACTGTTTCATTTCCCTTCTGCTGAATGGTTAGAGGAGCACTTGCCTTTAGGTATCAGCATCCAGAAGCATCAGTCCCCTGGTTGCACCCTGGCAGTCAGGGGTTGCTGAATCTGATGTTAAAAACTAGCGTGTTGCCCGTAAACAAAAGTGCTGCTACACCAGCTACAAGAGCTTGCTTTTTCAACTGATGGCCTCTTTGCCTCTAGATGATCAAATTGGATCAGGTAAAGTAGGATTTCAGTCTTCCTCAAACAGGTGAGCTTGAAATATGTTTGCCAATGGTTGCAATTGCTGTCTGCTGTGATCCACTCCCAGAGTAGGGAACTTCTGCTTTGCTTATGTTACACAAAGGGTTTCAGTGCTGAGGAATCCCAAGCTGGTGCTCTGCCTTTTGCCCTCCACCTATACCTATTGGAATTTTGTCTTTGGATACTGGGATACTTTGTAGACAGGCCTGAAGTTTTCAGGGCAGGGATCCATCATAAACTTCCAGCTATGTTTTGCAAGCCTGGGTGGATCTTTGGAGATGTGCATGCCCTCCTATGCTGTTAGTGCTAAGTGTGCTGAAGCTAACTGTCCCCTGGAATAAACTTATCCAGACACAATAAAACTTGGCAAGTATCTAAGTAGAGACTGTGAAGGGTGCCTTGCTCATCACATTCTTCCTGTCCTGTATGGCTTAACAGAAACTCCTTCCTGACACCAAAATGGATGTCTGGGCTGTGGTGGGAGGATTGCAGGACCTGGCCTCCCACTCTGCCTCTTTGCAAGTTACTTTTTAGTGGGAAAACCATGTTAGCCCTAGCACAAAGTGGGAGCTTGGGCTGTTTGGCCTTCTGATTTACTAAGCTATAACATCTGTAGCTTTTCTCAGCTGTGTGTGAAGGTTAGTGAGGAGCTACACCAGGCCCTGCAGAGCTCTCCTGCATTGTCTGCTCCATAGGGCAGCAGTGGACAGCTACTACAAAGATGTTGAGTGTGGCTACCTTGGCACAGGCTGTGCCTGTGCTGACCTTCACCAGGCAGGTTTGGCAAACAACCTTGCCTGGCTGCCAGGCTTGAGCTGGTGGTTTCTGGGTCCTGAGATGTTTTGGCTCTCTGTGACCCATGACAGCAAAGAATCATCTTCCTGACTATATAGCAAAGGGTGGAGGTTGGAATTTAGAGCCTTATTGTTGATGTTTGGATACGCTGGTCATGAAGGCCAGAGAAACTGGAAGGAAGCTAATATTTATGCTCTGTTGGCAAGGACTGGCTGCAGATTTCTATCAGCTTGCTTCCCTTAGAGTAAGGAGCTAAACTTTTGCTCAGAGGTATATGGCAGCCTCCCTTTGCAACAGCTTTGCTCTTCTGATCTGGACCCCATGGACTGATCCCTTTTCCTTATATACCCAACATCTCCCAACTGTATATAGCATCCTTTCAGCCCATGGCTTTAACATCAGTGCTGCAGAACCAAGTGTTCTTAGTTTTGTTTGTCTATGCATTTCTCTTAGTAGGTGCCTTTCATTCAGTGAGGAAACAGAGCCCCTCTGCAGATGTTGTAGAGCTGGCCCATTGCAGCCCTGTTCTGCTTGGTGAGTGTGGCTGTCTTCTTCTGTGTCTCAAAATGGTCAAAGGCCTTTCCTGGGGAGGTGAGAGGGATCAGCTGGGATTGTTATAGTGCTTTGACTTCCTCACAAACACTGCTAGGGTCATATGTTTTGTTCTGTGCAAACAGCTGGGGTTGGTATTGGAACTGGTGCTTTAACATCTTTGTTGGTGACATGGAAAGCGGAAGCAAGTTTGCCAATATCACCAAGCTATGTGATGCAGTTGACAGAGTAGAGGGAAGGGATGCCATTGAGAGGGACCTGGACAAGCTTGAGAGGGGAGTTCATGCAAACCTCATGAAGCTCTGCCTTCATGAAGCCAGCCAGATGCCTGGGACCACTGGTGAGTAAATGAAAGGTTATGTGTGATTGGGGGTCAGAAGATGTAGGATTTCAGGTGAGGCAAGGGGACTGCAGATGGAGATGAGGGCATGGGCAAGCTCTGAGGGGCATCTCCAGGGCTAGTGTACAGTGACTGAGTGCCTGCAACATTGAAGCTAAAGGCTGAAGGGTCCCAAATGCACCTGAAGACATTGTCTGTATCCAGCATGTTTCTGGCTTGGTGGCAGCAGTCACTGCAGTACCATGCCTCACTCCACTCCCACAGCAACAGCAGACACAGGCCCATGGGCAGCTGGATTTCAACTCCACAGATGTAAGATTAAGTGTCTGGTGAGGGCTCTCCATTCAGCTGGCTTTCTCACTGCCATTGCAGTGCATTGCCCTTTGCATGCAGTGATAAGCTGAGCATGGCAGCCCATGGCTTTTTTGGCTGTGCCACTTCCCTGGATGATGGGGATACATGTTCCAACAGGAGATGGGTGTCTTCTGGCATGTTCAGCAATTACTCACAGGCACCTGGGCTGATACCAACCATTACAGCATGCAAGGGAGATGCTTACATTGTCTCTCCCAACTGCCTAGGGTAGGAGATTAGGCTCCCTGCATCATCAGTGGCAAGTAATTCCCTGGGGAGCCATTCAGAGCATATTAGCTTCCCACTCTGAATCATGCCTTGGAAGATGTGGTCTCATAATTGCCTGTGTCAAGGCCAAGCAAAGACTAAGCATATTTGTTAATTTTGAACAGGATGGCTCTGTGGAATCAATCAGCTTAGCTGAGTTCCTAAGGCCTGTGGCTGCACTGCAAGAGTCTCTCATGGCACAGGATGAACTGGAGATCTGTGTGCGATCTCAGGACCATGATCTCATTGCAATCACTGAGACATGGTGGGACAGCTCACATGACTGGAACACTGTCATGGATGGCTATGTCCTGTTTAGGACATGAGTTGGTGGAGTTCAGGATTGTGGGCACTAAGCACAGGGACAAGAGCAGGATTGCTACCCTGGACTTCAGAAATGACAACTTTGGCCTTCTCAGGGAACTGCTTGATAAAGTCCTGTGGGACAGGGCTCTAGAAGGTAAGGAGCCCAAGCAAGCTGGCTAGAATTCAAATGCCTTTTCAAGATCAGTGCATCCCAAAGAGTAGGAAATCTAGTAAGAGAGTTAGGAGACCTGCATGGTTGAGCAGGGAACTACTGGATAAGATTAGGCTTAAGAAGGATATATATAGTACATGGAAGAATGGGCAAGCCACTTGGAAAAAATATAGGGAGGTTGTCAGAGGGTGTAGGGAGGCAACAAGGAGAGCTAAG
>VWZO01019714.1:30478-47812 GCA_013396975.1 Bucco capensis | reverse complement strand
ACTTATTAAACTGCATTTTATTCTCTTGGGCCCACTCTTCAAGTTTGTCCAGATCCCTCTCGTGCCAGCTGAGTGGGGCAGGATGTGTGTTCATCAGCCAGGGTTTCTCACTCCCTGCAGTGCCTGTGTTTGGTGCAAGTGTGTTTACTTTTCCTCACAGCCTCTCAGGTGGCTCCAGAGGGATGAGCAAGCCCAAGCTGCCAGGAAAGCCTGGTGGCAGCACCATGGGCCTTGGCTGGCAGGTTGGACCTGGCAGGGTGGCCCTAGCTCTCCTTGCTTGGTGCAGGAGGACACAGCACAATGGTTGCTCATGGCTGAGCTTTTGGAAGATGTATATGAACATTCTTCTCTTCATAGCCATGAGAAAAACCCTCTTGGGCTGCTTTGCTGCAGAGATGCTGTGAGGGCTGAGTGAGTCACCTGGGAAAGCACAGGGCACAGCCAGGCTCAGGAGAAAGTCCATATATACTTTGTCCAATCCCTAAGAATCAATGCTGGGGCCATGTTTCAATGTGGGCATCCTGAAAGTGTTTGCTCAGAACCCCTCAGGGTGTCAACTGCATACAGCTCAGGGCTTTCCCTGGGACCCTTCAGTGACAAACCCCTTCCCTGCAGCTGTGCAAAATGAGACCAGGCTACAAGGCTGGGATTTTCAGCCATCACCCCACTGCTGATGAGGACATCACAGCCTCCTTCATTTTTCCTTTGACTCTTTGGGCAGAGCAAGGAAGGCTGGGCTCACATTAGAGCTTTTCCCAGTGTGCTTGAGAAAGGAAGAGAATAAAAATCTACTGTGTGAGGTGGCTGAGGCTCTGTTCACTCAGCCAAAGAGCTGTCATTCCACACCCAGCTCCTCTGCTTGGAGGAGCTGGGCTATGGCCCCACTGCTGTAGGCAGGTAACTGTCACAGAGAAGATAGGCGTGAAACTAATCAGCTCCTTCTGCCTCACCCAGGGCCAGAAGGGTTTTTTGAAAACAAAAATAAAGGGGAAAATTCAGTCTCCACCCAGCCATCCAATTTGGCCAGCAAATCAAATAAAACTATCTTGGAGCTGGCACCACAGGAGTGATGAATGCCAGCTCCCAGATTCTCACATGAGGTGTTGAAATGAAAGGCAATGAACAAACAATACTTCAGGTGCCTAGGGGCAACAAACTGGTTTTAAGGTGCTGGTGGGTAGTCTTCTTCCTGTGTGGGACCAGCCCCTCCACAATCCACCCAGCACTAGGCAGCTGCTTTCATGGCACTTGGCCACCCCTGGGCCAGGGGCACATGTTGCTGAGGCTCCACCAGAAGGCCTTCAAGCAGAAATACACAACACAATAGATAGTTTTCATGGGCATACTGGTGTGGGGTGATGTGGTCAGCAACTAAAATCATGGTATAGGGGACATGAGGCTCACGTATCATGTTGGTTGTGTCATACCACTGGAAAGAGCCCTGTAGGGATGAGCCTGGTGCCAGAGTGCCCCACAGCAGCTGAGGCCCTTAGCCTGGGTGGGCATGCTTGGCCTGTGTGTGTTTGGTTACTGCAACTAATATGAGGCTTTGAAAATACAGGGCTTTTGTTGCAGTCATTTTCCAGCCAAAATTCCCCTACTAGAGCTACGTACACCCAGAGATGGCTCTAGGTTTGCCATGAACAGATCTTGTTACAGGTGCAACAAAGATCTTTGCAAACTTTGCTGGGGTTCCACATTCCCCTCAATGAGGGGGATCATGAGAGAGTTTCTTCTCCACCTCTACTATGGTCACACTGCACTGTGAGCAGTTGGGAGGTACCTTGCATGGCACTCACACTTCTTCCCAGCTTCTGCCTCATTGCAGTCAAATCAGCCCATTTCATTTCTTGCTGCCCAACAAATCGTGGCCTCATTTCTCACCAACAAAGCATGGACTAGCCTTTAGCTGGATGCTTTCAGCTGACATTGGGTGCAGAAGCATCACAAGGAGGGAGCGGTGATGCTGGACCATGTGGGGAAATCAGCCATGATCCTGGCACTGCTGGGAACAGCTAGGACAGTCCAATGCAAGGTGTTTTCCCCAAACTTGGGAATGAAGCCACCCTAAGGCCATTGCAAAAAAAATGCTGTGTGAGAGAAGGGGTGATTTTTCCAGTGCTTTTCCCTGTGTGCCAGAGCCATCAGGCTTGCATACAAGGCAGTGCAGGGTGCAGGCATCACAGCAGCAGGCTGGTGGTGCTGCTACCATCTCCCCTGGTAATCTTATTACAAATAAAGGAGGGGTAGAAGCTAAACAACTCATATTAATCCCCCCCTGCCCTGCCTGCTCAACCTCAGGAAATGCCTACTAGAACTGCCATTCTCATCACTCAGACTACCCCTGGAAACACTCATTAGCTGACCTGCTCCTTTGCCAAGCAGTCCACTTGCCAAGCCAGGTCCACTTTGCCCAGGGGCTTTGCCCTGCCATTGCCTACTCCTGCCACGGCACACACTGTGGTTGCCATGGCCTCATCCACTGCCCACTGCTGCCCAGCTGCCCTGAGGCTGAACCTCACTGCCTTGAGGCTCACCAGTGCTCTGCCTTACCTCAGGAACAACATGAGGGTTGCCAGGCAGCTCTCCAAGTTGACTATTTTGCTTTCTCAAGCCCCTGTAGTGTGCTGGACTTACTTCTGGCAGGGTTGGATGGTAGCCAGAGGGTTTGAACATGTTGACATTTATGAGTATTTTTATGATGCTTTTTGTATAACAAAGTTTTGCTACATGAGAAGGAAGCTAACTCAGTGCCAGCTTTCACCATGTGTTTAAAACAAAATAAAAGCAATGCTGGGCTGGCCAAGGCATCCACTAGACCTGTGGAGACAGCAGCTGGCTGGGGCACTGTGGGCTCCCAATGAGTGGACACAAGCACACTAAGCTGTGCTCCAGGAGGGAACAGGGGGCCTCTGGTGTTCTCAGTAGCATCTGTTGCTCCTGTCCCTGTGGACCCCGCAGGGCCAAAGTACAGATGGCTGTGCCTGAGATGAACAGCAGTGCAGGACTTGGCCTCATGAGCAGCTGCACTCCATTGGCTCTGGTGCTGCCATTGGCACCAAGGCACCTTATGCCCTGGGCATGAATGCCTGCTGTGGAAATGGGGTGCTGGGAGCAACTGCACACACACACNCCCACACTTTCCTGTGGGCAATGAGTTTAATGCTCCCTCTGCTGTGGGCACAGTTATGGCACCAGGGGCCACAGGAGACCACAAGGGATTTTCAGACTGTGCCTGACTCTCCTCCACATCTGGGGAAGAACACAAGGTTGTGGGACTCAGCCAAAGTCATACATGAATGCATAGACAAGCAGCAACATTTCCTGCAGGAAAAGGTGGCTCCTCTGATGGGATGTGGGTGTAGGAGCAGTTGGAGAAACAAAAAACATCCATGCTTCTTTCCTCTTTTGGCATAATTCTTTCCCAAAGCAGGACTAGCCCATTTTTATCTCATTGCCAGTTCTATTAGAGCCAGCTGCCTGGTTTGGGTTTTTTTCCCCAGGCTGGGCGAGGTGTGGACATGAGGAAACTTTCATCAGGCACTTGTAGTAAGGCATGTACAGCCCAAAAAGGCTCAGCCTCAGCCTTTCTGTTGTCCCCCTTTGGTGGTTCTTTGATTGTATAAGGTGTTCTCCATGATCCTACCCTCTGCACAAGGGATTGGGTGCTTTGGGTGCTACCATGGTCCCTGCTAGCTGCTGCTGCCTCATGCCTTGGTGCCCTCACTGCTGCCAGTTCTGCAGGCTCTACTGACACATCCCTGAGCGTGAAGTGCAATAATTAATCTTTTCCTTCACTAAGGGCTCCATTTCATCAGTACTTTTTCCTGAAACATTAATGGCTCTCTGTGCCTAGTGCACATACTGGGCTACTCCAGCCTCCCCACAACCCCTAGCAGTAGCCTTGTGCAGGGGGCAACCAAAACTTGCCTTGGGCTCACTTGTATGTAAGGCTAGGCTTGGCGAACGAAGCTCCAGGGAGGGCTCCAGCCATGCTCCTCCTCAGCGCCTTTTCCAAGCACGCTGATAAAAAGAGGATAGTGGATAGCACCCTCGAGCCTGCACTATGGATTTTTTTAGGTGAGACACAGCATGCGCAGAGCTGGACCCACCCTTTAGTCCTAAGGTTCATCTGCCAGGGCCTAGCAAGCTTGGACACTGGCAGCCAAGTCCTTAGGATGGAGGTTTAACCTCTTAGCTGGAAGGCCTTCCAGGGCTAAACGAGCTCCATCTGCCCGGGTTTGAAATCAGAGTTGTCCTTCTCCTAGGATGACTGCCAGAAGGCTAATGAGCTCATCCTACCCATCCAAGGATTCTAAGAACATGGCTATCACTGTCCACACTTTCCCGTGGGCAATGAGTTTAATGCTCCCTCTGCTGTGGGCACAGTTATGGCACCAGGGGCCACAGGAGACCACAAGGGATTTTCAGACTGTGCCTGGGGCTCACTTGAATGTCAAAGCAAAAGCAACCCCCTGGCATTGACTCACACCATGCTGGGCTTCATATTCAGAGCACCAGCCGCACGCTAGCCCATGCTCACTCTCACACACAGCTGTTGTTTTAAATACTTTTTAGTTCTGTTCCATTTCCTTAATGAGCTATTTTCTTTTTTTCCTTCTCATTGACTGTCTGACAATCAACCCTGCTAATCCCACCCTGAGGAGGGGCACGGCAGAGTTAACAAGGAACTAAGTCATGGTTCAAGCATCTTGCATCTTCCACCTGCTCTTATTTCTGGTGATAGAACTAGGACACGTGTAAACAACACATTAAGGAGGCTCTGGTTCTGTTTGGTGGCCAAGCCTTGACTACAGGAGCTTGGAGATGGCCAAGGAGCCATGAAGCTTACTCCGAAATGCATATCAGCCTTCTTCTCAGCAGCATGACTTCAGGCACTGCTTCCTTGGGGAGCTGCTTCGTGTTGGGGCTTTGGGCAACAGCAACTACCAGACTGGCAGGTCAAGAGGGGAATAACCTCCATGAACTAATGTAGTAGGAAGAAAAAGTATTAGTGCACCACGTTGTCCCTGGGGCACAGTTGACCAAGGAGGAGGATATATGTTCGGTATTGTTGTTAAGCTTTCTTCTTCCAGGGATGCAGGCACCCTGTGGGCAGTCTGGATGTGACCCCAACAGCTCTGGCAGATGCCAGGCCCCTATATCAAATCTAGGGGTTAAAATTCATTTCTCAGAGGCCAAGCCATCTTGGTGACAATCCATCCCACTCATACAGAAAGGACCCAAGGAGCTTTGTGGCTTGTTCCTGTAAGGCTATAGCATGCTAATAAACTTGGCAACCACCTCTACTGTTGCAACAGAAATACAAATCCACTTCTGAGCTGGAAAACAAACAAACAAGGAAAGTGCCTTTGAGTCACTGCATTCCTGTTTCCTGGCTTCAGCATGGCACAGCCTGCAGGCAGGTTTCAGCAGCAGAGCAACAGTGATTGGCATGGCCCAGGCAGCCCACAGTCTTTCACCATCTTGGGGGTTTGGGGATCATGTTTGCAATTGCAACTGAGTCCTGAAACGTTGGCATCCTTCAGAAGCTGCTCCACCATTGTCCACTCAAGCTGTTGTTTCACCCCAAACCAGCCAGCACCCCACTTTGCTCCTCAGCCTGCTATACACCCCCCCACAGGGTCTGTGACATCCTTCTCCAATGCTACCTTAGGCCAGTGGTACCTAGCTGGGCACAGAGCAAAGGAGATGGTCAGATAGCCAATGCATACACACAACTTTGCTTAATCCTGTCCACACTGGTGTCTCTGACACTCCCCCAGCACAGGGCATGTGCTGGGCCTGGGGCAGGAAACCCTGAAGGGAGAGGCACCATCATGAGAGAAACCACATGCCCCCCAGTCTCCTCTTGTAATATTTGGCTAAAGAAAGACAAAGACAGGCCCAGATGTTGTGTTTAATTTATTTTCCCTGGATTTAGACACAGCTCTGGCTAACCACCACAGCAGCAAACCAACCACAACCAGCCATGACCTGTGATGCTCCCCACCCTGCCTCCCCAGAGCAGCCCTGGGAGGGTAGAGGCTGCCCCAAGCTGCTTGGAGGATGCACTCAGGTAGATGTGGTTGTCAGGGGCATGGCAGCACAAACTTATGCTGAAGGTGCAGCATGGAGGAGTCAAACCTTGGGTACAACAACATGGTGCAGATGAGGGACAACATAATGAGCATTTCAGATCTCCAGCTGCCCTCCTCGTCCATCCTGCTTATCCTCTGGCTATTTTAAAAAGCAGAGGTTAGGAATTTACAGGGAAGGCATTCAAGCAGGGAAGGGTCTCTGAAAGCAGAGACCTTTGTGCAGTTCCTTGGGGAGCCAACAAAATGAATCTTTTCAACAGTTACAGAATCATTAAGGTTGGAAGAGACCTCTAAGAACATCAAGTCCAACCATCTACCTATGACCACCATGCTACTAAACCATGGCCCTGAGTACCATCTACACATTTCTTACACACCTCCAGGGATGGTGACTCCATCACCTCCCTGGGCAGCCTGGGCCAATGCCTAACAACCCTCTCAGTGAAGAAATTTTTCCTAACATCCAATCTAAATCTTCTCTGATGCAACTTGAGGCCATTTGTTTTAATCCTCTCACTGTTAACCTGGGAGAAGAGACTGACCACATCTCTATGAAGGAGGCAGGTAACTTCCAAGAAACAAGCTCTATTGTTGGCTCAGAAACAGTCAGAGCTTTTTTGCTTCTGCAGATTCCACATTGGAGGAGATGCAGCAAATGACCCTTCCATTAATTTCTAGGTAGTAATGATGTCCCCTTCACAGTCTGAGCATTTCTTTTTCCAGATGCACTGAGTTCCCTTTATCTTGTCCAGGAGCAGCTCTTGAGGAGGTCTCTACAGAAGGACCATCCTTGTCAATGGCCTTTGCAGCCAGTGACTGGATAAGAAGATGGTGCTGCTGAGCCTGGAAGATTTGGGTAGGCATAAGTTGCATGAAAGAGAAAAGGCAATTCCCTATTGCCGATTTTAAGTCCTGGAAATGCCAAAGCTGGCAGAGGGGAGCAGAAAAAGATTGAGAAAATGCCAATACAGCAGGGAGCTGAGGAAAGCTGCTCAGGCGTGCAAATTCCAGCCAAGAACCCTGCAGTGCTTTCTGGAGAGACAGCAGCCTTGCAGTAAATTCAACAGTAAAGACTGCTGCAACCTGTCTTTTAGGAACTGCTTTCTAGCAGTAGAAGCAGCTGTTGAGTCAAAATAAAAGCTGTCCCTATGTCTGGGATGTGGGCAGTTCTGTTACTTCAGTGTTTGTTCTGACTGAGGTAGGGGCTGCTCTGATCCCACACACAGGAGTTCATTTAATGGTGGGAGAGGGATGATATACTACCACATATTGGCATAGCACATCTCTTGTGATAAGCAGCATGTGCTTTCACTGCAACACCCTCAGACTGGGTCAGAAATGCTCTGAGGAGACAGAGGCTACCACACCATGAACATCAGCTGTTCCTCTACTGTCAGGATGGGAGGAGGCAGCTCTGCTCAGAATTAATGCCCAAATGCCAGCTTTGCCAGGCTATGGAGAGATGTATTTTGCTAGGACCTGGGGTTTGCTCTGTTGCTTGTTTGTTTTGTTGCTTTTTTTTTTCCCCTAAAAAGCATATTTCAAATAGTGAAGGGCTCTGAGATGGAAATAACTGACTTGTGCTCCTGTTTCCCTCAGAGCACTGCCCGGGTCAGGTCTTCAGCTGCCCCTTTAGCAAGGGAAGGAAGACTGGTCTGTTGTCACATCTGAGACATTTCTCTAGCAGATACTAAAGAGAAGCAGCTATTCTATTTCTGGCTGAGGAACAAAAAAACAAGAGGGGGGCAGGGGTCCTCCAGGAGGGTACAGTGGGCCTCAGTAAGTCCTGAGAAGCACTAGGGAAGGACAAGGAATCCCAGAGGCAGAGTCAGTCACGGAAGGAGGTGCTGGCACACAGATGAGAGATCTCAGCAAGAGCTGTGCTAAACACAGAAGAGGCACTCCTGAAACTCCACAATCATATTAACCTGTTAATTTATACAGCAGCTCTGTACAAAAATAGAAGGTTTCTATTAAGATTAACAATATTAAATAAATATTTAATAGAAAAAGTCTTTGGCCTAGTTCATAGCTCATCCTTTGGGTTGATGTTCATATCGCTGGGTCCTAGATGCTCCTGGTCCAACATTGCAATCACTTCATCTGCCTGGATTCGCTCCTGGAGGAGAAGAGAAGAAACTGTAACAGAAAAGCTTCAGTGGCTGCTCTCAGCTTATTCAGCATTGCTCTGCCTGCTGAGAAGATCCATAGCAGGCATTTCATCCATAGACCATCAACGTAGCTGAGAAGACAAGGGACAGCCTAGGACTTGAGCTGAGGATTTGCTGGGCNCCATGTCCCTCTTGTAGTGAGGGGCCCAAAACTGGATGCAGTACTCAAGATGAGGCCTCACCGGAGCTGAGTAATCACTTTGCACCTCTGTACCTAGTTTCCTCCTCCCTCCAAGCAACTGCTTGGACAGAGTTGGGACAGAGCTGATGTACTGCTGGTTCCCTTATCACACTTCACTAGCAGTGTACCCTCCTCCTGGCTCCTCCATTTGATGTGTATTTCCAGCTCCCTGGGCAGGGCTGATCTCCTACCATACACATGCAACAAGCATGGAAGAATTTCAGCTAGCACCAAAGGTCAGAGAGACAGGAAAGCCTGAAAAGAAGCTTCTCTCCAAACCTCGCAACCCACTGCTCAGAGCAAAGGCACAAAGGCTTTGCTCTCTCCCTGCATTTAGTTTATCTCGGAGGTTGCCTGCTGAAAAGCATTCCGGTGCCCAGACCCATGGACTTCAGTCTGCTAAACTGCTTTTGAGGACACAGCAGCAGCCTGCACATCGCTGGCCTCGGAGCTGTGGATGCCTATAGAAGACTTCCCCGTTTACCAGATTATTGCCACTAGGTGTCAGAAATGGCCAGCCCAACCCCACACAGACACCTCTCCCAACCTACTCAGAACCCCAGCCCACTAAGCCCACAGGCCCAGGATAATAAGTGCTCAGGAGCACAGCTGGCAGGGAAAACTGCTCAGTCCCCGTGGTGCAGCAGATGGGAACACTGCTGCAGGAAGCCTGATGCGGGGAAAAACAGATGTGCTGGAACTGGAAGCTGAAGCTGGTCTGGGTTCCTCTAAGATGCTGGGTACGCCCTAGCTCCCCTCATGTCAGGATGGATTGACTCACCAGCTCCCTGTAAAGCGGGTCCAAGGTGAACCAGAGAGCCACAGCACACCGCTGCCCTTTGGTAACAGCCTTCACCCCGTGGGGATTCTCTCCACCTGATGAGAAGCTGATCATTCGCCCACACTTGGGCTTGATGGAAGCCTGTAGGGAAACAGGCAACACCAGTGTGGCAAGGAGCAGCACGGCTGCACACACTGGCCATGTCTGGCCTCACCATAGTCCAAAGCCTGGGACCTTACTGGGCATCTCTCTCTGTACTTCCCCAGGACCTGCTGAGCTCTTTTGGAGGACATGCAGAGCTCCTGGCATGGCTGAAAAAATGTGCAAGGTAAATAGGAAGGTGTGGGTGCTGTGCAGCCATCGTGCAGAAAGGAGATGGTGGCATGGAGTCCTTGAAAGCCTGCAGGTGACCACCAACAGCAACACAGGGCCATGACATGGCTGCAGGGAGGTTCTGGCTAACCCTAGCACAGGTTGTGAAACACTTTTCTTCTTTCTAATGAGTCCACAACAGGCATCCAGCAGGGCCTCAGGGCCAGAAGTGCTAAGCAAATGAACCCTCTGGCACTGGTCTCAGGTAGATACAATCTACCCTTTGGCATCTACTGGACTTCTAAGCCCCAGCACGAGTAGGGAGCTCTGTTCAACCAGGGAGAGGATGCCCAGCCTCCCAAATGGCCCCATTTAGAGGTGGGGGCTTGACTGAGCCCTATCCCTCTTAGGGACTGATACCCACTGCATGACCTGCTCTGGGCCAGACACCGCATAGGTACAGAGGTTTTGCTCTGTGTTTGGCTCCAAGATGGGGTGGGAGCTCAGCAGTTCTCCAGGCAGGGATGACTCTCAAACCATCCCCTCTGATCTACAGGTTTCCAGCTCAGTGCAGCTTCTGGGCAGAGCACAGGAGGCCTGTGCACCTCTGCCAGCAGGATTTTGTACAGGCTCTTTGCAAAGTAGGAGCCACAGGCTATCTGGGGAAGCCCAGAGACCCTGCACAGGCTGCTGAGGAATAGTGTCTGGGTCAGTGCACTTGACTTACCGTCACAGTCTTGGCATCCATCTCGGTGAAAATGAACTCGCCTCCTTCGAAATCTGCATTCATGTACAGGAGGGCACTGGGGGAGGAAGTGAAAGACCCCTGTGAGGGGAACAGCAGGGAGAGCTTGGGGCTAACCTCTGCATCAGGGCACATCCCATGCTGCTCCACCGAGACATGGGTGGCAGACTGCCAGAGGGGAAGAGGTTCCACTGTGGAGCTGCCTGGGCCACCCAAGCTACCCCCATTTTGGAGCCACAGCTGAAAACCAAATGACCTCTCCTTGGCTAGGGAACAATTCTCAAAACATCCCCTGGGTCCCACTAGCTCTTACTCTCCTGTTCTGCACATAAACCACCTGACAGAGACACAGCCCTGTGGGCCACAGCTGGGACCTCCCAACTCTAAAATATCACAGAGCCATTACAGTTAAACTTTAGCTTGAAGGTTAGCAACAATGCTTGCTGCTGCCAGAAACTACTTGCTGGATCTCACTTCTGCCACGGCTGGGATGTACCAGCTTTAGGGCTTACAGCCTGTGGAGCTGGGGAGGGTTCCCAACAGCAGCCTCTCCTTCCTTCCCACCTGTAATCCCGAAAGGTGTAGGCAGGAGGCTCCTTCCAGCATTCATTGGCCTCAGGGTCCAAGAGACAGTTGTCAGCATGGATGGGGTGGCTCAAGTCATTCCTCCTCTCCTGCTGGCCTAGGCAAGACCATGTGGAGGAAGTGGGAAGAAGGGGTGGATGAGATGGAAATGCCAGGTTCTGTGGGGTCTTTCATGGTATGGAGCCTTCCCCAACCCCACTCCAGGTGGTGTTCACAGGTGAGAGAAGGAAAGGAAAGGCTGAGGAGAAAAGGCAACACCTGAGGACTCAGGTCTGCACAGCTCTGCTGGTTCCTTACTGCAGGCAAATGAAATGGACAGCTGGGGGGGTGGGAAGGAGAAGGGACAGTGAGAGGAGACAAGAGAAGAGAGGGGAAAAAGAAGACATAAAAAACAAGAGATATCCCAGAAAAGAGCTTCTCCACCCTTTGCTGCTGTGGGGATGGTGACTTTGCCCAGCCCTCAGCCATCAGTTTAAGCATCAGGCAAAACAGAGCTACTCTCAGGCTTGTGTCCCTCACTCATAAACCTCCCCCCAGGGGGGCTGAACTCCTCCTGCCCTCCCACTGGCCCCTGAGCCCTCACCAGAGAGGGCAGTGCGGCACACCAGGTGCGTGTAGGAGAAGTAGAGTGTGGAGTTCAGCATGAAGTAGGACTCAACAATCTTGCGAGCCTTCTCACTGATGTCATAGAAAAGCCGGGCGCTCTTCAGCGGGACACGGCCCTCATAGCCATACTGAGGAGGAGAAGGGATGACAGAGAGTCAGTGCTGCACACCAGCTACGAATCAGGACACGGGTGAGGAGGAAGAGAGAAGGAGATGTACCTTGAGGGCCTTGAGGACAGTGGCGCCTTCAAATTTCTCGTTTGGGGTGTGAGGGGAGGTTTTTCCCCTGTAACCATCTCCAGCCAACATGATCCCCTGAAACACATGGGTGAGGGATGAACTGGATCCCCAAGACATGGACATAAATGAAAGTACCTGGCATCCTCTTCCCCAAATTCCCAGGGCTGCACTCACCAAAACAGGTGAGTTGGGTGGGAAGGCGTTGCAGCTCTCCATGAACATGGTCCATTCTGAGATGCTGGAAAATAGCCACCACCTCCTGACTGGGCATGTTTAGGCACCCTCAGACCCATCCCAGGCTCCGCTGACAATGAATGAGAAGGCTCAACTAGGCTTATGGATGAGCATCCTTTGGGGTTATGTACAACACTCTGCAAAGAGCTATTTGTGCACAGGTTCTGACTCTATGTTTTTAAGAACAGCCTAAAACAGCTCCTTNGTGGATGGAGCCCTCCCTGGAGCTTCGTTCGCCAAGCCTAGCCATACCAAACAGCTCCTGTGTTGCAGTTACAGGTGTGTTGCCGGGATAAGCATCTGACTGCTCTCCATGGGCATCCTGGCATCAGCTGTAACACTCAAGAGTGAGGCATGAACCCAGAGCCTCTCCACAGCCTGATCACACACTCAGCTCTCACAAGGCAGCTGCTGAGGAGAGCATCAGGCATTCAACCAAGGTGACAGTCGTATCCCGCTCAGGGCCATTGCCTACTCACACTGGCCACCCTGTGAAGCTCTCGGCACTGCTCCTCCGAGATGACATTATCCAGGAGTACTCTCTGGGTGCCATTCAGCTGCTGTGAGTTGTAGACAAACTTCACATCGCTGTAGAGAAGAGGACCCCCTGATGGAGAAAGACACAAAACAACCCTGCTGAACACACCCTGACCTCATTAACATCTTGTACCATGGCTGAGGGCCAACTGTAGTCAACTGGGTGCACTGCCAGGGAGAGAGCAGTTTGGCCCCACATCAGCAACCAAAGAAATAGAAGCAATGGAAACACCCAGAGATGAACTCAATTTGCTGCAAAAGCATCAGAATTTTCCACCTTCTCATTAGCTGCCTTGTAAATGCAGGGCCAAGAGCCTAAAAATGCCAAAACCTGATGGGACACGAGAGACACAGACACCAGATAACTTGCCCCTTCTGCCCAGCACCCAACATCAAGAGAGGCTGTAAGTTTCCACTGCATTTGCACTGTGTGGATCTTGTCAGCTTGGCATGCAAATCTGCTCTCTGCAATTGTCACACTGGGGATCTTGCCTTTTACATATAGGAAAAACCTAATGCAGCACTGCACTCGCAGCAAGCATCACTTGTTCTCCACCAAGAAGAGGGACAGGGAGTGCATGAGCCACAGGACAATAAGAACAATCCTTCTCTGCAGAGACAAAAAAGCTATCATACCCATCCCTGCCATCCCTCACTCCCTGGCTCCAAGCTACCTTCCTCTGCCTGCCTGAAGACAATGGCTTGGCTGCATTTTGGAGGTCCCAGACAGCATCCCTAGGATGGGAATACAACCATGGCTACTCATGCACACTGCTTGGCTCCCACCTGGTATGGGGTGACCAAGCCTTGCCAAGTGCTGAGTGAACAGGCAAGGAGAAGAGAGACACTTGTTTTTTACAGGAAGTTCAGCTCCATCTCCAACAAATTTGCCCAATCAGAAAAACAAGGTGAGGCCACTAAACCACCATCTTCTGAAAGCTCTTCCCCTCATCTCCTCAAAGGGAGAGAATGAAAGAAATGGCAACAATAAAACCCTAAGCCAGGTATTTCTCCAGGAGGAAGGCAAGATGGGCCTAAATTAAACACAAAATTACCTGTTTTCCGAGAGCCACAGCAGAACAGAAACCTCTCACCATATTGGTTACACTGCTTTTCCTGTCTGCTGAGGCACACTGTGTTTTTGGAAGGTCTCCTTGGCCTATGGAGGACATGTAACCCTGAGGGGAGAGCCCCACCATTAGCCCGATTGCTCTGATCTCTCTTTCTTAGCCAGACTGAAATAACTCCACAGCTGATTTTGCTTTGTCAAGCAAATGATGCAGATCCATTAAAAGCAACAAAAAACCCACCACCAGCTTATTCTCTAGCTGTTCCTTTCACTCATTGAGTCCAGTTGGACCTCAGGAGAGGGCCAGCTAAGGTCAGCTATGACAGAGTCAGGTTTCCCCACTATCAATCCAGGCTGGGGGATGAGATGATGGAGAGCAGCCCTGCAGAAAAGGCCTTGGGGTGCTGGTGGCTGAGAAGCTGGCCATGAGCAAACAGTGCACGCTGGCAGCCCAGAAGCACAATGGCATCCTGGGCTGCAGCAAGAGAAGCGTGGCCAGCAGAGCCAGAGAGGTGATTCTGCCACTGCACTCTGCTCTGCTCACACCTCCTCTGCAATACTGGGTCCAGTTCTGGAGCCCTCAACACAGAAAGGACATGGAGGCTTGCCAGGGCTCTGGGCAAGCTGCTCTAGTTGGGGATGTTCCTGGCCACTGCAGGGGGGTTGGACTAGATGAGCTCCAGAGGTCCCTTCCAACCCTAACCATTCTAGGATTCTATGGTTCTTGGAAACAGAAAAGATGGGACCTTCCTCATGTTTGCTTTGCTGTTCTTGATGCAGCTGGATCACACAGGACTCTCAAATCCAAACTCCTGGTACGCTCCAACTCAGGGCTGAGTTTTCCAGCTGGGTTGTTGCTCTTCCCCAGTCACAGGTACACAAAGGATGAACCTGGAAGGCATCACTTACTACTTTCCCACTTTCTTCTGTTCATCCCAGGCACTAGCAGGCACTGCCCTGTGCTGTGAACACAGAACTCTTGTGCCACACCAGCAGCATGCTCCCCTGGCTACCTCCCTTGCCCCCACTACCTCTAAGCACCACAGACCTGTTTCCCACATGTATGCTCTGTGAAAAACAACCCAAAGAAATAGGAGAATTCTTTGGGCTTTGGGGAGAGAAAGAATTGGTGGAAAGGAGGAGAGAGGAGAAGGAGAGAAGCACAAAATTAAAATGGACTTTTTTTTTTTCTTTTGGCCATTTCTTTTTCCAAGTGAAAAGAAGAAAAATGGACCAGAGAAAGGAAGTAGCTGGAAGTAGCTGGAAGTAAACTTGAAAACATTTTGCAAATAAACCAGAATAAAAGCATAGAGAGAAGAGAAAACAGAGAAAGACACACTCTACCTGAAAGGAGGTTGTAGCGAGATGGGGGTAGGTCTCTTCTCCAGGTTTAACAGTGAGAGGATGAGAGGAAATGATTCAAGTTGCAGCAGGGGAGGTTTAGATTAGATATAAGGAGAAATTGCTTTCCTGAAAGGGTTGTTGAGTCTTGGAATAGGCTGCCCAGGGCAGTGGTGATATCACCATCCCTGGAGGTGTCTAAGAAACATTTAGATGTGGTACTTAGGGCCATGGGTTAGTGGTATGGTAGCGATAAGTATGGTTGGACTTGATGAGCTTAGTGGTCTCTTCCAACCTTAATGTTTCTGTGATTCTATTTGCTGGTGCCACCTTTCCCATAGTGAGGATGACCCAACCTCCCAGCTCCACATCTCAGGGATCTGTACCGAGGTGCTCAGCAAGTAGGAAAAGCAAATTCAAGAGCAGAGTAGTGCTGGTGGGAAACACAGACCTAGAAATATTGTGGCAGCATGGAAAACCTCTCTGCCTCTTGAACAAAACTTCAGCCATGTCAGACAGAACTGGATCTCATTTCTCGGTGATCAGCCTTTGCAGCTTGCAGTCTCTAGCAGTATGAAAAAAACTCCTAAGTTTTTGAAACATTTTCATCAGACTTACCCTCCTTCAACTCTCGATCTGGTTTTGGCACAGGTTTCTTTGCCAGGGACAGTCGGGGGCCATCCTCTGGTTCACTGCTAACACTTGATGGAACACTGAGGAGCAAGAGAGAAGAGGAACATCAAGACTTTGGCCACAGGCTGCCAGTTCTGGAAATTGTGAGATTTTGTACCCATTGGAAACCAATACATGAAAAAAAATGGGCAAACTAGTACTTTGTACAAGTGTCACAACCATAGAAGTAGAAGCTCTCAGCCCATTCTGTGGTAAAATGTGTTTTTCTGGTAATGGGTTCAACAGTTTTCAAATGGAAAAGCACAGACACCAACAGACCTGAACAACACCACTTGCTTCATGGACCAAGTTCACAGTATCCCAGTATGTCAGGGGTTGGAAGGGCCCTAGAAAGATCATCTAGTGCAACCCCCCTGCCAGAGCAGGATCACCTAGACCAGCTCACACAGCAATGTGTCCAGGCAGCTCTGCAATGTCTCCAGACAAGGAGACTCCACAGCCTCCTGGGCAGCCTGGGCCAGTGCTCTGGCACCTGAACTGGAAAGTTCCCTCTAGACCATTGCTGCTTTTGAGGCACTCACCTAAAATAAGGTGCTTGTTGGAATGTTTGTAATGGCAAGGGGCAAAGGGTCTTAATTCAACCATGTTGGTGTTCTGGGGTGGATGGGCAGAACCCCCAAGTGGCAGGCTGGTACTCCCATTATAGTCACCAAGACATTATCCCCTTCCCCCCAGTGTGAGGACTGGTGAAGCCATGGGCTCAGCTGGGGCAGGTAGTGGCTCACCTGTGCTCATCCTGACGAGCGCCATACCTGTTCCAGTAGTTCTGCAGGAAAAAAGAGGTCATTCTTCTTAATGTTCCAGCCAAAGTCAAGGAGCTACCTGCTCTTCCTCACACCCAGGGACATCAGCCAGCCTCTCTGGTACGGAGCCATCCCACATAACTTTGGGCAACTGCCTGGGGTCACCAAATTGAAAATGTAATCCCAACCCAAACTGGCATCATATGGTGAACACAGAGGGAGCCTGGCTTTTCCAGCCTTCTCTGTGCCACCCCATCACCATGGAAGGAGAGCTGGACTAGGCTGTGTCTGCTTCTCCTTCACCCTAGGAATGGCTGCCTTCCTTGCTTTGCCATAGCAGTTTTTCCCATAGGGAACAAAGCAGGCCAAGACACAGGACTCAATTTATAGGAGAGGGGAGGAGGGAAGCTGGTCCTAGAGCTGTGAACTCCTGAAGATCTTTCCCAGAGCAGACCCAGGCATTACCGGCTCGGTGTAGGTGTATCCAAGGCCAGCTGCAGCCACCTGCAGGAGATGAGACTCCAGCTTATGTCTCCTCAGCAGTGTTTTTGCTTCCTGAAAAGAAGAGGAAAAGTGCAGCAGCTGCACACGTAGCTTTCACAAGATACAGGCAAGGTACCTCTGCTTCAAGAGGGATTTGCTTTTCATGCAACACTGCAGAGTCCTTTGGGGTCATGCCTTAGAGCAACCCTGGACACAGGGCTGAGCTGCTCACTGCATTACAGAAGGGAAGGTGATCGCAACTCATTTGGGAAGCCTGAATCCCCCAAAATCCATGTCCATAGCTGGCAGAGTGCTTAGCACCTTGCAAAGACTCTAAATATCTGGGCAAGAGGCTGTCCAGATAAACCCTAGCTGCACAATATCACAGTATCCCAGTATGTCAGGGGTTGGAAAGGCCCTAGAAAGATCATCTAGTGCAACCCCCCTGCCAGAGCAGGATCACCTAGACCAGCTCACACAGCAATGTGTCCAGGCAGCTCTGCAATGGCTCCA
>VWZO01019714.1:5536-28571 GCA_013396975.1 Bucco capensis | reverse complement strand
GATCACCTCCCTGCTCCTGCTGCCAACACTGTTCCTGCTCCAGGCCAGGATGCCATTGGCTTTCTTGGCCCCCTGGGCACACTGCTGGCTCCTGTTCATCCGGCTGTTTCTGGAGTCTGCCCTCCAGCTTTTTCCCCATACAGTGACTCCAGACTTGCACCCTCACAATTAGCATCACCAGCTAGTCCAGCATCTCCACATCTGTCTTCCAAGTGGTCCCCCCGTGGGAAAGCTGCCAAGCTGCTTTTAATTCCAGTTGATGCTTTTGTTAGGCCTCCCATCAAGGCCTCTTAGGTGACATTCACTCTCACCTTTCTGGGTTTGATGGTGTCCGGATCCATTGTACCTTCCAAGAGGCCCTTGTAATAACCTGCATTCTCCAAGACATCTTCATCATCCGGGTGGAAGAGGAGGTAGGACTTGGCACACTCCAAGGCTTTTGCATAGTCACCGACTGGGAGGCAACACAAGAGTTGTCAGGGGGGGCAAAAGGGGACAGAGCCCTGCTGCCGGTGCCAGGGGCTCAGGCAGGGCACGGCGGGGCAGAGCCGAGGAGGGGAGCCTGCAGAGAGGGAGGGCACAGCCTGAGTTCTCCAGCAGCTGGAGGATGAGCCCAGCAGTTTATAAGGCTCTTTTGATGCAACTTTGTCTGAACCACTCTATTCCACTGGTAGGAAAACCAAGGCACAGAGACACGACTTCTCTGCAGTCATGCACAGATCACTTAGTACCCAAAGTGGATCTAACTGGATGGGCAGGATGTGGATGCTGTCAGGCAGCAAAATGCCTCTCTTCAGGGCTTTAGGGGGGTTTGCCCATCATATCAAACCTCTAATTGGGCAGAGGAATAAAAAAAGGCTCTGTCAGCATGAAATGCTGCTGACTCCTCCAGCTTTCTTCCCATTGCATTGGTGAATGAAGAAGCTTTAGGTTTGAATAGCAGTTATGACTCTCACACATCCTGCTCTTTTCAGGAAAGAGCTCTCAGCACAAGCCTGAGATAGCAGAATTTTGCCTATATTTTCTTTTATGTAACTCAATAGAATAACATATAGGACCACACAACTGGCAGTATTTTACAGCACTGCCAACTCCTGCAACTTTACTGTGAATGTTAAAGCATTTGGTCATTAGCAAAACTTAGTATCTTGGGATAGGCTGGGGCTAAGTTGTATATCTATTGTATATTAACTTAGAAAATATATCAGTTGGTTTCAGAAAATGTGAAACATATAAATCTCCAGAACTTTAATATCAAAAGGCAAATGAAAGACCTCAGAAAAAGCACAATTTATTTAAAGAATCATAATTTTTAAGCTAAAGTCTATGCTTTTAAAACCTGACTGACGAGTTAAAAGACACTTTTACAAAAATATTTAATTGCATTTCAGTCAGCTTGACTTTTGAACAAACCATGTCCAACACCCTTTGCTTCCTGACTCTTTCAGACCATACCACTGCATTGCTGTAACACAGATATCATGGGGAAGTATCCTGATTTCCACATGAAAACCTTCAAATTTGTACATAATGTACCAAAACTCAGCAAGTGCTATGAGAAGCAGGAAGACAACCTTTACCTCTGTAATAGGCAAACTGCAGGTAGTCGTAGTGGAGGGGAAGGAAGTTTTCGATGGGTGAGATACGACCTGAGCGCGTGGCGAGTTCTCGGACACAGTCATGTTTGCAGGCCAGGACTTGCATGTAGTGATCTGTCCAGAAAATAGGGAGAAGATGGCCTGAATTGAGAAAGGTAGTGATGGTGCTGAGATGAGGATAGACAGAGGTTATCTTTCCCCAACTGAAGGACATTAAATTCAAGCTGCTCTGGTCCAACAGACAACTGCACATCTAAAGAGTTCAGGCTCCTTCCTAAAGCCAATGGAGAGTTGCAGTCACATTTCTGCCCCCGTAAGAGATAGCTTTACAGTATCACAGTATCCCAGTATGTCAGGGGTTGGAAGGGCCCTAGAAAGATCATCTAGTGCAACCCCCCTGCCAGAGCAGGATCACCTAGACCAGCTCACACAGCAATGTGTCCAGGCAGCTCTGCAATGGCTCCAGACAAGGAGACTCCACAGCCTCCTGGGCAGTCTGGGCCAGTGCTCCATCACCCTTACTGGAAAGAAGTTCCTCCTTGTGTTAATACTAAACCTCCTGTGGTCCAACTTGCTCCCATTCCCTCTTGTCCTAACAAGCTTTCTCCTTTTGTCATCTGTAGAGGGAGCTTGAGCACCTCTTTTGTGTGCTGGTAGCTGCTGCTCCTGCCCAGGAAAGCTGGATGTGTGCAGGAACATGCACTGTGGCAGGTAGCTCTTCAACCCTAAGAGCCAAACAAAAGGTGAGGACACCCACAAAGCAAGGAGAGATGTGAAGAGAGGGTGGTCACATGTGCTGCCACACAAAATCCATCTCCACACTCCCTTCCTTCAGCTCATCTTTAATTCTCTCCTTTCTGCAGCAAGAAAACTCCTGAGGTCACAAGGAGGTTTAGGTAAGCGGGGTTGGTGCAGCTTCTCAAGCAGGACTGAGCAAGGCACCTTGGTGCAAACATTGGCAGCAAAATCCCCGTGTCTGCTGCTTCTCAAAAATAAGATCTCTCCCAAGGAAAAGCAAGCACATGGTAAACATCTGCTATTAGCAAGGTTTCTTCATTGGTGGACTCCACAATATAGGTGTTACATCAGCTGTACAATTTCAAAGCCAACGCTGACATCTGATTCCAGTTTGGAGCCTTTGCTGCAAAGTACTTACAAATCTACTTTGCTTTCTCTGTCTCTGTACACCATTAAAAACCTTAGGAAACAAACACTGGCTTGAAAAAAGAATGTGCTCAGCTACCAAAACATTGCTGAGAGCTGCCAAAAACACAGCCTGAGGAATTCTCAATGAAATCAAGTGGAAACTCAAAACAGTCCCCATTTGGTCTGGGCAGGTAGGCTGAGTAGTTATCTGATTTACCATACACATCCAGGGTATTACATTAAGGAAAGCAAGAAGGAAAAGAACATAAATAATTGTGTTATGATTTAAACCTATTTAAGCATCCTAGACCTGGAGTAATCCATCACTGAGCAGCACTGTTTTCTCTTGGTACTGTCAAGGTGCCCTAGAAACAGGCTGCATAGACTGGAATCACTGAAATGCATCTGTCCCTGGGGCTGACAGGTGAGAGTATTTCAACCCCATGCAGCAACACAGGTAAATCATCTTGGGATTGAAAAGATAAGTTAGTTTTGAAGACATTTTAACTCTCTTTTCTTGGTGTGTTAGTGTTCCCACTCCCTGCTGAACCATCTAGGGCTGACTCCCCTGGAGCTAGGAGTAAACTCTGGATTATGCTGTCCTTTAAGGAATCACTTAGTTCCCTAAAGCAAAGCAGTTGCATTACATATCTTACTTCCTTCTGTGTGCCCTCACTTCCCTGTTTCTTTGTGTGCCTGAACAGCTCTGGGGTTTGGAGTTGTTATTTCCAGGCCTATCTGTCCAAACCAAGTCACAGCACTTGCAGAGATCATCTGGCTTACTCCCGCTCCCAAGTGATATGCTGAGTTGAGTACCATCAGTCCATGACATCTGTGCTCTGCATGGTCCAACACATCTCCTCTGCTCACTAGGGCTGCACTCCACTTGCACAGCACAGAAACAGTTTAATAGAGACCAAAACTTGTTTGCTGAGCAACAGCTTTCAGTGATAAAAATGGTGCGTTTTCTTTGCCTCTGACGGCTGCACTCATGGAGGACTTGATAATGGTCCCTGGTGTCCTAGTCATGGCTTTAAAAGCAGGAATGATCAGCTGATAGTTACACTGGTACCAAGTCAGCCTTTAATAACACTCCTCATAGTTTTCTGCATGGCTAAATAAACCCCACACAGGCAGCTTCCCATCCGGTATGTCGGTGGTTTCTCATCTTGGTTGTTTCAATTAGATTTCCTGTCTCGACACAAACACAATTACGCAAAACCAAATAACAATCTGCATCTGAGAGAAGTATTTTCCACACAAATAGCAAAACTTCAGGGCTTGATGCAACTCCAAGACCATCAGCAGATAAATAAGGTTTCTGTCACCAAACAAACCTTAACTTATTGCTCTTCTTTCCCTTACAACTAATTAAATGTAATCTCATTTCTCCTGAGAATGAATCGTTTTAATCCCCTCTGGCTCAGAGCCACACATGCAAATCTGAAGATTACACAGCAACGCTCAATTCTCTCCAGAGATTTCAGTCAAGATCATAATTAGGTAGGCCTCCACTAATGACAAATCCATCCTTTTGGATGGGAAGAAAACCTATGTTCTGAGCCTTTTTTGGCAGCTTTCCTAGCCATCTGCAGCATGGCCAAGAGGACTCTGCTGCACTCCTCACATGCACTGAAAAGCAGAGAAAATGTAAACAGAGGCCAGCAATATCTAGATTGCACTGAGGTATGTGAGACTGCGTACAGGGGGAAACCAAAGCAGTTTATTGTTAAAGCACCTATACTTCCAGCTTTTACAGAAGGCTCCACACATTTGGAAATTCAGCTCTTCTAGCCCAGCCTCTATTCAGGACCAAAATGAGATGTTCTATTTCCCTGTCTACTGGATTTGCATGTTCTGGCCTTCCAAGTGCCTCCTGCAGTGTTACTTACCAGCAGCAGTGATAGAAGGGAAGAATCCAATCAAAAGCCCAAATTCAGTAATTAAAAACATTGCAGGACAATGGGTGAGAACCCTGAAGAAACAAAAACACCTCACCTGCAATAGCTTCATAGAGGCCAGCCTTATATTCCAGGTACTCATGCTCCTCAAATCTCTGTGGTCCCTCACACATGATCTGGCAATCTTCATCCTCAGAGTAATAGCCTTTCAAAGCACGCTCCAAGAAGTCAATGGCCAGCTCATACTCCTCCTTGTCATAGTGCCTTACTCCAGCACTGTAGTCCTCCTGAAAAGTAGGTATGCAGAAGGACAGGACCATGAGTATCCTACACGGCTCAGACCACAGCATCCTGCCCTTGCCAACGACAGATGCTTCTCAAAACAAAGTACAAGCAGGCAGGGACAAAATGATCACCTCAGGTACCTACCAGATGTAAGTAGCTGTATCAAATCATGTTTAAGCCATCAGTGGCTTTTTGGAACCTTGTAAACCTGTCTAAATGCTCTTCTGAACTCCTCCGTACTTATAGGCTACCCAGTGCCACTGCTGGTTTATGCATGATGTGAATAAGCATTCCTTTTCTTTGATTTTACCTTCCCACTTAACAACTAAGCTGAACTCCAAGGGAAAAGCCTGCTCTTGACCCAGGCAGATCTGTCTTAGAATGGCCTCTAATGAGAACCTTCATTAATTACACCAAATGGCTGCTCCTGTTTCCTTGTGTCATGTGAAATCAGAAAGCTGGTGCTGGCCCTGGCATTTGTGTTGGGCTTTTGCTTTGGGAAAGTGGAAAGAGCTGTCACTCTCCTAGCTGAGATCCTGCACCCTCACCAGCACAGCCACTCACACGCATGTACCCTGCCCAGGTGGGAGAACACAGCTCAAAACAAACACATCTAAGTCCTATCTGTCCATCAGTGCTCATGAAAGCATCCACCAAAGCTGCCTGCTGGTGCATGTTCACAGCCATGGATGACCCCAGAGCTCCCTGAAGAGAGGAAGAAGGCTNACCACAAGGGATTTTCAGACTGTGCCTAGCTAGCAATGTAGCTATGGAACAAAGAGCAGAGAGTGTCTTGAAAAATCAGGATCTGGCTTGCCTTAAAGGAGAGTACTGAAAGGGAGAGATTGGTTTGCTCTGTTGTAATATGGACCTTGGCAAGAATCTCCCCATTCATAGATGATGCTTTCTTGGCCTCCTAAATTTCTTCTCTCCAGACTGTACTTAACCCAGGTGCCTCTTTAGCTCAGACTCACCATGTGCTGCTTAGCCTCCCGGTCAATCAAGCTGACCTTCCCTGCCATGGTCTTGTAGTTCTCAATGTCCTGCTGTATCTCCATGTGCTCAGGGTTTGCCACAAAGAAGGTGTGAGCTGCATTTGCTGCCTCCTCCAGTTTGTTTAGCTGCAACAAGGTAAGAAACACCAAGTGAGTTGGTGGTGTAGGACAGTGAACACAGCAGTTCACACTGCACCTTCCCACATGTGTATCTCTGACAGTTTTCTGACACCACTGGACTGGGCAATGATGGGGATAACCAAGGAAAACCTGAACACAGAGACTAAAGAAAACAGCTGAAATGAGAGAAAAGGCCAGTGCAAGAGAAATCAGAAGAGCTGGAATTCCCAAGAACCAGACAGGACACT
Source organism: Bucco capensis (assembly GCA_013396975.1). Lineage (NCBI taxonomy): Eukaryota > Metazoa > Chordata > Aves > Piciformes > Bucconidae > Bucco > Bucco capensis. The sequence continues at coordinate 22,278 of VWZO01019714.1, read as the reverse complement.
TATTCACCTGCAACATGGTCTATCAGTGATGGGGTCTAGCCTATTTTCCAGCTACACATCCTCTGAACTCAGCAACTCCAATCCCCTGCACAGTCCCAGGTGGAGAGATACTCCCATGACATACAAGACAGAGAAAGCAGGGAAAGCAGCTGCTGAGACTGCTCTCCCTACAAGCCTTGGAGGCTGGGCTGTCCAGACTAAAGTCTTCTGCTTGTATATGGGGACTTGGAACCATTTATTAAGCTCAGTTGTTTATAGCTGCAAAAGGCCAGACTCTGCTGGTAGTGGAAGAGATATAGAGGCTATCTTGGTATATCAAGCTATTTTGGATTTAGAGATTCAGAACTGTGACTAGACATTAGTTTCAACTTGAAGAAAGCCTTGCAAACAAACAGAAATGCTAGTACTAAACACATCTAACAGCAGCTGCAGGAGCTCAGGGAGCAGGACAGATGTTCAGGTGAAACATCTGCATGACCTAGAAGGAGAGAGGCCATTTCCATGGCTAATGCACATCCTCATGAAAGAAACCCAACATCACTGAGTACCAGCAAGGTGCAGAGTCAGGCACTTGTGATACATCGTCTAGGAGATCCTGCTCTGGCAGGGGGGTTGCACTAGATGATCTTTCTAGGCCCTTCCAACCCCTAACATACTGGGATACTGTGATCTGCTGCCTGAGCAGGCTCAGCCATGCTTGTCAGCAATGACCAGGTAATGCTAGCCCTGGACACTTGCGTCCAAGTGTCCTCCCTGATAGCAAAACTCACACCAAACCCTGTGTCACTGCTGCTCGGCTCCTCCTGAGGCACTGGAGCCAGAGAGCTCAGGCATATCCATGCTACACTGCCATCACAGTGTGGCAGCTCACCTGCACAAACATACATATGTACCCACCAGAAAACCTGACCAGCAAACAATGAGAACTGAAAGAGAGACCTGCAGAGAAGCAGGTGCTTCAAAAAGTCTGTTATCCTACACCTGGAGCAGGGCAGACAGGCCATGTGAGGTGAGGTCAGGCCCTGGCTGCCCTCAAGACCCTGCTCATCCCCAAGAAACAATGGCATCTTCCTTGGGGCTCCTTCACACTGGATTAATACTTGCATGTACTTAATGAGCATCAACTTCAGTTTGCCTTTCAGTCAAGCCATGAGAAACACCCACAACCTCTTTCAGTGAGGCCTCATGAACTGCCTAGTACCATCCATTTCTAAGTGGCTCAGAGAAGGCATACAAACACTCATCACCACACAGGCACACAATATTGTCAGAGATGCAGCTGAACTGTCAATTACCTGAGCAGCCACCCTGTCAGCAGGCTGCTTGTTATCTCCACAGAAGTGTTTGCAGCCATCTTTAAAATTAAACTACACATTCAATTAACACACGAAATCCTGTTAAACCAAGAGGGATTGACATCTGGGCTGTTTAGATAAGGTCAAGAGCAAACACAGCCTGCAGAGCAAACAAGGAGGCTACCATAAGCCAAACTGGTGGCGACTGGAGACATCATGGCTGCTAGAAATCATTGGCTGAGTTTGTGAAGGATGCCTGAGTCAGACACTGAATGGGAGCAGACACCCAAATGTACCAGGGGGATTTGTGAAATTGGCAGGTTTCTATCAGATGAACCATTCTAGACACATTCTCACGTTGCTCGCTGGGGCATGGTGACATTTTGCCAGCAGGTGCCTGGATATACAAAGCTCTTTGGGATGAAAAGCACAGCCATTGCCGCAGGGCCAGGCCCACACCAGGCTGCTGCTGTCCTAAACCCCCTCTGCTGCTCCAGCACAGCCAAAATTGCTTGTGTGCTTCCCAGAAAGGCCAGGGCAGACCTGGCCAAAGAAGCACACATGAATACCTCCAAAAGGACATGAAAGCTCTGGTCAGATGGCATCTCAGTCTGCTTCCTAAATCCGCCCTTTGAACACCAAAGCACCACTGTGCTGCAATGCCCACAGAAATGCAAAAAATTTGCCTTGTGTAAACTTCAGAAGTTTTTCAGGATTAGCTCTGTGCTAACAACACATATGCAGGGAAGCCAGCTTTTACTGCAAAAACAAGTTCTATTCCAGTGCTTCACTTGGAGTTTTCCTAAGGACATCACTCTGCAGAACAACCCCTTGGTTTCCCAGCAGGCAAGCAAAATGACTTTATGAAGTTTTTATCCAGGACAGCACAATAAAAACCCAAACCCATTCTGTGTTGAAATAGAGGGGTTTTTAAAAAAAAGAGATATTCTTATTCAGAAACATAAATCCCATCCTGGAAAAGCTCACCTCAACATCATCTTATCCTGAAAAAGCTCATCACAGCTGGACAGCATCTGATACAGGATAAAGTACTGACCAGAGCATCTCATGATGGGAATTTTCAGGTCATACTTAGTGTAGGTGCCACTGCAATTGGCAATTGGAGAGATCAAGATGGGTCAAGAGATTTGTTGGAGACACACGAGCTGCTGACCTGATCCAGAGGACTGCTATTAAGTCACTATTTGAGCTTCTCAGGAGAACTGCATTCTCCCATAGCACAGATTTCTTTTTACAGTGTCCTGTCTGTGCAGACTTAAAAGGGACCAAACCCATCTCAACAAGGGAACTGGTCCCTCAAGACACAAGCTGCAATAGTCTGTAGTTGTAGTTCCTTTTCAAAAAGCTGTCAAGAACTGTCACAGATTCCAGGCTTAGTTCTTCCTGGATAAAATCTATCCCTGTGATATAGGAAGAGTCTGATTTCTAGACACAACAGAAAATCCCTTTCCACTCTTGAAACACTGCTCATCCTGTGTCTAATCCTGCTGGCTCTTCACAGCAGAGATGACCTTTGGAGTTTGTTAAGTGGACTCAAAGTAGAACATTCCAACTTCAACATTTTTCAATTTATCATGTCCCATATTTGCCTTAAAAACATTCAAAGAACACAAGTGGCCAACAGTGCTCAGTTTTGGGGAGTTTTTAAGTGGATGTGTGTATATAAAAGCAAATTCCTAACTGGTAAGACACGTTCAGAGTCTAACACTGANATTCCAGTGCTTCACTTGGAGTTTTCCTAAGGACATCACTCTGCAGAACAACCCCTTGGTTTCCCAGCAGGCAAGCAAAATGACTTTATGAAGTTTTTATCCAGGACAGCACAATAAAAACCCAAACCCATTCTGTGTTGAAATAGAGGGTTTTTTAAAAAAAAGAGATATTCTTATTCAGAAACATAAATCCCATCCTGGAAAAGCTCACCTCAACATCATCTTATCCTGAAAAAGCTCATCACAGCTGGACAGCATCTGATACAGAATAAAGTACTGACCAGAGCATCTCATGATGGGAATTTTCAGGTCATACTTAGTGTAGGTGCCACTGCAACTGGCAATTGGAGAGATCAAGATGGGTCAAGAGATTTGCTGGAGACACACAAGATGCTGACCTGATCCAGAGGACTGCTATTAAGTCACTATTTGAGCTTCTCAGGAGAACTGCATTCTCCCATAGCACAGATTTCTTTTTACAGTGTCCTGTCTGTGCAGACTTAAAAGGGACCAAACCCATCTCAACAAGGGAACTGGTCCCTCAAGACACAAGCTGCAATAGTCTGTAGTGGGATGTTCTCTTTTCATTTGCTTCTAGTTCCTTTTCAAAAAGCTGTCAAGAACTGTCACAGATTCCAGGCTTAGTCCTTCCTGGATAAAATCTATCCCTGTGATATAGGAAGAGTCTGATTTCTAGACACAACAGAAAATCCCTTTCCACTCTTGAAACACGGCTCATCCTGTGTCTAATCCTGCTGGCTCTTCACAGCAGAGATGACCTTTGGAGTTTGTTAAGTGGACTCAAAGTAGAACATTCCAACTTCAACATTTTTCAATTTATCATGTCCCATATTTGCCTTAAAAACATTCAAAGAACACAAGTGGCCAACAGTGCTCAGTTTTGGGGAGTTTTTAAGTGGATGTGTGTATATAAAAGCAAATTCCTAACTGGTAAGACACGTTCAGAGTCTAACACTGACATTAATTATGAAACACTCTGGGGAAACTTTTGCCAAAACACTGTAAATTCAAGAGGAGCAGGATATTTTAGCATTTAAAGGTCTGGGCTGGGACTCAGGACACCTGGACTCAGTTGCTGGCCCTGTCACAATCTCGCTGTGCAGCCATTGGAACAGGAAAACATTTTGTTTCCTTTGTGCCAAATTTTCTATTGTTTTAAATAAATAACAATAAAAACAATAGCATTTCTCCCACAGGGTAATATCTGTTTATTTAGATGGCAAACAATTCGGGGACCATAAGCATATGCAAGCATGTAACACAAGAGGATTTTGATCTTTGTACAATCATTGCCGAATGAAAAGTAGCAAGGAAAAAATGACAACTGTAGAATCACAATCTTAGTATGTACTCTAAGGTCTGATTGTTCATCCCACTGGAATGAGACTGCTGGAATACTGCTGAAGCTTTGCATTGCAGCCAGAGGGGATACACAAAACCAGAACACCAGCACTGGGAGAGCCCTGGGGCACTCTGTCCATTTTGATCTTACCATGCCAATGGCTAGAGCCAAGGAGGAGAAAATACAAAACTTATGTGCTTCTGGGTTTCAGAGAAACTGAAACATTTTCTTTCCTCATTCATATGTTAGCAGTGTTTCATTTCATGGAAAAATATTTTGAGAAGCAAAACCTCAGACTAAAGCATTTCAACCACTGCAAATGCTTGGTTTGATTCCCACCTGGGACAGTGCTGGCCTGGACTTCACTGGGACTGGGACTTCCAGCCTGCAACAGTGGCTGGGATTAGCAAGGCTGCTTTAACCAGGACCAAACACAAGCTGGAGAAAAGACCTTGAATGAACATCTTGAGCATCACTATAGAATTAATGCCAATTCTCACTGATAACCACTGACAAAATTCTTTATGGAGCTTTCATGCAACCCATGATGAAACATGTAATATAATGTTAACAGTCCCTTAATAGTTCACTGTCATTCTGGTACCTGTCAAGCTATATATCAGGCACTAAACTCCATGCTGAGCAATCTAATTTGTACCTGTAATGCCACTGTCACCAATCTGCCGTGCTTAGGAAATAAACTGCCTGTCTGGAACATCTCTAAATTGCTGGTTTTATTTTATCATCACTTTGGCTACTGTATCCCCCAGAAAGGATTCACCTTATTGCTAATGCCCACCCAAAACCAGCTCAGACTGGCTCAGCTCCATGTGCAGGCACATGCTCTGAATTCACATTTTACCTCACTATTTGCACATCGATGAATTCTGACCAAAGCCCCTCTCATGCCAGGTGCTCACCGAGCTTGCAAAACCCCCTAGGGCCTTTCCATAGGATATAGGTCACATAACAGCATCATGTTTAGCTACAATGACCCTAAACTTGCAGTACTTAAAGTTTGCTCTCTGGTGCTTGGCAGTGGGGATAATTAAGTAGAACAGGCATCGTGCCATGTCTGTGAGATGAGCATCACACAGCCTCACAGCCTGCTCATGCAGCCGGGCATGGGGAGTCATGGCACCACCACTTTGCTTATGTTGAACACTGATATAGTGCTGTTGAAGGGGAAAGCAGCTGTAACCACAACATCTACAGGTACTCCCAGCTCATGTTGAAGCTTTCAAGGCAAAAGCAAGGACAAAAGAGACGCAAAAGTCACAAGAATTTAGAGATCATGGAGCCAAAGCAATATTGATTCTGTCTGAGGGAATGACATAACCCAGACCTCAGACTTTTTCACAGTGAATTCCCATTTCAGTGTCATGAAGGATAAATCACATTCTGTCTTTGCAGAGCTTACTGCCTGGACAAGTAGAAGCAAGTAGCACTGAGATGGCTATAAACAGCATGTGACCTCATCTCAACTATTTTATTACTGCAAATAGAGAAGGAAGAAATTCTCCAGAGAACTTAATCATGAAATATTCCCTCTGCTGATGGGATTTGTCGTGCCTAGGCTACACGAACAAAGCTCCAGGGAGGGCTCCACCCACACTCCTCCTCAGCGCCTTTTCCAAGCACGCTGATAAAAAGAGGATAGCAGATAGCACCCTCGAGCCTGCACTAGGGATTTTTTTTAGGTGAGACACAGCATGTGCAGAGCTGGACCCACCCTTTAGTCCTAAGGTTCATCTGCCAGGGCCTAGCAAGCTTGGACGCTGGCAGCCAAGTCCTTAGGATGGAGGTTTAACCTCTTAGCTGGAAGGCCTTACAGGGCTAAACGAGCTCCATCTGCCCGGGTTTGGAATCAGAGTTGTCCTTCTCCTAGGATGACTGCCAGAAGGCTAATGAGCTCATCCTACCCATCCAAGGATTCTAGGAACATGGCTATCACTCCCCACACTTTCCCGTGGGCAATGAGTTTAATGCTCCCTCTGCTGTGGGCACAGTTATGGCACCAGGGGCCACAGGAGACCACAAGGGATTTTCAGACTGTGCCTGAGATGGGATTTAACATTCACAGAAATATGCTTGAGATGTCTGCAACCCACAAGGGCACCTGCTGGCCCTGCAGAAACACTAAATCAGAGAGCAAGAAAACTGTATGGCAGAAAAGGGCCATAGTCACATGTAGAGAATAGGCACCAAGTGACAGAGATGTGAATCAGCCTTTGAGTTCATTAACACACCATCCTCTGCTCTCCAATGAGTCTACTAGTTTCTTGTCTTAACTCAGGAAGGTAAGGATGGGTTGGTCCCTGTCCTTGCTGCTACTGTGATGGGAGGCAGTAGTGATGCCTCTCTGGAGGCTCCACATTTCAGAGGTTTTCTTCATGTTCAAGATGGAGACAGCTTACCATGTGCTTTGGAGGGTTCCTCTCAGTCCATCCCAGCGTGCCTCACTGTGTGCTGCTGTACACCAGTCACTCTGGTAGATCCAAATCCAAACCAGAATAAATTTGGAGAATTAGCACAGGGAAAACTTCTTATGAGAAAGTAAGCCTAGGAAGCATTTGGGGGTTTTTATTATTCCAAGAAGCAATGTTTCAGTACACAAACACATGTGGATTGGTAGTTACATGGTCAAAAGAGATGACCAGATGTTGAATTAGTCTTCAGAAAGCCTCAGATACTTGGAAATTGAACAAACCACTTCAATATTCTTTATGGAACAAATTCAATTAACCAAGAGAGAAATCAGGTTTCCTAATGAATCTCTCACTAGAGCCATGCTGGCAGTATGTTATGCAAGCACACACGTGTATGTGCCGAGCATGCTGCACTCCCCACCCAAAAAGGCCATTTTGCACTGAGACAGCAAATTATACTGAGACACATCCTTCCTTCCCTCTCTGACATGCTCCTCTGTTCCCAGACAGGTAAGAAGGGAGATTTTCCCATGTTTCTGGCTGTGAACAATACACCTCAGTGCAGACATGGTGTAACAAAACACTGCACAAAGGAGCAGGGCACTGCTCACAGCAAGCGACTTGCAAAACCATTTCCCAGCAGGAAGTCCCTTCCCACATAAATCTCACACACACTGAGGCATCTCAGGATTCATCTGCAGAATAAGCAGTGGGAAATGTGCTTGTGTTTACTGGACCTTCAGTCTGATGGGTTGTAAAAAACACTCTGCATCACATTTTGTCCTGTGGAAATACTTGGTTCTGTCTAACATACTCTGATGGCATCCAAGTTGTGTGTGAAAGAGTATTTTCAACAAGGAAGAAATCCTACAATATGCAGTGTGGACTCTCCTGGCAAAACCCAAACCTCCCTAGAACTGGGCTTTGAAAACTTGGACAAGAAATCCCTTGTAGATAGAGTTCTTCCCTCCATGTATGACAGACCACATCACAGACAAGAGTTGGGGAGTACATGGATTTCAGTACACTACTCTGCAGAAAAAGAAGTCAATTCTATCAGCTGATAGCCAGCCAGTTGTCCCCTTCCTTCCAGCTGCAAACATAAAACCATCCTGCCAACACATGATGGCCATACCACAGTCAGTGCTGCAAAACACCCCAGGCTCTGAGCAGCTCTTCTGAAAGCTGTGTCTAGCTAGAAATGGGCTCGTCCTCTATTTTTAAGGATGCTAGCATAATTTGAAAGATAAGTAAGAGCTTCCTTTACAATTTTCACTGGAAGAGGTGGGATGTATTCAGTCCTCAGGAATCTGTGTCAGTGGTTACCCAGGAGGCTCCTACATTCCAGAGTTTTCCTTGATCAGTGGCTCTTGGGAATGAGTAACATGGGAGAAACAATACACTTACAGACTAATGGCAACAAGCAGTGCTAGATACTACAAGGTGGAGGATCTAAAGACAGACAGGCTTTTCAGCATGGAAGTTTTCTCATGCATGTCCTTCCCCCTGTTGTCACAGCAACCCTGTGGCAGCCCTAGTCACTGCACACCTGGGNTGGCACCAGGGGCCACAGGAGACCACAAGGGATTTTCAGACTGTGCCTGACCTGGGAAAGTATCAGTCACAGATCAGCCTGTACCTTTTAAGCTAATGAAATGGAGCAGCTGGGAACAAGCAGTACATGACTAACCCCCTCCTCATGCATCACCACTAGCAAGAGTCCCATTGGCCATAGCTTGTTAGAAAAATAGCAAGCTTTCATCTGATATATTGACTAATAATAGACAGAGAGGCAAGTGGTTCCCTGCAGAGAGTCTTGGAAATACCTAGGAGGAGAGAAGTGAATCTTGCTAAACCTGCAGCAAGGAGCAAGGGAGCCCTTTGCCCATGAAGGGAGGAAGATCAAAGCTGGAATGTTTCAGTCTGATTAAGGCTAAAACTGATTGCATGCTTTTAGAGGAAAAATAGAGCAAAACTAACTTGGCAGGCAGTTAAAAGAGCTGGGGGTGCATCTTGTAAATGTGAGTCACTGGAAGAAGCAGACAGGGCACTCTCTCCAGCAGAAGAGATGTCCCAGGAACACAACAATATTCTACACTTCCACAAAGTCTTCCAGCCTTTGGAACCTGAAGCCATCTGATTTGGGTCAGAAATAAAGCAAACTCCTCTGTGATGAAAGAACTGAAGCAAAGTGATGACATGGAGATGGAATGGGGAATGCTTGGGAGGTCAGTGCACGGTGCTTTTGCAGACAGTCTTAGTGTCTAAGAACCCAACACAAATCTACAACATGGAGTCATCAACACAGAAACAAACTTAACAGTGTTTATCCTAAGGAGGATGAAAGCCAAAGCACACTGCAGCACATCTCTATCAAAAGACATCAGTAAAGGACTGCATTAAAACAATAGTATCACACAACATCCTCTCTCAGCGATGAGAATTATACTGTTACGATTAAATTCATTAACAAATACTACACAAGTGATAGTGAATAACCCGGGGGCTATGCATCACAGGCTGATGCCACCCATGTGCCTGCAAGAATAAGGCAAAACAGCTTATTCTGGCAAACTTCTGGGTATCAGTACTTCTGCCTGGAAAGGATCAATGACATTTCTCCAGTATGTTTGCAAGAATCAGCAACACAAGTTGGAGACTGATCCAAAACTAGCAGAGCTGCCACATATTCTCTTTTTCCCAGATGCTGCATTTTTCCAGCTTTTATATATCTTCTTTCTCCAAGACCCACAAAGCAGCAGCTTTACAGCTCAGATGTGAATTTTCTCTAGCATTCCTGCCTCCCTGGACATTACGACTAGTTAAGCTGCACTGGTTGATAAAAGAAAGCACTGGTTCAAACTCCTAACCAAGCTGCCTCCACACTGGTGTCACTATAGAAATATTACTAACACACTTAGGAAAAACACAACAGAAAATTCTGAGACATAGAAAAATCCTTGCAGCACAAACTCTCCTCCCTTTCCAGGGTTTAGCAATGACTCAGCACCTTTTAAAAGAGTCAGACATGATTAGCTGTTGAATGTCCTTCAGGAGCCAAAGTTTCCTGTCAAAATGCATATGCTGGTCTGCTGTTACTCAACATCATCCGAACAGCTACGTGTGCCCCTAGCAAAGCCCCTTCTGAGAGGANGCACCAGGGGCCACAGGAGACCACAAGGGATTTTCAGACTGTGCCTGAGATTGTTCATTACCATCCTAGAAACAGGAAGCCACACTGATCTAGTGATAAAGTGATCCTCCTTTTCCCCAGCCCGTTTCTGATGTAAATAAAGTTTGATCGAATGGCTTACCAGAGCCCTATCCCAAGCCTGAGAACTGCCTCTCTCTCTACCTTTTCCTTGAGCAGTGCAAAGGTCATCTCCTCAAGAAGGTACTGGCTGACTCTGACAGTGATTATGCTCAGTTTATTTTATTAACATCAGAATGTTTGTTTGAAAAGCAGCATGTGTAGCCCTGAGGGTGGTCTGCAAACAAAACCATGCTATCTGAGAAAGCCAACATTATCTCCTTTTACCTTGAGCCACAATGGGACAGCAAAAGGAAAAGCAAACAAAAAGAGCAGAAAACAGACTCACAGCTTATCTATGTATTGCCCCCTCACCCAAAACCTTTGAGAGTTTTCAAGGAAATAGTTTTCATTACTATGTTCTTTCCAGACACGATGTTTCTGGATTCCCTTTTCCAGGGCTCACATCATAACCAATGTATGATGAGTTGTGGCTACTGAATGCTTGGAAACCATCGTGATGGTGATGGACATTAGAGCACTGTAGATCTCATTAAATAAATCATCAGATTTATTTACCACTCCAATTCAACAAGCATTTTGCAAAGACTAAAGAAGATCTACAAATCAGAGGAAGACTCTTCTCACCATGAGGTCAACCAACTGATTGATTCCAAGAGGATGCAAACTGAGCTGATACTTTATGTGACTTTGGAGGAAACCGTTATCTTTGAAAATAAACTTCTGTGCTCATCTCCACTACTGGACTAGCATCAAAGTACTACATTGGAGGCAAAGCTTGCAGAGAAAGAGAAAGTACAAGAAGGGAAGTGAAAATATATCCACAGTTCTGCAATATAATCTCAGTTGGTCTGGAAAGCAAAGGAAAGGTCTTGTAAGGGGCACTACCTGTATGGGCTGCAAAGCTAGTTTAGGCCAAAGGTTCATGTATCCCAGGAATCTTCCCCCAGCAGTGGCCAGAGGTGGACACCTGTGGGGACAGCATAAGGACATGTCAGGTACACAGGGACCCTCACACACAGGGTATTGTCAGCAAAAGCAGTAGCTTACAGGCATCCTGAATCAGCCTTTGCCTCTGGACCACTGTGCATAAAGGCTGCTGATGGACCTATCCTATGGAGAGCTGTGTAATCCTTTCTGGAATATCATTATACAATCTGGAATATAATTATACAATCTGCAATAAATAAGGAGTTTGGGAGATTTTAAGACATCAATATATTCTTTTCACTAAAGCAGACATGGCTAAGAAAGACCTACTGCTGGGCTATGTGGGAGGTTTCAGAAATCGTGGGGGTTGCTGCAAAATAATCTCAGTTCTTATTATGTAAAAGCACATGTGTTTACATGCCTGGAAGGCAAGAGCAACTGCAGCAGCACTGCAAACTTCCTAAGGTTCCTCCAACCATCATTACACTAAAACTCAAACCCATCTGAGTAGAACAGGGATGGGTTTTCCCACAGAAAGGCATCTTCTGAAATGAAGGAAAATGAAACAAGGCAGGAGAGGGGGCCCTCAACCCACCCTCTAATCCAGGACACTAACAGCACATCAGGTTTTAAGGGTGCTTTCCTGGTGAACAGGATGAGTTGCACTGTGTTGATGCCACAGTGTAGCAACTGCTGGATGTGTTCTCAGCAAAATCTGACCTTGCAGATTTTGGAGGAGAGGTCCTCTTTAAGAGCTTCTGACTTCTGCAGATGAGGTCAACACACAGAATGAAAGTGTGCAGAAGAATGCACCTTCACACACTTAGACCTTCAGTTTAGCCAGCACTACTGGGGAAGTTTGGCAAATGTGACTCTTACCCTACTCCAGCTCCCCAAGCTTTGACAAGCATGGTTACTAATTTGAGAGAGGAACTGCTGGCTTTGAGAGAAGACTAACACCAGCCTCCAGAGTGACACCTCCAACAATCCAGGGACACATTACAGAGAAACATATGCAGCTGCTTGGGCTCTTGGTGCAGCTCCAGCATCTTCTGTGGAGTTACACCAAGGCGAATTTGGCTCATGCTTCAGCGAGTGAAGCTGTGTAACACTTGGATAATTGCCTCCATACATGACACACAACACAACTCTCAGCTGGATTTGTTGCTTCTGAAATGAAAACACTTTGCTCGCTTTCCTCAACCATAGCTTGGTAATCATGACTAGCACTTATCAACTGGATGGCCTTCATTTCCTGAGAGCCTGGACCTAATTACACCAGGAAATGTTTCACTTTTTCTTCATACACTGAAAAATGTTGGTTTCTGAGCTCTCCTCTATAAAGTCAAACTTTGCTCTGATTAGTAGAGAAGGGAAAAATGCAGCCAAATCTCAGAAGACAAACTACAGTGCTTATTCAGAGATGCTCTGGCTTTGCTCTGTGTCAGTAATAATAACAATAAAATGTCACTGCTATTTCATCTCCCCTTCCTCCCTTTTTCATCTTAGCTGAGCCCTGCGAGGTCCCAGCAAAGAGGTATCATTTTCTCCAGCTTGCAGGTAAGGAGTCTGATGTCTCACAGTAAATCAGAACCAGATCTCAGGGTCACCAGCTCCTAACATTGTTCCTCGAAGGAGTGAAACAAGCCCCTTCAGCTCCATTTCTTTATTAGGACATTCAATCCAGTGGTGGGATGAAGGAGTCTTTGCCAAGTCCTTCCTTTGTGCCATGGAGCTGGCTGGGACATTGGGTTACAATTGCCTGCTTGTAATAGACCTCAGAATATCGCCATCAAATCAAACTGTTCATTAATTAAAGTACAAAAAACCCCCTTATAAATGCACAGTAATGGAGTTAAATGTCACTAGCACCAAATCACAAGATCTACTGCTGCTGCAGCAGCAGCAGTTTTACCCTGTCAGCTGCCCAGGAGCTGGTGCCCATCCTGGCAGGCAGACAAGCAGCTGTGGGTGCTGCATCTGATGGGAACAACCTACAGTAAACTTGGTTGGGGAAGAGAGGTGAGGAAGACTTAAGCTAAAGGGTTGTGCTTCCTCTGACTGAGGTTTCCAGGCAGTCTCACCACTAATCCTACTATCCTCCCTTGGGAAAGAGCCTACAGAAAGGCAGAGGCAGAACTGTGGGCCCTTCCAGTGCTGAATTTTCCCTTCACACACGCTGGTAGAACAGCATGGGTGGGATGGGTTAGCTCCTAGTTTGGCCAGTGCACATGTCACCATAGGGGTGACCCAGGAGGAAGTGGGCACGTGTCTCTCCTTGAGAGCAATCAAGAGCTGTACCCTCTGCAAAGGGCTGATCAGCAGCACATTCCACATTTCTGACTCTAGGTTGTTCTCCTACAGGTATGTACCTTCACCTTCCTTCCTCCTCCTAGCCAAAAGCTGGAATCAAGACACAGATCTACTACCCTGAGCAAAAGCAGTCTACGGACCGGACTCCTATGGTCCAGTATAACCAGAAGGGAGGCCAGAGCATCAGATCCAGCAGTTTCCATTGATTGCTCCAGTGCTGGTTGTTGTTGNGGAGACCACAAGGGATTTTCAGACTGTGCCTATCCAGTGCTGGTGATCAAGCACCAAAGAGCCTCAATGAAACGGAGCAGAGTCTTTTTGCACCACCATTCTCCTCAGCCTCTCTGACAAACACATCGTCAGTGATGCAGTTTATTTATAACCCACAGTACACAGCATATATGGCTTGGTGATTGCAGGTCTGTGCCTGTATTTCCTTGACATGTCTGCCTGGACTTTTCCTGCGGATTCAGCACACCAGGGAAGTGCTGCAAACTCATGGTGCTTTGACAAAGCACCTCTTAACTGCTGACATGCATTAAGTCACAGAATCACAGAATGTCAGGGGTTGGAAGGGACCTATGGAGAGCATCTAGTCGAACCCCCCTGCCAGAGAAGGTTCACCTGGAGCATGTTGCACAGAATGGTGTCCAGGCAGGTTTTGAGAATCTCCAGAGATGGAGACTCAACTGCCTTCCTGGGCAGCCTGGTCCAAGTGCTCTGCCACCCTCAAAGTAAGAAAGTTCCTCCTTTAAGTTCAGATGAAACCTCCTGTGTTCCAGGTTCTGCCTGTTACCTCTATTCCTGTCACTGGGCACCACTGAAAAAAGACTGGCCCCATTCTTCTGATACCCACCCTTTAAGTATTGATGACATCCCCTCTCAGCCTTCTCTTCTCTAGGCTAAACACACCCAGCTCTCTCAGCCTTTTCCCATAAGAGAGGCATTCAAGTCCTCCAATCATTTTCATAGCCCTTCTCTCTACCCTCTCCAGAGGTTCCCTGTCCTTCTTGAACAGGGGAGACCAGAACTGGACACAGTACTCCTGATATGGCCCCACCAGGGCAGAGCAGTCCTGATCCTGCAGCTCTGCCACGTTTGTAGCAATTTCTGTGGCCCTTCAGTNAAAGGCGCTGAGGAGGAGCGTGGGTGGAGCCCTCCCTGGAGCTTCGTTCGCGAAGCCTAGTCATGACGACGACGATGACGACAACGATATCCCAGTATGTCAGAGGTTGGAAGGGCCCTAGAAAGATCATCTAGTGCAACCTCCCTGCCAGAGCAGGATCACCTAGACCAGGTCACACAGGAATGTGCCCAGGTGGCTCCTGAATATCTCCAGAGAAGGAGACTCCACAGCCTCCTGGGCAGCCTGCTCCAGTGCTCTGGCACCCTCACTGCAAACAAGTTCCTCCTCGTGTTAATACTAAACCTCCTGTGGTCCAGCTTGCTCCCATTCCCTCTTGTCGTAACACTGGATGACATTGGGAAGAGCCTGGCTCCTTCCTCCTGACACTCACCCTTATCTTCAGTAGTCTCCTATTCAAGCACTGGCTCCTCAGCTTCTCAGCTCTCACCAGCACCATGAAGCAACATCGTGTGCTGCTTGTAGGTACATTGCAGGTGTTTACACCTGCTTGGTGCAGCTCCAGCAAAGGATGGCAGCCTCCTGGAGGGGAGCTCCACCAAAAACTGTGGGACAAACAGCAGCCCGGAGCCTGTGAGATGTCAGGCAGGAATATTGCACAGGGGCATATTCTGGCAGGGACACTGGCAGGGATTCCCCCCAAGCACAGGCTGGTATTACTTACAGCACCAACACATTCTGCAGCCCCACTGCCAGCTGCAGCCTCCCCACCAATGTCACCCAGGCAGGCTGAGAGACATTACCCACTGGCTGGAGCAAATCTGTCATCTAGTACCCAAAAAAATGAGAAGCTGTCCGCCCTGGCTGAAGACATGGCTGAAGTCCTGCTCCTGCCAGAAGCCAGTGTTCTCTGAGCACTTCCAAGGTTTCTGCTTTTAATTCCTGGCTCTGGTTCTGACTTACTGGGAATCCTTGTACCAGTCATTAAGCATCTCCATGACTCAGTTTCTCTGTTAAACAGGGGCATGAACCTTTTGGCCCTAGCTGCTGGGAGGCTGAATGACAGCATTGAAATACCTCAGAGGACATTTCAGGGCTTCAGACATTGCAAGATTTTTCTGTTGATCTTAAAATTATGCATCAGTCTCCTGTAAGAGCTCACTCAGTCCTCCTTTTAAGTGGCTCTTTGTCACTGTTCCCATCCACACCCTGGCTCCTCTTTGAAAGGCAAATACCAGAAAAGGCTGATTATAGAGACTGAGCTCTAGAAAGGAGAAGTCAAATAGGGTCAGGCTCACTAGGGCTTTGCTGCCCCAAGCTGTGGCCAGGGAGGGATGGATTTCTGCTCCCCCTGGGATCTGTGGGGAACAGCAGCCCATCTGCCCAAGAAGCCTCCAACATGGGTGGGCCTCTCCTGCCCCTTTGCAAAGAAACATTTCATCTCCAGTGGAAATAGCCAAGACGGAAAAGGCAAATGATGCCAAGATCAAGTAAGAGAATTAGGAAAACAGCAAGAGCCCTTAATTAATCATGTTTGGACAGTGAGGGCTTTAAGTGCACAAAGACTTCACTTAAATTCTATTTTGCATTTATCCAAAAGAAAGAAAGAAAAAAAATAATCACAGCTAAGGAAATTGCCAGTTGTGGATTCATCCTTGCCTTCTGCAAATGTTTCCATTCTGTTGAAAACCCAATTTGAAAATTAAAAAAACCTCACAATATTTTTATTATTATTATTATTTAGAAAATAAAACCTGCAAGCAGCTCCAGTGACAACATATGATGTGGATAGAGGCAGAGGAACTCTGCCATCTGGCACACTTCATGCTGCTAACTGTTCCCTGGCCTGGAGCAGCAGAATCAAACTGGCCTCTCACTGTTTGGTACCAAGTCTGGGGTTTCCTTTGCACAGAGAAGGGAATGCTTAAAGAAAGATGTTTCAGTGTAGGGATTTTTAAAAGCAAATGTAGCTAACTATATTAATAAACCTTATTGGTAAGGATCTTAATCACAACCTGGTTCACAAAGATCCTTTAACTTGGTTAAAGATGATCCAGGGCCACAACTGAGAGGACTGAAATAGAAGGCACTGAGGTAGTGACAACCTATGGGACTCACCCCAAACACCTGAGTGGAAACCACAACACCTGAGAAATCCCATCACAATCAGTAAGAAAGATTTGCATTTTACATCTCAGTCCAAAGATAATTATCATAGAATCCTAGAATGGTTTGGGTTGGAAGGGACCTCTGGAGCTCATCTAGTCCAACCCCCCTGCACTGGGCAGGGACATCCCCAACTAGAGCAGCTTGCCCAGAGCCCT
>VWZO01019713.1:19170-31849 GCA_013396975.1 Bucco capensis | reverse complement strand
TAGAATGTTGTGGGGGACCGTGTCAAAGGCCTTGCACAAGTCCAGATAGATCACATCCACAGCTTGTCCCTTGTCCACTGAGGTAGTCACAGTATCATAGAAAGCCACTAAGTTTGTCAGACAGGATCTGCCCTTAGTGAAGCCATGCTGACTGTCTCTGGTCACCACCCTCTCCTCCATGTGCCTTAGCAGACCTTCTAGGAGAATCTGCTCCATGATTTTCCCAGGCACAGAGGTGAGGCTAACAGGTTGGTAGTTCCCAGGGTCCTCTTTTACACCCTTTTTAAAAATGGGTGTAACATGCCCCTTCTTCCAATCACTAGGGACTTCACCTGACTGCCAGGACTTCTCAAATATTATTGAGAGTGGCTTGGCGACTACATCAGCCAATTCTTTTAGGACTCTGGGGTGTTGGGAGAGACTTTGCTAGTGAAGACTGAAGAAAAGAAGTTGCATGAAGGGTGTTCAGATTGGATGTAGGAAAAAATTTCTTCACCAAAAGAGTTGTTAAACATTGGAACAGGCTTCACAGGGAAGTGGTTGAGTCACTATCCCTGGAGGTATTTAAAAGACATATAGATGTGGTGCTTAGTGACATGATTCAGTGGTTGACTTGTCAGTGCTGGGTTAACAGTTGGACTCAATTATCTTAAATGTGCTTTATAGCCTAAATGATTCTATGATCCAATGATTCTATGATTTCAAAAGTTATCAAAGTTCTAGAAGCTCAGATTATATTAATTTAGTTAAATTTTTTTCTTTGTATTTTGTAATTTAGAATACACTCTTCTTATGTTATAGTTTATGGTAAGACAACTTGGAGATTATGTTGAATATTACTGGTATATTTTTCATATTAGTTAGACTTAATGTCATGGACTAGTTATAAATTTTGGGTAATAAGCTTTTTTTGTGAATTTGTAGGAAAATTCCCAGCTTAAAGGATATTTCTAACAAATTTTGAATTTCAAGATCTGGAGGAATGAGAAGATTTTCTTTAATAGAAAGATCTCTGTGGAATTCAACGAAAGATGGAATTCTGCAAACACACTTTAAATGAGTCCAGCTAATTTCTGTTCCTGAAGAAATTCAGTTGGCCAGTATGCTTCATACCTTCAAAGATAATTATTAAGATGATTATTAGAATGCTTCTAATTAAGTAACTCTGTGAAAAAATGTTTGACCATACCCAGTTCTGATAAGTTAATAGAATTTATTCTTTTTGTGTGTGTACAGCTTTTTAGCATGTATGCTTTCCCCAACAGCTATGAAGAGGAGATCAACAGAAGAACCACTGTGGAGAATGAGTTTGTGGCGCTCAAAAAGGTGAGGAGCTCAGAGTCCAGCCATCCCTGCACCTCCAGCAGGGCTTTTGGCGTCAATCCTGGCTGAAATGGTACATTGTTAGCACACACCTGGCACTGAGGAGGAGGAGGGAGGTCTGCAGAGAGGCAGGGGCAAAGTGGGAAGCGAGGAGGATGTCTCCTCAGAGCTTACATCAGCAAGAGGCCTGAGGTGGAATGGGAGGGTGGGAGACGTCAGTTATATTAGTAAAAGTTTCCGTTTCAGTATCCTAGTGATTAACAAAATCATTAAACAATCTGACAGGTATAGCTTGCAAGCGTAGTTTTCTTTTCAATGTCTGTGAAAAAATTAACAGAAGCATGTAATTTCTTTGTTCTTCAGACCACTTTTAATGAATTTATGGAATATTGCATGTAATGTAATAATGGAGCCTTGTCAGCTAATGTTTTCAAGTGGTGACATAACTTTTCTGCTGAATTATCTTTGAACAAAAAATTATCCAGTTACTGCAAACAAGGTTTCTGATTATAGGTAAAAAAATGGATTATATAGTCATACTTGAAATTACTTTCTTATGAGCTAAGGACTGTATCTAGAAATATTTCTTCAACTTGAAAAGAGTATAATCTGATAATTTTAACACAACGATTTTAATAAAACAGAAGTACTGTCTAGGTTTTTATCACTGGACAAATTACACACAGCTCAATACAGATCTAGAGTGATGATTTTATTCCTGTCAGAAGTTCTTCAATCAGAAATATCAATTTCTTACAATGATCACAAGTTGTTATTTACACATTTAAAACAGGGAGAGGAGAAGGGATATGGCACAATAAGACCTCTTAGGAAACCATGCAAGCATCATTGGATGAAAAGAAAATAAGACTATGTCATTTTGTCTGTATGGGCCCAAACTATTCTTGTAATGAAAATCAGCTATCAATTTAGGGTCAAACTGTATCTTCCTCAATGCTTGTTAGTTTTTTTATCATATATTTACACTTTAAATGGCCAATAGTTATTTTTGCATTATTTCACATTATGGTCATATGAAATTCAAATTACATCCTTCATCATTAAAATTCCGGCTCATCTCAGAGGCTTTCCTAACCTGAAGTACAGATCATGTTTACGTTTTGCTTGCTGAATTTCTTTCAAAGAATGCAGCCTTCTGTGTTATTGTTCGTTACTTACAAAGACAACACAACATTCTCTAATTTATTTTTTACTCAGAACTATCCATTAATTTCCTCAGTGAAATAGTTTTTGGTCTGTAGATCATTGAAATTGCAAATATTATAAATAGAAGAGTATAAATTGGAAACACAATTTGTACACAAGGCAGGAAACTGTAACATAATTAACATCCCAGTAACTGAATTTCAAATGTTATTATAATAGTCATGATTTGTTTAAATCGCCTACTTAGATAGCAACAACACTACACTATATTATATAGAATGTATCAATATAATGTAAAAATATACTGCATATATTTTCAGTCAAATATTAAATCCAAGAATATTTGGTAAATAATTTCTCACATGACCAAAAAATTTTGAGAACTCAAAATGTTACAGGGTTCAGTCCTTCAGTTCCTAAATGCACAATTCCAATTCTTACTTGGTCTTAAATGAAAGCTCTCTGTTGCAATGTTATCAACTTTGTCATTCCATTCATATTGATGCTCCTAGAAATATTTATTCTAATACTTTTAATCTCCAAATCCATTTGATAACTTCTTTTTAATAAACAATGTAATTAAAAGTTTCAGACAGTTAATGGCAAAATGAAGTATGGCATGTTAAAAGATAGAAGAAGAAAGAAAATTCCTATCTCAGAGACGACTGGAATACACTATTGTATATATGTATATAAATATACTGAATTTTTCTTTATTAATTTTTTTCTGAGATGATTTAGATGTCCTCTGTTTCATTTCTCAAGTATATTCCAGTCTAAAACTTTTTGACAGCCTTCAGGCTGACTACTCTTCACCCCTCAGTAAGGAGGTCTTCTTTCCTAATGTGTGTCTGTTTTTTCTAATTACATTGCTAAATGAAAATTCGTTGCAAAGGAAAAGTTCCTAGTTGTAACTGATTAAGAGACGAAGTTCATAATTGATTTCAATGTGCATACTGAACCAAATTCTTAGAATAGATGATGATGATGATTAATACAGAAGATAATTTCTTTTCTCTATGAATATCAAGATTAATTGTCTCCTAAGAGAAAGCTTGACCCTAGCTTCACCTCAGCTAATATTTACATTTGAGGTCAATAAATCTTAATGTGTTTATCTGAAGGAGTCAATATCCACTTATTGCTAGCACAACAAAACTTCAAAACATATACATACATTTGTATGAAAAAGCATTGTCAAATACATAGAATCATAGAATCACAGAGTGGTTAGGCCTGATCATTCTCGTGGCCTTCCTCTAGACCTACCCCATCAGGTCCAGAAAAACCATGAAAAATATTTCATAAATTTTGATTTTAATTATAATCCAATATTTCTTCAATGTAACAAAAGCTGATTGGATGTAACATTTAGCACTTTCACCTACTTTTTTCGTAACCGAATCATTCAGAACACACACACACACATATGTATATAAAATATTCACAATGTTTTGCTGACAATCATTTGAAACCATACTGAATAATGACTTGATTATTAAAAATTCAACATAAAATGTGGTTATTGCATACAGTTAACTTATATTAGGAAACAGTCTATTTTTTCTTCCATGACAGTATCAAATTGTGCCATCTACAGATAGATGTAAAGAAGAAGTGTGGCTCTTATATCAACAGACCTTGTTCTTTGCAGGGTAACCTGGTGAACATCCACCTCTCTAACCACCATGCAACCATATGTCTTCTCAAGGTCTTCCTGCCATCTGATTTTTTCAGTTCTTCCACAACACAAACCCAGGATAAATTTGTTCTTTCTCTTTTGGATAATGGGTGGGTATACACTATCAGAAGCATATCATAGGGTGTTTACTTCCTGTCAATATTTGTCTCATTTTCTTTGTGCACCATTTTGAGAAAATTCAAAGCTATTAGCATTGTTGAATATTTATCTGTTGATAGGTACTTGGTGAGGAAGGATTGCTTTTTAAATCTTTAAGCATCATGAATACAATACACCATGCTTAAAAGCCGTATCTGTGATACTTAATGGTGCCATTTAACATTTGAATAGACCATAACCAAGGCTAAAATTTACTTCTGTTTGACTAGCAGGTTTGATTTTGCCAGGAGTGTGACCAAATCAATAGCGGGTAATCAAAATTAATGAAGCCTTGAAAACCTTGAAAGCCTCAGCTAAAGAAAGAATGTTTAAATCTGGTGAGCTTTCAAGTCTGAAGAGAGCTTAATGAAATTCTCACTAAATTCCCCCTCACCCTAGCACACACAAACAGTTAAAACAGCTCAGTTCTATTCCCATCATACTTCTGCACTGCAGACACAGCAATCTTTTTCCTTGGCAGGTTTCACTCTAGAACAAAAAAACCAAATCCCTGGAATGAAATATTGGCAGCTTTCAGGCTGGAGTTTCACCCTGACAAATCAGCATACTGGCCAAACAGCAAGGAGTTTGTGAGCTCTCCTTCCGTACCACACTTGAAATGGTGCAAGCATAGTAAGTGAGAAACATGACGAGAATTTTAACTTCAGTGGAGAGTACTGAATCATCACTAGCCTACATACATCTAGACTAAGCCCATAATGCTATTAAGGTGAGATTGAACAATTATGTTATGTTTGTACAGACATCTGAATTTGTTCTTGAGCTCCAGAAAGTGCTTTTGTGTATATCGCTAATGCTTTAAGCAGGCTAAATCTTCAGTTATGGAGGGTGAGCTCTCACCTATGCAGGACAATGCCATTCCTTATTATGGCATAGGAATAGAAAAACTAACAGGATGAAGTCTAAATGAGTGTGCTGCCATTCCTCATTATGGCATGGGAACAGTAAAACTAGTAGGATGAAGCCCTGAGCAGGAGCATCTTTTAGTCCTGAAATAACTCAGTTATTCACAAAAGCCACAAATAATTAAATTAAGTATTTAAACAAATTCTTCTTTTTCCTAACTATTTGAAGTCATAAGCCAGGTCACCAGCTTTGACTTTGGAGGTCTTCCTCCAGAGTCTTCCATCCAGAGGTGTGTTTATTTTATTCTATTTATTTTTAGCTTCACATGCACTGACACACACTTTATCTGCTTATTCAGAAATTAAAAATGTAAAAATTGCCCCTCTACAAAGTATTGTCTTTGTGAAGTCACAAGACCTATTAAATGGCCACAAAATCCCATGACAGTGACCAAGGGAATAGGACCTTGCTGCCCACTTTAACTTCCTCAAGAACCTGCTGATGGCATGACGTAGTCCATGTTTTACAGTCATTTCTAAGAATGCAATAGAAAAAAAAAAAAGGTAATTTAACTTGTATACCACTGTACAAATTAAGTATATGCCCTACATAAACATAAAAACTTGTCAGAACTAATTATTTAAAGTCCTTGGGGAAGCTGATGGGATGTGATTGCCATGGAGATACTTGGTTGGACTAAAAAATATAGATCATGTTTTCTGAGTAAAACAAATTAGTTGACACTAGAAAATCAACTCCCATGTAGATGGACCTTTACATATTAATTGTATGGGAGAGAATGAAAATTTCACAGACTGGAGTTTGAAAGCAAATTTGAGAGCCATGTGACATATTTGTGAAGAATATGTCATGCTAAGAAGAGTTTGGAATACTGACAATTATTTTCTGTCTATATATACTGTACACAGCATAGTAACCATATATGTAAAAAGGATGCATTGTGTTCTTCCTTGCTAACTGTGACTAACTCTGAGTTAATTAAATCCAGCATAATTTCAATTTTTTTTCTCAAAAAGAAAATCATGGGTTCAGACACTAGGATATGAGCTGCTTTGGGAGTGAGAAGCATAAATTTTGAAATCATTCTGATAAAAATTAGATCTATGGTTCTGCACCTCAAACCTTAACTGAGGAGAAAGTAGGTTAGAATTTTATCTGACAAGTATTGCCGTAGCATCCAGAAAGTAGTTTCCAGATCTGAAGACCTATGTGTAACTCATTAAAGATCTGGATCTGATTCTGTTTTTGAATGTTGTAGCTCATGCTTTGGTTGATCTAATTAATAAGAAAATTAAGACAAAAACTAAACCAAGTCATCGCCCAACCTGCAAATATAACTAACAGTGACTCTGCCTGGCACTGTCTCCTCGTGCTGTTTTACACAAGTATGCTTTAACTCTTACACAATGGTCTGAAAAAAGTAACATCTACTAAAAACTCTAGGTAAAGACACTCTTTTCAGAGGGAGTAGTGTGTCTTAGTGTTCTTCACAGTCCTTTTCATTTGTTTCCAAATCACCAAATAAGCTTTTTGCATGGAAGTTTTTAGGTCAGCTTTCTGAAACACTGAGTGTCCCAAAATACAGTTAAGAAAGCCTTTACCACCACATAAGATTCAGGATTATATTTGGGAGCCAGACCAGGAGGCATTACAACAGTTTACTTATAAAGACCTATGATTTTTATTTGTGCTGAATCCTAAATAAAATTCAAACAGATACTGAAATTATATGTCAGTCTGCAAATGTCTATGCCTTATCATTTTGAGGATTCTTTGGAATTTGTATTGGATCTGCTGGAATAATTTAAGCACATCCGTTTTAGAATAGATTATTAGGATAATATTTGGTTAGCAATGCTGAATTTTCCATGGATAATAAACTTACTCTTCCTGGAGATGTAATTTAAAGGAGATTTATCCCAAAAGTTGAAAGGGCTTAAGGAACACAAAGCTCAGCTGAATGACCTTGCATACATTCATTAGTAAGAACTTTGCATTGCCTGCAGAAATTTAACGTTTTACGCTTAAAGATCTTTTCCATCTTAGAGAGAAGTGTTATGGTGACAAAGTTGTGCATGTAAAATCTCTAACCCGTGTTCTGAATTAATGCATTTGAAGGCACTGTCTGTCATCTGTTGCATTGCATTACATGGAGGTCTGTAAGTCAAAAACACACTTTGAAACTGAAGGATAGAAATGGAGATAATAAATGTCTTTCTCAATTTTCCATTAAAAAAAATTCCAAGTTTCTGAACACTATTTGCATCAGCTGATTAAAAGAATGAATCAGAATAATGACTTTCCAGAGAAGTTCTTAATTTATATCTCGCTAATTGCAAACATATTATCTGGAATTTCCTGCAGAGTTCTTTGGCATGAGCTTCTTAGCTTCTTCAATTTGTAAGAATTTATTTTGGGTGCTTGTTTATAATAATGCCAATTATCCTAACATGTTTGTTGGGGTTTCAGAGTAGCAGGACAAAAAAAAAAAAAAAAAAGAGGATCAAATGAAGCGAAAATACCTCTATCAACATTTTCCTGAGCAGACTGAAACATGCTGCACTAGGCAAACCACACTGTTGTTTCTGACCAAGAGGCTTGTCCATATGTACAAATATAGGGAGTTCTGCTGTGTGAGACTTGATAATCTGGGACAAGGGGTGTCTTTTACTGTGTGACAAACCAAGGGTTGAGGCCTGCAGTCCATATTGAGCAGAACTCCTGCTGCATTTGCAGGGTTTAATAACTTCAGAGGGAGTTTTGTCAGCAGCTATGAGGCAGGTATTATTACTGTCTCACAACAATATAGGCACCATCTAGTTGCCTTCATTTCAGTTTTGACCCTATCATTCATTTTTACAAAACTCCAGGTATTAGAGTGTTTGCTTCTGTGACTCAATGTACGTCTTGCCTTGTTAGAATTTCCATTGCAAAAGATTTCTTTCTGAGTTTTTATAGGTCTGTTCTAAAATTGTTCTTTAGACTGAAACTTGGTATTTCTGAGTGATGCTCTTCCTAGTCTAAACAAGAGGAGCAGAAATTAAAGAAAAACACTTTTTATAAAACTAAACTGAAATAAATATTTTAAATGATTTTACTTGTTCTCAACTCCAATAATTAAGGAATTAAAGCTATTTCTTCAAACTCTGTTGTTTATCAGTAGTTTGAGTTGCAGATGTTCATCAGGAGCACTGTTTTTCAATGCAAAACCACACAGCAACAAAACCATTTTGTACTGTCTACGCTTTTCAAAACAGGGCAAATATCTCCATTGGGGACTAGATATTGGACTAGATAGAATAGATAGGACTAGACTGGACTAGATTGAACTATTTTTGCTTAAGAAGGCTGTCCTTAGATTCACCATAAGGAAGTGTATATACATGTTTAAGTGATAAAAGTTACCACACCAGAAAGCCATGAGGACATGTAGATAGAACAGACTTAAACGTTTTGCCCCTTGTAATAATACTAGTAACAAGAATTAAAAAATCCATGCAAAATCCTGATATAGAATAATATTTCTCCAATGACCTTTAGAAAAATTCATGCAACAATTAAAGAAAGGATATTTCCTTCTCTGGAAACATCATAGCAACATTTATCATCAACAAAGTCAGACTTTGTGGGAGAAATTGATTGCACTAATTGAAATGCAGCATAGGTATTCCTCTTAATTCCATCTTCCTAAGAGCAATAATAAGATAAATGTTAGCAGCTGTCAATGAGTAAAGGCATCCATTCTCAGTGATCGATCACTCTTCGTGTGTCTCTTCTACAATGGTTGTTTATTTTTCTGTTGGCAAATTAAATTTTCAATGAACTAATTATTCTCATTCACACTGTATTTCAATGCAGCATTTGGTTTTGGTTTTTTTTTCTTCAGAAGTTGAATATTTACCCTTGAACTAAAAATATTGTGGAGATTCATTCAAAAGTACTGTCAATATTCCATTGAGAAGGTACATTAATGAATAGGAAAACAGTGACAGAAAAGTTTAAACAGCAGGTAGTTTATGGTTAAGGTTGAAACATTACCTCTGTCCTCCAGAACAGAGGCACAGCAGGATGCTCTCTCTCTGACGTCTCAAAGCATCCTGTTGTGCCTAACTGCTGTAGGGACATATGGTGTCTGAATTCCTCATCTTTACAGTGTCATGTCTCACTCTTCTTTTAATACTGTCTTCTGGAAGCAGAATACAGAACAGGGTAATGCCAGGGAGCTGCTATAATCCATCTGCTTTGAGTGTTGGTCCTTGGGAAAACAAAAGCTTGAACAAATAGGAAGTTAAGAGTGTTAATGGGGAGACATAAAACCAGAGAATATATAAAATAATGATTTAACCAAAAATGGGTTAAGAGATCTGATATGTGTAAGCTGTTATTTTTTAAGTATCAGAGAAGATGAAGCACAAATTTATGCTTTATAACCTGATGCAAAAAAAAAAAAAAAAAAAAATCAGAAAAGGAACTCCAAAGCAGGATTGGCTTTTTGATTCAATTAAAACACAGATATATGTGTCTGTATGCATTTTTCTCAATTACTTGTTTTTTCCTCTTTGGCCAATTCTAGCTGCAGTGCACTTGAGATAAAAGAGATAAAGTATTAAATTCAGGTAAATGTGATTCTCTCTGGTAAATGTAGGAAGAACAGTTCCTGATTATCAATATGGAAGGAAATTAATATGTTTTTATCTCTATGTGCAACCACGGTCTGCTTTTATTGTCAACATGTCAATTGTCTGGATTCTCTGCCAGAATGTAGATTTTGAAAAAAGTCTTTATTTCCTAAAAACTTTAAAATCATAAACAGCAGAAATGAGGATTTAAAATTTCAAGCCTTGAATAGGCTGAGGGGGAGAAAAAGCACTAGCAAAAGAGAAGGAAGTTTCATGCATTTGGTGTGATAAAACTATTAAAATTGGAAGAAAATTGCAATTATATCACCTAGGGAGTTAATACGATGCTTTTAGAAATGGGCATATTATCTCCAATAACAGGTCTGCTAACGCTTTTGTATCTGAAATTTGAAATCTGCAGGCTGACGCTAATGAAGTGAGAGAAAGAATAAAATTCATGGTCAAATACTTTTCTCCAAACTGGACAACCTGTTCCAGTGCCTTACCACCCTCATAATAAAGAATTTTTTCTAACATTCAGTCTAAATGTCCCCTCCTTCAGTTCATACCCCTTCCCCCTTGTTCTGTTGCTTTCTGACTGGATAGAGTCTCTCTCCCTCTTTTATATAGGCCCCCTCTAGGTATTGGAAAGCTACTACAAGGTCTCCCTGAAGCCTTCTTTTCTCCATCCTGATCAATCCTAACTCTCTCAGCCTGTCTCACATGGGTTATGATTAATGAGGGAGCATAGAAATGGTTGGATTTCTTTAACCTGTGTGAATGTGGAAGATGGCTGTACTGCCTGCTGTGCAAATAACCTGTCCAGAAATAAGCAAGCTGACCTGCTTGTGACCACAACCGTTGTCTTAAAACTGGTTGGACCATATATTTGATTTGTCATGGAAATTCTTCTGCTCCTCCCAGAAATACAGTGCTGTTAAGAGCCTTTAGCACATCAATGTTTAATGCCAAACTCTCTGAAAACTGCAAGTCTTCCCCTGTTGTCTGCTACTGGAAGAAGAAGTTCTGTTTCCTGAAACTGTCTCTCTCTACTTGAAGGTATTTGACTTCAAAAAGATGACATCTGCCTTGTTACTACCCAGCTTTTGCACTAGGACCTTCTCTTCTCTCCTTTCAAGTGTGTACAAGTGCTGAGAAAGGCACAAATTAGTTTTTGCAGAAAGTGGGAAATGTTTGGCTGTTAGAAGTGATTTTATGCACCACTCAGGATGGCAGTTGTCAAGCTGTGAAACTGTACACAGCCTCTGGAGGGCTTAGTCTGAAATTTCTTAATCCCCAGGCAATAAGAAGTGCAATTAAAATTCCAATCCAGATAATTTGGACTATATAGAGGTTTACCTTTTTTTCTCTATTTTAATGAAAGTTTGGCACTAGGAGGATATTGCAATAGAAAGACAGCTTTTTACTGGGCTCATTCCTGTCTGCTCCTAATTAGGAAGCCAGTAATAATAAAAACAAAAACAAAAACACAAACAAACAATGAACCAACCAACTAACCAAAAAAAAACTAGTCTTAAAAAAAGCATAGCTTTATCTCTCAAGTTTTATTGCAAATTTTGAAGCAATTAGTAATTTAATATTGTGATAGAATGTCAAATCAATAGTTCAAATGTCAGTAGAGAATAAAGAAAACCATTTGGGAGAGATACAGAAATTGTCAGGTAAATGTCAATCCATGATACTGTAAACATTAAATCTGCCCAAAAAATGAAGGCACTGATTACATTGCCTTTGACAGTTAGAAAGCATTGTTGAATATACTTACTGTAAATGCTATTTTATTAGAAATTATTAACCTTGTATGAGCAGTAACATTGCTGCTTGAACTGAACCTGATGCCTGTACTTATGCAGTCACACACATATATGTTCCATATGTGTCCTTGGTCTCTGCAGCTGACAAGAGTCACCTCCAGAGGCTAAGATTGGTGTTCTTCCAGGAGTTTTATCAGTGCCTCCATCTCTGGCCAGGGATCACAATTACCTGACTTCTCTACTATCCACATCAATTGAATTGGTCCCATTATTCCACCATGTTATGGTTTAGATGAAATAACGAGACTTGTGGATTGGAAAAGGCTGAGTAAGTTTAACTATTTTAATAGAAAACAACAACAACAGCAGGCAAATATATATAAGCAAAGATACAGAGCCAGCACCAAGATCCAAACCTCCCACCTTCCCTCCCAGTTGCTATATTACCACAGCCTAACTCCCCCGGGGCGGGGGTGTGCGGGGAGGANGCAGCCAGGTGGGAAGTGACTCATTTTCACGATGGCTTAAGTCCTTTATGGCATTTCACAGCTCCTTCACAGATAAAGGTTTGACAATAGCCTCTGCATCTGGACACGATCTAATTGGTTTGCTTTAATAGGACCTGCTCCTTCATCTGTCATATAGAATTACAGAATCATAGAACAGTTACAGCTGGAAGAGACCTTGGAGATCATTGAGTCCAGCTATACTACATAAGCTGTACTGGCTATGTGGCTCTTGTTTGTTTCCTTCTCCTCATAGGGATAACTTGTACTAGTGTTGATTGAGTGGAGAAATAACCACTAAATGAGGACACACACTCCTATTAACCCCTGTCCCTTCCCAAAGAGGAAGAAAAAGGGAATAAGGGAGAGAGACTTGGGTTGGAAAAGAAAACTAAAACTATTTTAAAGAAAATAATAACAAAAAAATGAAATGTATACAGAAACAGTACCAAACTTGATAGCAAATTTATGCCCCAAAAGGCTCTTGAGACTCCTCAGAGACAAATTTTAGCCTTCAAGCAGCGAGGTATTTATTTAAGGCAACGTTGGGGAACTCCCGGC
>VWZO01019712.1:55565-86568 GCA_013396975.1 Bucco capensis | reverse complement strand
GGATGGGAACTCAACCACCTCCCTGGGCAACCTGGGCCAGTGTTCCACCACCCTTGTGGTGAGGAACTTCTTTCTAATGTCCAGTTTAAATCTACTCTTCTCCAATTTAAAACCATTGCCCCTTGTCCTTTCACTGCAGGCCTTTGCAAACAGGCCTTCTGCAGCCTTCTTGGAAGTTCCCTTTAGGTACTGGAAGGTCACTAGTAGGTCCCCTGAAGTCTTCTCTTCTCCAGGCTGAACAATCCCAGCTCCCTCAGCCTGTCCTCAGAGCAGAGGTGTTCCAGCCCCTGATCAATTTTGTGGCTCTCCTCTGGACCTGCTCCATCAGCTCCATGTCCTTTCTGTGTTGAGGGCTCCAGAACTGGCCCCAGTATTGCAGAGGAGGTGTGAGCAGAGCAGAGTGCAGTGGCACAATCACCTCTCTGGCTCTGCTGGCCATGATTCTCTTGCTGCAGCCCAGGATGTGATTAGCCTTCTGGGCTGCCAGCGTGCACTGTTTGCTCATGTGTGCCCACCTGTATCTCTCCCTGAAGAAGCATACTCATCATGTGGGTCATGCTTCCATTACAGATGTGGTTATGGCAGAGATGTGCCTCTGAGTCAGTGGCTGCCTTGCCTTCATTGTGTCCAAATCAGTGTTGTAACACTGAAGCTTCTTTGGTACAGAAATTGACATATTAAAGCTAATACACTGCATTGTGTTTTTAGGAAATCTATAATTTGCTTCCTGAAAAGGCTTTTGTTTCCTGTATTCTCTAAAAAAAGGCAAGATCTGCATGAGACATCTGCTTGATCTGCACAACTAGAAGGGAAGATCATGTGGTGTTTTACATAAGCAGAAAAATAGTTTCTTCAGTAGCTTTCAGCTCATATGGATAAAGAGAACTGAACATATTAAGGACAATACATGATCTTTTATTCTGTTTATTTTATATTTTCCATTGCTTTTCTACCTTACCTCTTCTGAGCTAGCTTTGTGGCCTATCAGTTGTTTTCTGAAGAGCATCCCTGAGAAAAAGATCTTTGCTGGCCAGTTTGTTGATATAGTACACTATATATTACCTGAACCAAATTCATCTTTCTCTTGGAATTCTACTCTCCTCTAAGTATAGTTCCTCAACATTTTTTAAGCAGTATGTGTATTAAAAAGTGTATATATGTAACTATAGAGCTGTATGTGTGCACTGCTTTTATAGGCTTGTATAATTTATTATTCTTATTTCTAGGTTTTAAACTTTATTGACAACAGTATCTTAAAAGGTATGTTATTGTAGAATTAGTCTCTGCTGGTTTTTGTCTGATTTTATAAGTGCTCATCAGAAAATCTCACTAATTTGAGGAAAATTTTGCTGAGATTTTATATTAATATTCATTTTCAGGGCTTGAAAAATACAAGTCCTCTATTGTGACATGATTGCAACAGAAGAAACATTAGCAGAAGCAGGTGGGAAAAATTTTCCTTTGTCATGATATGTGAGATAGCTACCAGATTTGCTCCCATTGAGCTTGTTGCTGTCTAGCAGCTTTCTTTACTACACAGCCTCATTAATAGCACTAGAAGTGAAAACAACACATAGAACCGGGGCACTATTTGGATCTAATTCCTGCAGCAGTGTCTGTATGTGTGTGTGATAAGANTGGCCCCAGGGGCCACAGGAGAACACAAGGGATTTTCAGACTGTGCCTGAGCTGAGAGAGTAAAACAAAGACAATAGGCATCACAACTTGAAGATCTCAAAAATAACAGGTGAGGATAGCTCAGTTTTATTAACTGCAGTTAACTGCATTGAAGATCTTTTGATTGAAACTTTCCTCAGCTACTGTTTTCCTGAAGAGGCTTGGTTTCCCACTCACCTCCCACTTGGCAGCAGTGCCAGGGACAGATGGACATATAGTCCAGGGGAAGAGCTGGAGGGCAGCTCTGGCTCTGCTGTGGCATCTCCCCAGTGGTGCAGGGCTCATTCCTCTTCAGCTCACTTTGAGACCCTTCCCTTCTAAGTTGTAAAAGCAGCTCTGCTGAAAAGGCACCAAGATCTCGGGCCATATTATTTTGCCTTTATGGTATCTGTAAATCAAGGTAGTCTCTGTTTCTGCCTCTCTGAGTCGGGTCCCTTGAAGCATCTTCCCTCTCTGCTTGGAGGTGGCTGAGTCTTCCTTAACAAGGTGATAGGGAATTGGAGCAGATGGAGGGCATATTCTCTCCTGCTACTAGCTTCAACTCGGAAGATTAAGCTTAAGCTTATCTTCAACTCAGAAAATCAAGTACAGGTGTATATTTTACAGCTCATCAGTACTTAGTGGATGGAAGAAAATGAAGGCTAGTCGTAAAAATAAGGGGAAGTGTTACAGCTTTTGCAGCCATGTCATCAAAAATACTCTCTTTCTTGAACTGAGCCAATTGCAGACTATAATACACTGAATGGAGATTTTATGTCTCCTTTTTCTGTTTCCAGCAAGGAAAACAAGTGGTCTGCTTCAGCAAGTGAATCCACCCATGCTTCTGATACATACACAAGCAATGTGTGAGAATTATACCAACAATTACTGCTTAGGAGTGCTCTGCATGCAAATGCCACATAACACATTGAAAATACATCACATAGTTATGGGAAACACAATAGGAATCTTTCTGCAAGTGAAATAATTATATTTTAGTCACGTTGGAAACAAACAATCCAGCTAGCTCTAAGTCTTTATTCATATGTAAAAAGATCATTTATGCATTGTAATGTACCCTTGTCTAAATAATTGTGCTGGAATATTGTATGAAAGTTTTTGAAGAGCTCTGTAATAGCCATACTGTTGGATAACAGCAGTACCATTAGTAGCCTGTGTAAGTATTTCTAACCATGTGCAAATTCATCGTTTATTCTGTTGTAATTTATCACACAGTTTTCACCTTCTATATATTTCAAGGGAAACTAACTGTGCATGCAATGCTTCCCAAGCCAGATCATCTCCATGCATAGGTTAGATGGTTTTGTGTTGGTGTAGGGTAGAAGTGATAGCATGTCCTGTTCCAAGGCGTGCACCTGCAGCAGAGTGCTGGAAGATGGAGTGGATCAGAGGAGAGTCTGCCATTCAAGGTCTGTGTATCTAGTGAGGGCTAGTGCTGGGCAGGGCAGCCCGAGACATCGCTCAAAGATGAACTCCATCAGCAAATGTTCTTAAAAACCTTAAGCATAAAAATCTTCTCATGAACAGTACCTGAATAAAAGAGAGGACATATATAATCAGTGTAATTTCT
Source organism: Bucco capensis (assembly GCA_013396975.1). NCBI lineage: Eukaryota > Metazoa > Chordata > Aves > Piciformes > Bucconidae > Bucco > Bucco capensis. Next base: position 83,321 of record VWZO01019712.1, on the reverse strand, counting down.
CCAGGAATGGAAATTGAAGAAAATATCCCTAAATACTTGCCCTGTCTTTATATGTTGCCTCAAGCATCCTCCTACAATGACTTATTGTTTGTCTAACCTGTTGTAGCTGGTTTTGTGGTCCTAAATAACCAAACAACATTGCTTCCAACATCTACAGTAGCTCAAATACCTTGAAATAGGAGCATCATGAAAGAGAGCCCCCAGTGAAAGCCTGAATGAACTTGGCCTGTTTCATTTAACAAACAAAAAGTAAGACTTGATTTGATAGAATGCAGAGCAACTTTGGTATATTAAAGGACTTCATTGTAGTGGAGAAGGGCATAATGATATATGCTCAGGGCATAAATGGAAACATATCCCCATCAGGCACACAGATTTATAAAAGGATGGTGATTAGCTTCTGGAGTAAACTTACCAGGAAAGAGATGAATTGTCAGTCCTTTGATGTTTACAGGTTGCAACTGAATGCCTTCCAAGATGATATGCCTAAAGCAGTCATAAATTATGCTTTAGTCTAATTTATGCTACCAGCTTAATGAAAGTAAATAGAGTAAATGGGTGAAATAAACCTGTGACATTGAGAATAATCTAATTCTTCCTTAAGACATTAAATATCTGGAAAAATGGAATGATCTCAGTCTCTGACTGAAACATTAACAAGATGAAGCAATGTTTGCAAGTGCCATAAGCACATTTTTAAATGGGCCACAGACTTTTTAGTAGGTATGTGCAGAGTAATTAATTTTCTTGCTTTTTATTTTGACCAAAGTTTTGTGGGAAAGATATATTGCATTTCAGAAAGTAATGTACTCATCTGCAAATCAGCTGAAGGCATGTGCTATCACACCTTTGCCAGGTGCATGTGTAGAGGATACAAATGGCAACCATGGCCTGCATTTGATTGCATCTATTGCAAAGCTCAACTTCTTGCTGACTTTTTCAGAAGGATTCAGTTGCACAAAGATTTAAAAAATAGATATGTGTGGTATTCCTTTCCAACAAGACATAACATTTTTCATTTGGAAAATGAAACACCCATTAAATCAATTAAAAAAAAAGACCCCCAAATCAATCTCTCTGTCCTTCTAGAATCTAACAGAAAGTATTTTCAAAAGGTAATAGTGTTATAGTGGTATATAAAATCCACTATATGTTTTCAAAAACTTTATCAACTTTTTTATTGCCTTGGGTGGTTTGATGGAAGATGTTTGGGTATTCTTTCCTTAAACATCTGTGCCTACAAAATACTACTGGTTTTGCTCTTCTAAACATCTAATGTTACCTATATTTCATTAACACTAAATTATGAAGAATGAAGGCTTGTTTCTTCTAAATTTGATTATATCTGCTTTGTATTTTCCAGAAAAAAAGAACCATTTATCTACATCATCTTTTTGAATTTTCATGGCTTTTTTGCTATGCATCTTTCAACTAATTCTTCTCTTTCTCTGCCCTCCAAAACTCTAAAGTCAAGACCTCAAAAATCTGTTTATGTAGTACAAACATGCAGACCATTTTCAGTTTCTCAGTAAATTGATATAGGACAAAAAATTGGAGATTCAGGACAAATCATCTGGAAAACTGAAGTCTGAACTCAGGTGGCACCTGAATGATTGATCACCTCTCCTGTTTAGATTTCCAGATACTGAAGTTCCTTTACTGGAATTAAAATGCATATGTTCTCAAAGCCTTTTCTTTTTGGAAAATGTCGTTATGGACATAGTAAAATTTTCTTTTTAGTGTGACAAAAGCAGACCAGACTGCAAGGTTCAAGCAAACAATTGATATGAGCTTCACTTACTAATTTTACTATAAGGCTCAAGCAAGCAACTGATCTGAACTTCACTCACATATCTAATACTCCACTGCTGCAGACTTTCATGGATACAGTGGAAGAATGCACTGTTACAATTTAAAAGCAGGAATATCCTGTAACAACCTAAAAAGTGTGCTAAACATTGTACAAGTGTTAGTTAATCACTCAAGGTTACAAACCTACAGCATGATAAATATTCACTTACCCCTCCAGGTAAGGGTTCTCAATCCCAGAAAAGTGACCTTGGCTAGTCTTCTGGCCAAGGGGAAAGAGTCTCCATACAGACAGGACAGAGAGTTGGAGAGACAAATCCCCATTCCTAACCTGCATCCCAGATTTTTTATTCTCTGATTTACATCAATGTGGGCAAGACTACACCTGAATGGATTACACTTTCTGGAAAGTTTATCTTTGGCAATGTAATGGTCTTTTCCCCTTGTTTTTCTTGTTTGCTGTGTGCTCTTCCTTTATTTCTGATCTTGTGACTGTCTGGATACACAAGGGAGTTGGCTGAAACCAACACTGAAATCCTCCAGCTTCTCTTTATCCTACTTTTCTTGGGCAACTGAGTAGTGGTTTTGATTGAGGCTCAGGGTATATTATTTGTTGAGGGATTTCAAAGCTCAGCTCAGGTTTTGGTTCTTTGAAGGATGCAGCACTGCCCTGTTTGGTCTATGGCTTATGGACATTTCTGCACAGACAGGGCCTCAAGGCAATCCAAGCATGGGCTGCTTCTGCAACCCTTGGGGAGTCACCTGGAGAAACTAGACATTACTGAACCTTGTTTATGAACTGTGAGCCAGACAATCCACACATTCAGTTCATTTATTTCATGGATTTTTTTTTGTGTGCCTTGAGAGATGGTTTTTACAGTGTGCTGCTTCTGCACTACACTACAAAAAAACCCCCACAATTATTTTTATTAAATGACCAAGTTTACAATGATGTTTATGCAACTAAATTCTAATTTTGATTCTGTCTAGCTGAAAGCAATGCAAATTCCAAGCTGATTCTTCCACACTAATTGTTTGACTCGTGGCAAGGCACTGTATTCACAAATGCAGCATAAAAGTATAAGGATTATATAGACAAAGCTCAAAGGTAAACCTAGCGTTCCACTCTGCTGAAAAACTTATTTGTCTTATAATTCTGAGCTGTTACACTTTAATAATTCTCCTTTACACCACAAAATTTATCTGGACTATTACACAGTATTTCTAAATTTTCTATCAAACACAACAGAGAAATTATATTGACCTTTTACTTGCTGAGCGTTGTTTCACAGAGAAGTAGTAACATACAGAGAGAGAAGATAAGCCTGAAAGCCAGCATATGGTTATGGTGGAGGAGTACCCAGGGAACTGCAAATGGATGGGCCTCACCTCTGTACCTGAGAAGATCGTGGAATAGAAATTTATGGAAGCAATGTTAAGGCACATGCAAGGCAAGGAGGTGATCCGAGACAGCCAGCATGGCTTCACTTCAGGGCAAATCCTGCCTGACCTCGTGGCCTTCTATGACAGAGTGACTGCAACAGCTGACAAGGGAAGACCAGTCAATGTCATCCACTTAGACTTCTTTAAGGCCTTTTACATGGTCCTGCACAACATCCTTATCTGAATTGGAGAGATGTGAAGGATGAACCGTTTAGTGGATAAGAAATTGGATGGGTGGACACAGCCAGAGAGTTGCAGTCAATGGTTCCACATCCAGGTGGAGCCTGGCGATGAGTGGTGTCTTTCAGGGCTCTGTCTTGGCACTGGTGCTCTTCAATAACTTTATCAATAGAGAGTGGAGTTGAGTGCATCCTCATCAAGGTTGCAGATGACATGAACCTGAGTGGTGAAGCTGACACAACAGAAGGAAAGGATACTATCCAGGGAGAACTGGACAAACTCAGGGAGAGGGCTGACATGAACCAAATGAACTTCCACAAGTGCAAGGTCTGGGCTGAGGCAATCCCAGACATAAGTACAGACTGGGAGAAGTACTCGTTGAGAGTAGCTCTGCAGAGAAGGACTTGGGGGTTTTGCTAGATGAAAATATGGACATACTTAAAGCGAGCTTATAAAAGAGAGGGAGAAAGACATTACACAGGCAGCCAGTTATAGGACAAGGAGGAAAGGTTTTAAACTGAAGGAGGGGAGATTTAGTGAAAAAATTCTTTACTGTGAGGGTGGTGAGTCACTGGAACAAGATGCCCAGATAAGTTGGGAATGCTCTATTCCTGGCAGTGTTCAAGGCCAGGTAGGACAGGGCCCTGGGCAATCTGGTCTAGCGTGTGGCATCCTTGCCCACAGCAGAGGGCTTGGAGCTAGATGATCTTTAAGATCCCTTCTACCTTGGGCCATTCTATGAGTCTATGACTCTGTGGCCTATAAGCACTTTTGCTTTCTCAGCATTAGTTTGTTAATTTGCATATTAATTGATCTTCACATATCATCACTTCATCATTAGGCATTGAGTTGCTACATTCAAGCACAATATTAGGAAGACTATCTCACCATATTTTCTGTTGGCACAGGGTACTCTTCCATTCTATTACAAAAAAAAGTAAGCTCATATAATACCAGAGTGGAAATGCTGGTTATAAAAGGTTATACACATACATGTGTACCAAAATTATTTTTATAGTTCGTGTGTTAATGTAAATAAATAAGAAACTTCTGTATGGATCCCTTAAATCCATTACTAAATGCAGCTTTGCCCTCAGGGAAAAACAGATTAAGCCATTTAGTGTTGTCTATCACTAGGTCATAAGCATCAATTTTTTTTTCCTTCATGCTAAAGTAGCTTAATCCATTAATCTGTATGCAAAATGTAAATGTTTCTGTTCAACAATTAAAACAAGGCTTTGTTGTGCTCTTGTTCTCTTTCAATGTACACCTGACTTATTATTCAATACATTTTGTCTTTCACCTTTTTTCTCTCTGCGTGTAACCTTGTGCTTTAAAATCTGCATGTATGTTCTAGACAATATTAGGGAAAATCAGGTTTTCTTCTGGCTGTAAATTTTACACAAGTATTTATGATCATCAAATCTGAATTTCTATCTAGATTTTGAATTTTCTAATGAAGCAGCTAAATGTTATTGATTGAAGGTTTAATACTATTCCTTAGCATCCCAGCCAAAATATGCAAAATAATTACTATGGTAGTGCCTTAAGCCTCTGAAAATGCAGAATTGTGGTGGAAACTAATACCTTGATGAGGTGAAGTGAAAAATTCTTGCATGATTCTTATTAAACCAAAGGAAGCCAGAGAGAATCAAGAGAGAATGATGTAAGAAGACATACTCTTTCATAGAAATTGAAAATGGATTGGAGCATATCTTCAAGTACTTTAGAGGGGATGTTTAAGATCTAAAACAATCTCTTTATTTGGTGATTTGGTCTGAAAAGCAGGATGCACTTCAAGCAGGACAAATGCAAATTACTGCACTTCAGTAAGAATAATCAGCTGAGCAATGAAAGGTAGAAACTGGCTAGCCAGGCAAAAGTTACAGAAAAGAAATTTGAAGTACTTTGTTGAAGGAAACACCACTTTCTGAAATATATGTTTTAGTAGGGGAAAAAAAAATAATGAAAAAGAAAAAAAACAACCCCAAACATCTGATATCCTGGTTTGGTTATTGTACTTCAAACAAATAATCAATAATCCTTCCTGAGTGACTTCAGTTCACCTTTCATACTCTGTAACTCATCTTGTGCTTGCTTTCAGAAAGAAAGGAGTAACTAAAAAAATAAAAAGGTCACACAATTTGCTGATGCAAATTAGGACTTCTGTGTTATCTCATACTCTTGCTGTTTTTAGTAGGAAGTCAAATAAGTTTTGCTTCCTGAGGTAGCAGGAATACGGTTTCAAGGAAAGAGGGAGAAATGTCTTATAACACAGTTCCTCTTTTATGGAAATCATGAATTAAAACACTCCACAAGACTGAATTTCTCATTCATGGCCTCTGTTCCCCAAGGGGGGATGGAAAGTAGATGATTATAAGTCGTGGTCGTGGCTGGGCTTCGTGAACGAAGCTCCAGGAGGGCTCCACCCACACTCCTCCTCAGCGCCTTTTCCAAGCACTGATAAAAAGAGGATAGCAGATAGCACCCTCGAGCCTGCACTAGGGATTTTTTTTAGGTGAGACACAGCATGTGCAGAGCTGGACCCACCCTTTAGTCCTAAGGTTCATCTGCCAGGGCCTAGCAAGCTTGGACGCTGGCAGCCAAGTCCTTAGGACGGAGGTTTAACCTCTTAGCTGGAAGGCCTTACAGGGCTAAACGAGCTCCATCTGCCCGGGTTTGGAATCAGAGTTGTCCTTCTCCTAGGATGACTGCCAGAAGGCTAATGAGCTCATCCTACCCATCCAAGGATTCTAGGAACATGGGTATCACTCCCCACACTTTCCCGTGGGCAATGAGTTTAATGCTCCCTCTGCTGTGGGCACAGTTATGGCACCAGGGGCCACAGGAGACCACAAGGGATTGTCAGACTGTGCCTAAGATGATTATAAGTGAAGAAGTCAGAAACCTGGTGCTGTAAGTAACCATTGCTGTGAGTCATGAGCTTGGCTTATTGGTATATATGTGGAGCATCAGAAGCTCCACATGAACAGGCAGCTGAAGGGCAGGCACACTTGAGTAGCAGTGAACAGTTTGACTTTTGTGTCAGTTTATTGACTGCATAACTCAAGAAAGCCAATAGAATATATGGTTGAATAACCACAGAGTCAAAACTTTGTAGAAGTGTAGAATTCACATTTATTATGATAAATGTGAAAATACAGCAAATTGTAGAATTAAAATAGGTAGGTATGGCTAGGCTTGGCGAATGAAGCTCCAGGGAGGGCTCCATCCATGCTCCTCCTCAGCGCCTTTTCCAAGCGCTGATAAAAAGAGGATAGCAGATAGCACCCTCGAGCCTGCACTAGGGATTTTTTTAGGTGAGACACAGCATGTGCAGAGCTGGACCCACCCTTTAGTCCTAAGCTTCATCTGCCAGGGCCTAGCAAGCTTGGACACTGGCAGCCAAGTCCTTAGGATGGAGGTTTAACCTCTTAGCTGGAAGGCCTTACAGGGCTAAACGAGCTCCATCTGCCCGGGTTTGGAATCAGAGTTGTCCTTCTCCTAGGATGACTGCCAGAAGGCTAATGAGCTCATGCTACCCATGCAAGGATTCTAGGAACATGGGTATCACTCCCCACCCTTTCCCATGGGCAATGAGTTTAATGCTCCCTCTGCTGTGGGCACAGTTATGGCACCAGGGGCCACAGGAGAACACAAGGCATTGTCAGACTGTGCCTGAGAATTAAAATAACTTCCAGAGATAAAACAATTTCTAGACATTGCATACAGAGCTGAAGAAATTTCTTTTGCCTGACTTAGAAACAACAGATTTTGCTTTTGTCTAGTTGCATAGACAACTATTAATTCTTCTAATGGATAATTTAGAGGAAAGAAAGGAAGAAAAGTGGTAAANCTTGCGACAGCCATTGGCAAGCTCACCATAAAACATCCTTCAATGATAAAATAGAATTAGGAAGGTGCAGAATAGCATGAATTCCTTAGGATCCATCTTTCCATGCTTAGTGTATAGTAAATCACCAGTTAATCAAAAACTGCCTACTTTCCTGTTCTTTAAAGAAGGCACTTTTAGTTCATCAGCTTATTTTAAGCTTGTAGGTGTACTTGCAAAATGACTGGAATCCTTTGAGGTGGAATACTTGCATGTATTACACTACTTTGGATTTGAAAATTGACTTCAATTATTATTCTTACAATTTTCAGTGTAGAATATAGTGTGTTAATCTTGACTGCCTAATATTACTGAAAGCTTGGTTGCATTTTTGTTTTGGTTTGTTCAGTCACTGGTAAGACATTTCATTAGAATATCTTTTCTTAGATCCAGAATAGAAAATGGCTGATATTAAGTAGCAAAAGTTTTTTATAAAAGATGTTAAAAGTTTGCACCTCTTTTTCAAAGTAACTGAGCCAGAACTTGCTCAAAAAACTTGCTGGATGCTCACTTAGAGCTAAAAATTATAAGACTGCAATATCCCAAATCCTAAGCAGCTCAAAACTTCAGGCTTTAGCTGGAGTTGGACTTCTTTCTATGGGAACACTGCTGATAAATTGGTTGACTCCTTTGAACTATGGTAAGTCTAGTCAAACTTATGTTAAGTTTATGTTTTACCAAGTTGCTCCTTCTGCTGTCACAGGGAGGAAAAAAATGAGATAAAATAAGAAAAAATAAGAGAAAAGAGCTCAGATTATTATTACTGGGTACATTGGTAGTTCCCACAGTACTCCTGGTGCTGCCTGTAAAGATAGGAATGCTTCTTTCTTTCTCTGAAGAGATCACAAGAAATGCAAGTTACCAATGACAGTTGGGGTGAGATTATAAACAGCTTAAAATGAAAATCAGCTATTGCCAGCTGCATCTCAAATTGTGACAATAATCAAACCAAGCATGGAGAAAAAGAATTTAATTAAAGTAAGGAAAAGGAATTCAGAAATGTAAATAGATAAAATTTACATTCCATTAGATTAATAGTAGCTTCTCTACTCATGTGAAAGCTTCCCTCAAGAGAAAATGTCCTTTATTAAAATTCCCATTCAAACATGTAATTTTCTTGCCAAATTCAAGCTAAGTTTCCAAAGCTAAACTAGACAGACTTGAAGAACTAGAGGAAATTTCTGGAATTGGACTAGCATGTTAGCCAAGGGAATTTGCACTATTCCAGTACTTTGAAGAATGTTGCCAAAGGCTAGTTTTAAATGTAGGCACCCTAAAACAAGACTTCCATACAACAAGTACTCTGCACTTTCTGCACGTTTCCACACACCTTCACATTCCAAATGACATTCTAATATATCTACATCTCTTTTCACACTTGTTTGCTTTCTCTTGTCTTGCCTATATATAGTAATGTGCATGAAATAAAATTTATTTCACCTTTCTGTAGCTGTCTGAAAGGTATCTAGTTTGAACTTGCCAGCTACTCTCTGATTTAGACACATCAATTGTATTGCTATTCTTTATGTCCTGGAGCTGTTTGTATGGTTGCATGTGTCACTCCAGGGGAGTGCAGACTTTGCTGTGGTCCCCTGTCATGTTTGACAGTCTTGTACAGAGAGCTGAAATGGCATGAGCAGCTTGCATTTGGACACCTGCCCTCATATCCTCCCCCAGCCAGCTAGGAATGGATTTCTCTAGAGCATAAAGTTAGCCAAATGACCATCTTTGACTCAATAGATATATTTTTAGCTAGTTAAAAAAATAATTGTTATTCACAGTGTAAAAATATTCTTTTTAAAATAATTCCTCTAGATTCAGACTTTTCCTCTCCTTGGTTTTTGATATTTTTGCTGTATAGGAAACAAAATGTTTGTGCTTTTTGTGTAGTTATAATACAGCACCAGTGAATTTTCTTGTATGGATCTGTTCTATATCCTACAGTTAGCAACGTTTCATGAGTTACTAAACAGTAATTATAATCCAGATAACAATGCATGCATAAAGATCCATTGATTTAGTTTTATTTGACATGCTCTGTGCTGGATAACTAGAGATAGGAAAGATAACTCTCTTTCCTCAGGTCTGCCTTTCAAAGGCATATTTGCTTGCACATTATCTAGTGAATCAGTTCTGCAGTGTCAGGAACTTAATACTCTTCCCTGAAAGCTCAGAAATAAAATTAGATCTAGCTGTAATTAATTTTTATTCCAGGATGTGTGTGGTGGATCTTTGTTGCATGAGAATTACTTCTTCCACACACTGAAAAATTAATCACTCTGACCAATTCCAAAATAAAAAAAAACATATCACCTTGGTATCAAAGTATTGGTTACATATAGTTCATATTTATTATATAGTTATATGAAGGGAATATTTGTTTTTTTCAGATGTTGGATTACTGTTTCTTAAAGGACTTATAAATTACCTCCAGTCATTCAGAAACTTTTCCAAAAATGTAGTTACTTTGATTAAAACATGGGCCAGGCAAAAGCCTTCTCTTCAGAATTGTGCTGCATGGTTGGTGCTGTGTATCAGTGTATTTTTAAGTGATGTTTAAGCAACCACATATATAAACCCAGTAATCTGTTGTTTCCCTAGAAAGGAAGTAAATGTATCACTATTGCTACTAACTACAGCATAGAACCAGTGAAAGATAAGAAACAGAAATAAAAGGGCTTGGAATGGAATGTAATTTTAAAATCATCTAATAAATAACTGACAAAGGGAATGTAGGAATACAGGAAGCTTAATATATGCAGAATTTAATAAAATATTTGTGATAGCAGGAATTAATAAAATCAAAGTCTCATTGAAAAAAATAATGGAAATTGACTTGAATAACACAGAGGTGGAAAACTGTCCAAAAGGCTGTAAACAAAAGATAATGATAAGCAACAACATATTGAGCTGGAATGAGAAGGGCAAGAAATGTGTAGTAGCATGTCACAGAGATCAATTTTATGTTTGATCTAACTTAACATTTTCATTAGTGATTAGCAAATGATGTAACCAGCACGTTAAGGAGTTTCCTCAGATAAAGATATACTAAGGAGTGATACAGACCAATAAACTCTGTTCAGAGATTTACAGAGGTTAAACACATGGGCAAGCCATTTGATCTGAGAGGCCACAAACTTGCCTATGTGGTGAAAAATCATTGAAGTATAGACAATTGTGGATTTTTTGGTATTAAAACCACACCCAGTCCTGGAATAACAAGAAAATCATTGAGTGCAAGTCCTTAGCAATAGGTTCCATATGTCTGCAAGCAGTTCTGTGTGCCAGGCAAGTAGATGGTGAGTGCCTTGGTGTTCTTCTCTCTAGTTTTTGTAGATGGATGTGGGTTGGCATTTCTGAATTTGGAGGAGACGAGGCTTATCACGAGTAGTCAACATGGATTCTGTAAGGGGAAGTCCTGCTTGACTAATCTGATAGCCTTTTATGATGGCATAACTAGATGGAGAGATGAGGGGAAGGCAGTGCATGTGGTTTTTCTCGACTTTAGCAAAGCTTTCCATACTGTCTCCCATGGCATCCTCATTGCCAAACTTGAGAAGTGTGGATTGGGAGACTGTGCTGTGAGATGGATTGGGAACTGGCTGAAGGACAGAGCCCAGAGAGTTGTGGTCAGTGGAGCAGAGTCTAACTGGAGGCCTGTGACTAGTGGTGTGCCCCAGGGGTCAGTGCTGGGGCCAGGACTGTTCAATATATTCATTAATGATCTGGGTGAAGGGGGAGAGTGTTCCCTCAGCGAGTTTGCAGATGATCCCAAGCTTGGAGCAGTGGCTGGCACACCAGGAGCTGTGCTGCCATCCAGAGTGACCTGGACAGGCTAGAGACATGGGCAGGGAGAGACTTAATGAAATTTAACAAGGGGAAGTGTAAAGTACTGCATGTGGGAAAGAACAAGCCCATGGATCAGTCCAGACTGGGAACTGATGTGTTGGAGAAGAGCCCTGGGGAAAAAGCTCTAGGAGTGCTGGTGGCTAGGAGGATGCCCATGAGGCAGCAATGTGCCCTTGTGGCCAAGAGGCCAATGGCATCCTAGGATGCATGAAGAGGAGCGTGGCCAGCAGAGCCAGAGAGGTTCTTCTCCCCTCTCCTGTGCCCTGGGGAGGCCTCCCCTGGAATGCTGTGTCCAGTTGTGGGCCCCTCAGCTCCAGAAGGATAGGGAGCTGCTGGAGAGAGTCCAGCACAGGGCCAGCAAGATCCTGAAAGGAGTGGAGCATGTGCCCTAGGAGGACAGGCTGAGAGAGCTGGGTCTCTTCAGCCTGGACAAGAGGAGACTGAGAGGAGACCTCAGCAATGCTTAGAAATATGGGAAGGGTGAGTGTGAGGAGGAGAGAGCCAGGCTCTGCTCCATGGCATCCAATGGTAGGACAAGAGGCAATGGGAGCAAGCTGGACCACAGGAGGTTTAGTATTAAGCTGAGGAGGAACTTCTTTGCAGTTCAGGTGCCAGAGCACTGGCCCAGGCTGCCCAGGAGCCTGTGGAGTCTCCTTGTCTGGAGCCATTGCAGAGCTGCCTGGACACATTGCTGTGTGAGCTGCTCTAGGTGCTCCTGCTCTGGCAGGGGGGTTGCACTAGATGATCTTTCTAGGGCCCTTCCAATCCCTGACATACATACTGTGATACTGTAACATTCCAAAATCAGCCTGCATCAAATGACCAGTATGTCTTCCATGCCACTTCTGTTGCTACTTTTGTTTATTTCTTGAATGGCCTGACTACTAAATGCAATGTTTTGTTCTGGAGGCCAGGATCTTTTAGAACAATTTAAAGTTTGAGTTTAAATTTACATTTCAGTTGCTGGATTTTCTTTCTTCTTGACTCTGTTTGCTACCTATGAACCCACAGTGACTTGGATTAGCAGTAGATCTGAGAGCTATAAAAGCTGCTCTGTTTTACAGAAAGTGAGAACAAAATCGAGGTAGAGGCATTTAAAAATGTTTAAGTGTACTTTACATGAGACTTAGTGTTTATCCTGCTGTGCAATGGAGTTCCAAAACTTGACATTTCAAGGCACTGACCTGTGAGAGAGAACACAGTAGAGTTGGATGGCTTCCCCACATCACTTAGTAGTGATGACAATGGAAAGAACTCTTACTGTGTTCATTTCCAGACTCTCTCCTTGAATGAAGACATGCAAAAGCCTTGATGAGAGTAATCACACTTGTATGGGACACTATGAAATTCAAAGTTTGATTTCCTCTCTTTGCTTTTTGGCTTAAGTTGTTCTGTTCTTAAACTGAGAAGGTTAAACTCTCCCTTTATTCTATAAATTGGAAACAGATGATAGGTTTCTCTAACATGAGAGGATCTTAAAAGGGTTGCTACACAGAATGTGCTGGATCTCAATAATAAGTAATTACACTGAACAAAATAAAATACAGAATTTCTGGGTCTCATAACTTGTTTTCCCCCATATCATTTCATCTACTAAAAGACACAAACCACAAGAGGTAACTTGGCTAGAGAACGTGAGCATCCAGATTGTTCTTAGCTTATATGTCAAAATGGAAAGCTATTTCTTAGATAGCTGAAGTGCAATATGATCAATGTTTTAAGTTAAACCTTCCTCAATTTGGCTTGCATTGTGTGCATAAGTTTCAATACATTTCACCATGTCTGTGATGTTCCTTTGTGTAATCATAAACATGCAAATTGTCCTGCCATGCACAGCATTCATTTTAATCTTTAATGTATGTGGATGTATATGCCTGGATTGTCAAATGCAGATACCTAAATTTATAAGCATCTAAAATCCATATTTAGGTGTATGTTGACTTGTAGATGTGCTTTGATGTGTTTCAGAACTGTGAATGCTCCCAGCACAGTGGGAAATTGGGAACTTCTATCTACCTCAATGTGGATGTGTAGTTAGGTATAAGCTATACTAATGTTTGAGGTTTGATGTTCTTATGATTTCTTTCATATATAGATTATCCTTATTGATATTATAAGACAAACAATTGTAAAACTCTTCTTCAGACTTGGAGGAAAAAGGAGGAGATGTCTTCTTAATCTAAATCCTGCTTGAAAATGATAGGATTAAAGATCAATTTTCTGTGCTCAGTTAGTTAAGAACATATTCACAAAGAGATTATCTATAAATGACACTAAAGCTCTGCTCAATTACACAGCTAGGTATTTTCTTATTAAATTGTCTGATGCTCCTTAGCTTGCACTAGCAAGCTTACAATTCAATAAACCTTTTTATTTTCAACAAGGAACATACAATGCAGAACACTTGAGCACAGAGTGCTTTAGACACCTGGTCACGAGTCAGTCATCTGTTGTAGTCCTTGATTAAACTGGAGTAGCATCAGCTCTCCAGATGAGGGCACTTGTGGCCCTCCAGTCCCTCTGTTCAAACCAAAACACACTGTCCTGGAAAGTGCTTGTGACTGGGGAAAAAATGACTTCTCAGAGTCTTATCTGAATGGAGCAAAAGTACTCTTCAGCAATTATGGCTTAGGTGTGGCATCAGTGTGAAGATTTGTGTGTGAGTTTCTGTGATTAATTGGCATATTTATCACACAAGAGGCTATATTTTAACCAAAAAAAAAGGGTAACAGTTGACAAGTGCTTTCAGCACTGCAGCCTTTGTACCTTTGTACCATGAGGGCCAAAAGCATTTTCTGCTCCAAATGCACTCCAACCTATTACACTCAAATATTTAGATAATGACATTGGGCTTTTTTTTCAGCAAGAAAAACGGGTTTTCTAAGTTTGTAGGAGGGAGAAAAAGAACAAAAGGCTCATAGAATGTCATACCTGATGCAATATAATTTGGTATTTGAGGATTCATGTGGTAAAAGAACAATTTTATTTGGTAAAGGTTTTTAGTTTCCAGCTGATTTTGCCTGTGAAACCAAAAGTAGATATACAAGTATGATAGACATCTGATCACAGAATCATTAAGGGAGGAAGAGACCTCTAAGATCATCAAGCCAAACCATCCCTGTCACTACCATGCCACTAAACCATGGCCCTAAGTAGAACATCTGTACCTCCAGGGATATTGCTTGATGACACAGCATCAAACCTATGACACCCAAGTTCTAGTACACAAGCACAGCAGTCAAATTTGCTTTTGAAGAGTCTATAGCCAAGGTAGGAAGACTAGCCTAAGAAGCTAAGTTCCATGCATAATAGATGTGAAATAAAATATATAAAACATAATACTATCTAAAATATAGTAAAAAATATAATAAAATAAAATGAAATATAATATAATACTTTTTGGGGGGAATGTGTTAATGTGTGTGAAGTTGGAGAAATAAAACTAATCTCACTTTTTCCCTCAAGTAAGCAGGTTTGGTAGCAGAGCAAACACTGTTGAAAATGTCCATGTTGCAAAAAGTGTAGTATTCAGTAGACTAAATTGCTCTTAAAAGTAATTTCCAGTTAAGTAGATCTTTTTTTATTAAGAAAGTCTATGAAAAGTTCCAGCTGAATTGACTGAGAGTTTGTATTACTGTGCAAAAAAACCCAGCCCAAGTAGATCACTTTTTCAAGGGTCACTAAAGCTTTCTAAGCATGGTTAACTAACAGGACTGACTTTTGAGATGGGAACTTGTATCATGTGTCACATACAGCACTCTGAAGACTAGGATTTAATGCTCTCCAGGGTTAGAGAAAAACACTTTTTAAAACTATTTGCAATGCCCCAAAACATGCTTTTGTTTTAAATACTTTGCTAAATTTGAGTGGAGACTTTTAAAATAAAAAAATTGTCTTGCATCTGCTGTGTACAGAAATATATTTTGATACGGTAGAAAAAACTCAACATTTATTGCTGCTGTTTCGTTTCCAATAAATTAATGTCTTATACAATTACATCAGTTAAAATTTTTCTGTTCTTCTGATGCTAAAAGTGAAGAAGATGCTAAAAGGGAAGAAGGTCTCTGACCTGAAAGTTTACTTGTGTGTATTGAACAATGTTACCTGAGAGAGGAGTCTTCTCCCTAGAAACCTTGCCTTGCTTAGTTTTTCCTCTGAGATTTCAACATATCAAACTAGTTGAATAACAGTAGATAAAATTTGTAAGTATCATCAAATTAATTCCAGTTATTTCTCCATTCCATATTTCTCACCAGTACCCTATTGAGTTGTCATTAAGTGATATTTGCTGAGCTGTGATGCTAGCAGGGTCACCTTCCCTGATTTACAAAGAAGCTGTTGAGCAACAATATTCTACAAAGGATTACTGAACTAATCCCCTAATTTCTCTCTCTCCAAAGACTATGTTTCTTATCTGGTCAGGTTGGCATGACAAAAAGAAAAATGCAACTTTTATGAACATATCTGTACAGTACCTGTGGCTGAGATGATCCTAAATTTAGACTGTTCTATTTTTAACACTGACTGAAAATCAGGTAATAAAAAGAAAAACAGCTGCAGGCACCTTCAGGAAATAAGAGACCTAGAAGTTATTTAGCTAATATAAATGTCTGCACCAATTACTACACCAATTGTCTTTGCAGGTTAGACTTTACAGAACACATGGCATTAGTTCAAAGCCACATGTAGTAGTAAAGAACTTGGAAAACTATCTCAGGCTATAAAGACCTGATGAGAGAGCAGATAATTAAACCCTACTGTATGTAGGAGTTTATGGGGAATGGTGAGGAAAAGGGAGCCATACCACACGATTATGAGCAGTCTGGAAAGAGACTGCTATGAGTTCTGATACTACACATCTGATTTCTGTCATCTAAAACATGCACATATTGCCTAGATTATTGTCAATTGCTCAAAAATGTAATTTATCTTTTTTTTGGTGCAATGACCTGCCTTATTTTCTAGAACTGCTTCTAAGTCTCATGTCTATTAATAGGTATTTAATTATGATAGATTACTAAATTATTAGAGTCTTGAAAGGTATGGAATGGCTAGAAGAATTTTTTCATGTGGAAAACAAGGTTTCAAGGTGCTCCAAAATGGAATGAAACAATATATTATAGAGCTATAATAATTTGCTATAACCTATTCAGTTAAGAAAACATTTACTTAAGTGATGCAAATTGTATCCTCTCAACATTAGTAGATTTTATTTATTCTTTAGTATCACCATGGCATGTTGATTCAATGAATATGATCTTAGCAGCAAAACTGGTATGCATAAAGAAGTCTTTGGTTTAATCTCTCTTGCAGCCTGTCACTGCTTGCTGCTATCTCCCAAAAATTGATTCTTCCATCACATGTGTCCCTTGAGCATTGAGTGTATTATTTCTTTCTTCCACCAGTTCACTGTTATGCCATACTGGCTCCTGTCTTAATTTTACTTTGGTCTCTTTCCACTAGCTTTGTTACCTCTGCTTGTCTCTCTAATATAAAACATAATTTCATAGAGATGGGAATGTTGCATCCTAATTATTCCTGTATGTCTCTTCTTCTGTTTTCTGTGCTTCTTACTTCTGTGAATGTCATTCTTTGCCTTTCAATCTGGCTTTAGATTTAATTCTAGCAAGAGCATAGTAGTAAATTCTCACTAGGAATACTACTGAATAAACAGCCTAATATACTGTATTTACTGTCAACACATCTTATCTAGTGGTTTTTGTTCTGATAATTAAGAATTACCTTTGAGCAACCAGTTCACTCCTCCTGTGCTTCTCTGCTCAGTTCTCCAATTATTTTGTCTTTCTTATGTTAATAGAGTGATTTGGAGAAAATTACTTGCATAGAGTTAGTGAAAATAGGATCATAGGTAAGTGCAGAACCATTTTAGCTTGCAAGAGGCCCTGAAGCTCTCTTATTCCCACACCCTGCTCAAAGCAGATCCAGCCAACTGCACTTTGTTCAGCTGGATTTTGGATATATGCAAGGGCACAAATTGTACATGCTCCCTGGGCAGCTTGTCTCAATGTTGGAGTGCTCTCTGAGGTTTCCCCCCCCCATCAAGGATTCCATATTGTTGCTGAGAGTTTGCTCTCTCCTGCTGTCTTCTGCTTGGAATCTGATATGCTTCACTGCTAGAAAGAAACTTCATAGCTGAACTGAAGTTTGCCACGCTAGAAAATTCTGAAGGCAACTTCCATTAGAAATACATTTGTCTGAGAAATTAAATACAAATCATTCTTCATTTCATAAAAAATTGTACGTATGAAAAATTTCAACTAAGCCTGTAATTACAAAAATTAAAGGAAAAATAACATAAAACTGTCATGAGTGTATCATCCAATGGATGCACTTTTTGGCAAATACACTAGTGATATAGTAGCAATAATTCCAGTATCATTTATTTTTTTCCTTTCTATGTATTTTTTGACATTCAGTAACTGTTTTCTTTGACACCAAAGTGAAAAGTAGGACAGCTGCTTTTTCAAGTGTTGAAGCATGAATTCTCTGGTTTCTAGATGCATATTACAGGCAGCACTTGAAGTCAATCTTGATTTAGGTGTCCAAGTACCTCTTGGGGTAACAGTAAAGGGGAGAAATCAGAGTAATGTGGAAGACTACTGTAGGATTGAATACGAGAGCATTTTATCATCATTGGTATAATTGTCTGCTATTAACCAGTCATAAGTAAAGTAACATATGCAATCTACAACTGCAGCTATTCACAGTGGCATATGCTCACTCCAAGTGCTGTTACAACTGGAAGCTGCCTAGGATTAGTTGTGTAGTCCTGGATGAATAGATAGGTTCTGTCTTTGCATTATTAGTACTGTATGACTAAGATACTGTTTCCTACATATGCTTGTTTTAAATCCAGCCTTCAGAATTGAAAACTAAGGTTTCCACAGGGCAGATCTGTACATATATGCAGTTGAGAAATATTAAGGGACAAAGATAACTTGCTTGGACAGGGAAAATTGTCTGTGCCAGGATATGCCAGTATCTCCTTCCTTCAGTCTGAAATGGTATTAGTTCATCACTTCCTTTTAAACTCAAAAGACAATAAAGCTAGAAATCTCCTTTGGATTGTCTTTTCAATTATCTCTTAATCCTACTTAGTCTTTATCTCTGATCAGATTGATTTCCAAGACTGACTGATTAATCCTACCTCTCCTGAGCAGAGAGCATGGTTTGTTGAGACACCATGTCAGCAGGCAGTTATTGCAGCTCTCTGGTAAAACTTGTCAGGAGAGAAATGCTTTTGATGTGTTTACAGTCATGTCCATAGCAATAAATGTATGTCAGTATGTTATGCTATGGCCTGAGCTTTAATGTATGTTTCCTGCTGTACACTTCTGTATTCTTACTCCTTTAGAAAACATGGGAAATCATGTTGCTGATCAATTCGTATCAAAGCTGAAAAATCTTGGACTGTCAGTAAAGCATTTTGGTTGTAGTAGCCTTTCCTCTTTGTGTATATAATATCTAGGCATAATTATCCAGCATTTCTAACCAGTCTGTGTCAAAGGTATTTTAACTGACATGTAAACAGCAAAAAAGATGAGATGCAAATGAAATAGGAGAAAACTTAACCCATAAAAACAAACTAACTTAAAAAAAAAACAAACCCCAAACCAACCCACAAATGAAAACATTAAGATAAACCTTTCTAGGTGCACTTAGGCAGCAGATGGAATAGAAGTCAAGGAAGCTTTGGCACAGCTAAGATCCTGCAGAGTCCACATTCGGAACAAGTGGTGCAATAAGCAGTTGAGGGTCTGCCTTAGCACTGCAGAACAAAGCAAAAAGGAATTCATTGTTCCTATGCTCATCCTTGTCCAGGAAACAGAACTAGAAAAAAGGACCCCAAAAGAACATTCCTGTAGCTGTCAGCTGTGTCTAGCATAAATTTGAAGTAGCATTTTATGCCTTACCTAATTACTATCTTGAGTTATGCTTCAGTAACTTTAGAACTGTTATTTAACTCTTTTCAGTTTTATTGCTGAGAATGGCATTAAAATCTCACTCATTTCATAACCAACATTCATCATAGTCAATTTTTATAAGAATATAATCTGTGAAAGAGCAAGAATATATTTTTTTTTTACACCTACCACAGTTCCTTTAGGTACTTTAGATATCACTGATGACCTGGAGTTCCTTGGCAAAATGTTGATCTCTCAATTTTCTTAATTTGTGAATTAAATGTTAATTCTTATTTTTCATGTAAAAAAGACTTAAAAGCTAAATCAATATAGAACTGCTTTAACCATTTCTATGCCTCTAGTGAACTGGAAGCTATCAGTTGTAGGGAAGGGAAGTAGTTATGGTGACAAGACTGACAGAATTCAATTAGCATCCAGACAGTGCTCTTAGATGCATGGTGTGAGATTTTGTTTTGTTGTTGGGGTTTTTTTANAGTAGTTATGGTGACAAGACTGACAGAATTCAGTTAGCATCTGAGATTTTGTTTTGTTGTTGGGTTTATTTTGGAGGGGGGAGATGAGGTGTTATCCTGTGCATAGACAAGAGTTGGACTCCATGATCCTCATGGGTCTCTTGGAACTCAGGATATTCTATGAGTTCTCTTGTATCTGTATGGGACCATAAAGAGCAATCATCTAAAGGCTTAGATGACTGCATCTAAATTGTTTCCCATTTAAACTCATTTTATGGGGTTCTCAAAAATATTTTTGACAAAAAATATATTAGACAAATATATATATATTGACAACTTGTCCAAGTGTCAAAATAGGACATACATTTTTTTTATCCTCTGGATAAATCTGTAAATAAATATGTTAGCCTTTACAAAATGTGCCAAGGAACTTTGTCCATCATGGTTTTCTCTGAGAATTAGAATAATTGACTGCAAATTATGTTTATGCAACATATAATGGCAGATCTTCATCTGCCTTATAGGTCTTGTAAGTCAGCATAAACCTCTCTTGCAAACTTCCATCTTCTTGGGCCTCAATAGCACAGTGTAGTGCATGATTTGATTCCATAGGCAAAAAAAAACAAATAAAATAAAAAATAAGAGCCCTACATTGGAGAAAATTAGTATTGTTTACAGATATTCTACTTGAAAACACCTTTTTTTTTCAGTGAAGTACACAAAGATATAACCACTGAGTGTCTTAAGATACAATGGACAGATCATATCAATAGATATGTCCATACTTATACATAACTTTGCAGATGTGTTGATTTTCAAGAGAAAAATGTGTATTTATTAAACAAAATATAATGTAAGTACTTCTATTTAGAATATAAAAAGTAGTTGCTTACAGCTATTGGAATAGATCAAGCTTTAAATTATACACACACAATACCATATAAGAAAATTCTAAGCCAGACTTTCTCAAGACTTTACTTGTGAACCTCTCTCATTATGTGAAGAGGTGTAAATGTAACAGGCAGAGATAGTAGTGGTAGCCTCTTCAATCTGTAATGCACCTATTTGCCTTCATAATCTTTTATTGGGGTACTTGCACAGCAAATGGAAGAGCAGGTTTGCTTTGAAGGCAATTAGAGAGTGAGCAAGAAGCTGGGAATACACAGTGAAGGGTAAAAATGGTTAAAATGAACTGAAGAATGGAATTTTGTTTTATTCTTTTTTTTTTCCCAATAAATGGGAAAGATCTGACAGGGACACAAGAGAGACAGATGTACTTAAGAGCAAAATTGAGCTGGATTCATAAGCTAATACTGACCATAGAATATTTACATGCATTTTCCCTGTACGAAACTNATTGAGCTGGATTCATAAGCTAATACTGACCAAAATGCAATTTTTTTTTCTAATAGAATATTTACATGCATTTTCCCTGTATGAAACATTTAAAGAACTTTTACTACATTTTTTAAATCATTGTCACCTTAGACATAAAATAAAACCAGAACTGTTTTTTACCCCAGGTAGTTCTCAATTTTGAGACCAGTAAATATCTTGCTGTGCTTTTAATAAAGCAAAGAAATGAAAAGACAAATAGTAAAATACATTTCAAAAAGATGCATTGGGACATGAGTTATTTCAGTGTAACTTGCTAGCTGTGTGCTTTCTAGTCAAAATTGTGTCATGGTAAATGCCTGCTTCATAATAGAGAAAAGCCAAGTTAAGAGAAGGTTACAGATTTCACATCAGGACGTCTGTCACTTTATTTGAAGTCACATACCTGCTTCAACAGTGAAACATAGGTATGAAATGTCTATAGGGTGGACTCCAGGTCTGATTCACCCTGCAGATCCTCTTCTGCTTCCTTCCTATGTAGACATAGCCTTAGGGATTTGAGTCAGGCAAGGGAAAAGAAAAGCCTTGTAGGACTAATTTGGGTGACAGCAAGAAACATAAATATGGTAGAACTGCAGACAGACATGAGAAATGGTGGCAGTCTTGCTTGAAGGAGCTGGAGCTGGAGCACAATGAAATTGCTGTGAGAAGGTCTTGAGCACAGCCTGGGAAAAAAGACCACGTAACAGGAGACTGATTGTGAGTGCTCTGGAGAGCACCACCAATATGTACTAGGAAAGCTAATACTTTCTTGCTGTGTGCAGCCTGTCNATGGTGATACCTTGCCATTCCTACAGAATCCCCCCTGCACTCCTGCAACAGCTCTGAAATAGAGCTTAATGCTTCAGTTCCGAGGCCAAACTCTGCAGACATTTAAAAAATGCCATAGGTAGAATGTGGTTTTTAGTTTCTAAAATGGAAATAGGGCAAGCTTTGCCCTGGTGGTGTTGCTTTATCACAGTATCCCAGTATGTCAGGGGTTGGCAGAGCCCTAGAAAGATCATCTAGTGCAACCCCCCTGCCAGAGCAGGATCACCTAGACCAGCTCACACAGCAATGTGTCCAGGCAGCTCTGCAATGGCTCCAGACAAGGAGACTCCACAGCCTCCTGGGCAGCCTGGGCCAGTGCTCTGGCACCTGCACTGCAAACAAGTTCCTCCTCGTGTTAATACTAAACCTCCTGTGCTCCAGCTTGCTCCCATTCCCTCTTGTCCTACCATTGGATGCCATTGAGCAGAGCCTGGCTCTCTCCTCCTGACACTCACCCTTCACATATTTCTAAGCATTGCTGAGGTCTCCTCTCAGTCTTTCACATCCTGAGCAGCTGTTTTTGCAGGCTTACCCTTTAACAAAAGTTTGGTGTGTTAGCCTATGCCAGTATAGAATGAACATGTGGAACAACTTTGCTTCATTAGGATGTCTGAAGTTGGCTGGAATTTCATTGGATTCTGATGCTGCTCCAAATGTTTGGTGCCAAAAAATATAAGTAATCAAAGCTTAGTCTTCATAAGCAACCAGTAGCTTCCTTCAGCATTTGTGTTCACTCATTGCCATAGGCTCTTACCAGCATGACAAGATATATTAAGATTTTAAATCAAGTAGCTCAGTAAAGAATACTGCCATAGTATTAGGGGGAGTTAGTCACTATGATTGCAAATATACTACTCACTGGTTGAGATGTCACTTCAGCCACTAAAGGGTAAAAACATCTGCCAAGTGCTAAGGCTGCTGGTTATTGACAGCAAAGGATGAAAGTCCACTGCCAGGACTACACTTTAGCCAGTGGCTGGGGAATGGTACTGATGGAGAAAGAGGAGGTGAGAGAAGAAAACAGAAATTATGTCTGACTTGGGCTACAGAGCTAGAAGTAAGAATACTTTGCTGCTGCTACTAAAGGCAATGGGGATTTGTCACTGTCTTCCACATGAATCCTCTGGCACTGCAGGAACACTTCTGTGCATGTATCTGGCCAGCATGTCTCCACATTAGCTATGAAACTCTCTTAACTATTTAAAAGAGAAACAGAGCCACTTAATAGGGTTTTGGATGCAATAATTCTGCAACTATTGAAACCTTCTAGCCATCAAAAGGGGAAAAGGTGGAATTTTCTGTTCCCTAGGGACTTCTTTATGACAGCAACTAAAGACTTCCCATTAACCACATGCTAAGTGTATCTGCTTTTCTCTCAAACTAATATTAGTGATGGATATTAGCCAGAATGTTACACTAACAGCTCTGCAAAAATCTTCAGTCTCAAGTTCAACCTCTAAACTTTTTGAAGCTCTACTTCTTAACTTTCATATTTTATTTTTTTATTTTGATGAAAACAAATGCTAAATACAGAATTGAACACAAATTACCAAGTTTATTTAGCTTTGGAGTCAAAACAAGCAAACTTCAGTTCCCACTCTCCAAGCTGCAAACCTAACGTAAGTTTAAGAAGTTTGAAGAAAATCCATAATCATTTAAGCCTATTTTCTTTAAGATCCCATTCAGCAGTTTAGCATGGCTTTAACTGCAGAGAAAGTGCATATGTATGTTGTATTTCCCATCTTAAATGTCAGCTTTTCAGTTTACATTAAAATATATTCTCTCTGTATGTATATTTATGTATAGATGAATTTATAAGATTCCATCATTACAGCATCTTGTATTATATTTAATTATAGGCAAGAAATATTTCTTTAGTTTCTAATTATATAGAAGCTAGTTTTTGAGATCAGCTAGGAGAGACCCACCTGGTTGCAGAAGAAATATTCTTGGCTTCTCCTGGGACAGTATGAGACTGTTGGTTGCTATTTTCAGGTCAAAGTTTCCAATCCCAGAGACTGGAAGTTCAGTTTGCTGTGATGGCTGGAAAGAAGCCCTACTCTGTCCTGTGAGTAGAAAAGAAAGTGTGGTTCATCTTTCTCTTGGGCATTTTCATTATATGAGAGAGTTTATATCTTTTTAAAGGGTTTCAGCAGTTGTGAGATCACTTGTTTTGTGAAGGTCATGCTCTCTCCTTTGTGTTGCAGCTGGTAGAAGTGGGGGGGAAAAAAAAGGGAGATTTTTACAGAGAGTTTGCTTGGATCAGCTTCAGTAGCTTATGTGGGTTCTCTCACCCCTTTTTAGCTTTCTCATCCCCTCAATGTGTGTGTTTGCATCATTTTGCCTGAGGGAAGGGAGAGAGAAAACTATAAAGAGAACACTGACACTTCTTTCTCTTAAGTCACTGCTTAAAATGAATGGTCTCCTTGTCACTTAATCACAGAATCACAGAATGTTAGGGGTTGGCAGGGCCCTAGAAAGATCATCTAGTGCAACCCCTCTGCCAGAGCAGGAGCACCTAAGAAGGATACACAGCTTGTATTTTGGTGGAGTAATAGTTCTTCCTCTATAAGCCTCAGAAAATGAAAATGCAATTTCCATCTATAAATAGAATGTGAAAACTGTAAATGCTCCCTTCCAATGTGTACCTGTGGGAAAATGAAAGATTATTCTTTGAGATGCTAGCATTAATAGAGAAATTTCTAATTAACATTTCTATATGGCTGTAACAACATATTGGTGATTTGTTGGTTTTTTTTCTGCTATAACTTCTGGTCAAGCAGAGGCAAAATAATGCCTCCACAGCATTGTGGCCTTTGCATATCTTAGAACAAGTTAACACTTTGATGTGTCATTTGAAAATGTTGTACAACTGCTTTGGCAGAGATTCCTAAGAGAAACAGAGATTGCTAAAACTGCACAATTTGCAGAAAATAACTTTATGCCCTTGTTATTGCCTGGAAACACGGATTTTCAAAGCAAAAGCTACTAGGATGAAAGAGAATAGAAAATGAAAGAGGCATGCATTCCTCTAGCAGAGGGATGCATTCCTCTAGCAGACATCATCTCTTAAAGTTCTGTAGTGATTATTTACATACATTGGCAATTCTGTATTTTGTAATTGTATTTCTGTAGTTCAAAAATGGACCTGTGCATTTAAGCTAGGATAGATGGCAATGATTACCTTATAAGACAAAAGCAATAAAACAAAGAAAAGCATGAAAAGTTAGCTATGCTGGACATAAAACAATTCTGCCTACACATGTACAGCTGGTAGAAACCATAGAGGCTGTGGAGTATTATTGAAAAGACAGCAGGGATTATGTATAAATAAGGCCATACCTTCTAAAAAGGAAAAATTACTATGCAAATATTTAAGTGCTAAGTGCATTAATTAGTGATAGTTGTACAATTCTATGTAGCATATACAAAAAATTTTATATCTCCATGATTCTGTATTTTTTGGTAGCAAAACAGTAGGTAATTCTTAAAAAGAAGAAGGCTGAGTTTTAAAAGGAACACAACCCCAAGTTGTATCTTGGGAGCTATGTTTATTACTCTTTGAAAATATGATGCACAGTTATGACAGCCTTTCAAATTTAAAAGGAAGTACAATTGCCTTGTCACAGCATAGTTTGAAATAATTTGCAGGAAAGATTAATTGGTGTATAAGAATTACCTCTGGTAAATTTTTGCCTGATCTCAAATTATAGAATCATAAGTGAACTGGTAGCTATAAAAACTATTTTTTGTGAATAAATATTGATAAACAAAGATTCTAGAAGCACTTTTTTTTTCCTTTTCTCTGTTTACTTCATCTTGAAATAAAGCTTATAAAACAATGAAAGAAGTAAACAATTATTACTGTCATGTCAAGTAATTGATTTCTATAGAGAAGTCAATACAGCAATGACATATATTATGAAGTTTTAGTTGCACACCTAGCCAATTATGTGGCTTTTGGAAAATTATGTGCCATTTTATTAATAATTTTTAGGTATATAATTTTTATTCTATTTTATTCAATTAATTTCAAAAGCTGTCCTCAAAGCAAAGAACTAGGCTGAGTGAGGAAGAATAATGAGATGTAGTTTTCAGTAATTGTTTAGTTTTTTTGCAGAGATTACCTTACTTGTATTCAAAGCTCTGTGGGCACAATTCTTCCAGGAAGGACACTGACTCACAGAATCATGAAGGTTGGAAGAGACCTTTAAGATCATCAAGTCCAACCATACCTAGCACTACCATGCCACTAAACCATGGCCCTAAGTAGAGCATCTATGTTTCTTAAACACCTCTAGGGATGGTGACTCCAGCACCTCCCTAGGCAGCCTATTCCAAGACTTAACATCTCTTTCAGTAAAGAAATTCCTCCTTATATTTAATCTAAACCTCCCCTGGTGCAACTTGAGGCCATTTCCTCTCTCCCTCTCACTGCTAACCCTGGAGAAGAGACCTAGCCCCATACGACTACAACCTCCTGTCAGGTAGCTGTAGATAGCAATAAGGTCTCCTGAGTCTCCTCTTCAGACTAAACACCCCCTGTTCCCTCAGCTGCTTTAAGACTCTTTAAGGTGGGTTTTACCACTTCTTTATGAAAAGCTTGCTGTTATATTCTCATGCTTAGTTTAGTAAGTAATATTACTTCAATATTTGCTTTCCTAGTGATAACACTGATAGTGAACACTCCAGACCTAAGGTAAGGAGTCAAGGAAATCTGGATGCAAAGCCAGTGAATCCTACGTATAAAAGATTTCCAATCATGTTTAAAAAATACATGTTCCACTGTTTAAATGTGGTGCTGCTTAACGTTGATAATTATTATCCATTATCAAGCTATCAGGCTGCAGACAAATAGAACACAAATGATTATCACTCTCGATAGTAACAGACATTGAATGAACCTAGAGGTTCATTCGGTAACCTTTAGATTAATGTCTCCTAATATAACTTAGTGATTCATTATTAGAGAAACAGAGCACATGAGTAATGTTAAAAGGGCTACTGAGTGGTTAAACAGACTGTTCATTTTGGACTCAAAATTTTTCCTAATTGAATACTCTGAGTGCAGTAAATCACATGCACATGGGTTTTGAATCACTTCATTTCATGTGGGCTGCAAAAAGTAACAAGACAGATCACTTTTGTATGCTAATGCACTCAGATTGAAGCAGATCACCTCTATTAGGAAAAAGAGTGAATAACTTGATTAATCTTGTTAGCCACCAGCTGCCCAGTCTTAATATTTCATTAATTTGCACTTAGCCTTTTCTTTCTTTTAAAGGGATATTCTTTTACTTTTTCACTTCTTTTTTCAGTTTGTTTCAGCTAACAGTTAAGTGACAGAATATTTATTTTTCTATGAAGTACCAGGATTTGTACCCTGTACATTGAATAAGGAAATGATAGAATCAGTAAGGTTGGAAAGATATGTAAGATCATCGAGTCCAGCCATTAACCTAATACTGCCAAGTCCACCACTAAACTGTGTCCCAAACACTACATCTACACGTTTTTTGAACACCTCCAGGGACAATGATTCTAATACTTCCCTGGGCAGCCTGTTCCACTGCTTAACTATTCTTACAATGAATTTTTCCTAATATCCAATCTAAACCTTCCCTGGCACAACTTGAGGCTGTTTCCTCTCTTCCTGTCACTTGTTACCTGGGAGAAGAGGAAGACCCCCATCTGCTACAACCTTCTTTCAGGTAATTGTAGACAGAGATGAGATCTCCCTTGAACATCCTCTTCTCTAGGCTAAACAACCCCCTTGTGCTCTAGAGCCTTCACCAGCTTCATTGCCCTTCTTGGATGCACTCAAGCAACTCAATGTCTGTCTTGTAGTGTGGGGCCCTAAAGGTAACACAGTATTCAAGGTGTGGCCTCACCACCACTGAGTACAGAGGGATGATCACTTCACTGGTCTTACTGGTCACACTACTTTCCATACATAACTGTGCCCACAGCAGAGGGAGCA
>VWZO01019712.1:0-55430 GCA_013396975.1 Bucco capensis | reverse complement strand
TTGAATCTCATACAACTGGCCTTGGCCTATTGATCCAGCCTGTCCAGATCCCTCTGCAGAGCCTTCCTACCCTTGAGCAGACCAATACTACTGTCTAACTTGGTGTCAGCTACAAACTTACTGAGGGTGCAATTGATCCCTTTTTCCAGGTCACTGATAATTATTTTTCCCCTCTCTTTTTAATATCTTTAAACCCTGCATTTTACCTATACATAAAGAATGCCTTCTAGAATCTTACAGACAGCTTTAGTTTGATTTTTAACTTTTAAGTAATATTTGGGGGCTGGAACACCTCTGCTATGAGGACAGGCTGAGGGAGTTGGGATTGTCCAGCCTGGAGATAATTGCATTATTTCTTATGTGAGCTTTACTTAATATAAATACATTTCCTAATGATCCCAAGGGAAATTTTGTTATATTAGAAAAAAGGCTTAACATACCACCTTATTTTACTGAAATGCACAAACCTCCCTCTGTATGACCTATGGCCAACACAACTGTAAGGGAAATCAAGTGTAAGCCTCTACTATTATTCTCTTTGCATATTTAGAGCTGACTGAAAGGAGTATTTAGCATTTTAATTTAACAGATATTGTTTTACATTTCAGTTTGCTGATAAATTATTCCAAATGAAGCTAAAGTTCATAAATTGTAGGGAATCTAATAACAAAAAAAGAGTTCTGAAAGCTTGAATAAAATCTTTTCCCTTTTAATCTTCTAAGAGTTGCCTGCATAGCTTCAGTATGTCTTAAGCATCTGCCAAAGATAAAACAAATGTTGTTAAAAGGAGGAATGAAAGGAACAGAGGGAGAAAAAGAAAGAAATTAAAACTCAGAAAATCATATTGTGCCATAGCTTCACAGCATGATTTTTTTTTTTAATAAACAACCCTGGAGGTATGATCCAAAGTCTTAAATGTATCAACTTCTTTGTATATGATGAGAACC
Source organism: Bucco capensis (assembly GCA_013396975.1). Classification (NCBI taxonomy): domain Eukaryota; kingdom Metazoa; phylum Chordata; class Aves; order Piciformes; family Bucconidae; genus Bucco; species Bucco capensis. The sequence continues at coordinate 54,483 of VWZO01019712.1, read as the reverse complement.
TCTGACACTGCCATACTGAATGGACTGCTTAGTAGAACTAAGTGAGTATTATATCTAATAATAAGGTAATACCTGAAATAAAGTATTCAGAATTTTACTGAAACCAAATTCTTTTACAAACTGGGAATTCTACAATCCTCAGAGGCTGATATTGGATTTTCAATATTCTTTTTGGGTGAAGGAATCATTAGGTCTGTATACTTATTCCTAGATACACTGTTATATTCCTTACCTGGAAAATCTGGTCCCAAGTCTTCTGATATGGTGATGTAAATGCCATTTGAATATACAATCCAGTAGTTGAGAAAGAAGAAAAAATATTTAAGCCACTCTACCATCAAGAAAAAGCTTTTTGAAAAAATGACTTCTAATTGTTTCGTGCTAGAAGTTTGTCTTAAAATTTAGCTTGGATTTAAAAAATGCAGGACTGCAAAAAGGCAAAATAAGGTAGCTGAAAAAAAGCTTCTTCACATTAATTTTCTGCACATATATTTAACACATATATTTACTATATCTATTTAATGCTAACTGATATTGACTGTATAAATATACCTGTAGAAATCCTAACCTAGAGCTGTCTTCTACCAGCTATAAACTATGCTTACAAACACACCCAATACAAACTCTAGCAAACACATAAACAATTTTCTACTGAATTGTTTCTTACAAATTTCCAGGACAACTAGACAAAGGAATTGTTCATTAAGTAAGTTTCACTGAACCTTAAGATATTTTAGCAACTGGAATTATAACAGGCTTCAAATTATCTTATTCTAATTATTTTTTTAATATGAAACAAAATTCTGGAAGTAACTGACCTTTAAGTGGTAAAACCATTTCTGATATAGATGATACTGTAACTCCATTTTAATTGAGTAATGTAGCAAATATAGTAATTGCATTACAATAAAGAAATTTTAGCCTTGTAAGATTTAAAGGCTAATTACCGAAAGCCATAATGAAACAAATAAACTCCTTTTCTCCTGCACTGAATACCTTTTAAGAAGCTTTCAAGAACAAAACCTTCACAGAATAACATTCTTGAAAGGCAGTAGGAGAGCCTGTGAGGAAACTGAGCTGTCAGTTTCTCCAGCTACCTGAGAGGAGGAGGTGGTGGTGGAGTAGGTGTTGATCTTTCCTCCCAAACAGCAAGCAGTGGGATGGGAGGAAATGGCCTTGGATGTGCCAGGGGAGGTTTAAACTGGATATTAAGGAAAATTTCTTTGCTGAAAGGATTGTCAAGCATTGGAACAGGCTGCCCAGGGAAGTGGCTGAGACATCATCCCTGGAGATATTTGAAAGACATGTAGACATGATGCTTAGGGACACAATTTAGGGATGGACTTGGCAGTGCTGGATCAATGGTTGGGGTAGATGATTTTAAAGGACTTTCACAACTTAACTATTTCTGTGATTCCATGTAATGCACAAAAGAATCTGCTATCCATCTCTAATTTTAAACTTGTTGCATTGTCTTCCATATTTACACTCTACATAAAAGAAAAAGAGGAAATAAAAAGCATAATCTGAATTTTGTTTATCCTCAAGTCATTTAAATTTTAGAATAACCTTAAATTATCTTCAGAGAGAGTAACTACTTGAAATTATATGTTACTCTCTCAAATGAAACAGGCTAACGGAAATGTTTCCAGTTAATGCATTTTGAGTTTATACTTTCATTTGAACAGAGTACTTTCAGAAAGCTAGCATGTGCAGCCCAAATAGGCATTGGCATTTCAGTACAAATGATTGCTGTGAAAACTGTGAAAAACTCTAGAGTATGCATGTCTCCTTCAGTTGTAAATGCCTCACAGAGGTTTATGATGATTGCATTGTATCAGACTCCTGGAGTCTGTGACACTGTTGGGAGGAAACATTTTTCCTCCCTGGATAGAAGCAAACATCAGGAATTTTAATAGGGGATACATACAATTCACAGCTTTCCAAAAAAAGCAAGGTATACCAACTCATCCTCAGCCTCAGTAACTATAAAACCAGGATTACAAGGAGCTGAGCTCCTGACTCTTTTCTCATCATGCACAGCAATGTTTTTGAGGGGGGATGGTTATGGGAAGGTATTGTACACAACATCATGGCAACAGGATTCTTGTACAGCATGAATTTAATTAGAATCCAGCATTTGACTAGCTCCTCCTCATATGAAACTACTAGTTATTTGGATATGGCTACTTTCCTTTGGAAGGGAAAGAAGACAGACATCAGCCACTCCATTAAAATATTGGACTCTTGGATTATTTGCCTGTGAGGTGCCACTCTGCTAGTCAGCCTCTGAAGAGGGCTGACTTCCACAGAAAACTGATGGTTCACAAGACAAGAGTTTTACAGAGAAATGAGCATGAAAACATCTCACTCTGTGTTCTGGATATAACCCCCTTGGTCTTTTCCACAGTGACCCACATTCCTGTATTATAATGAGTAATTTTGATCCTCAGAGACCCGCAGTGGCTATCCTCCCTTCATTAAAGATAATGGGGAAATTTGCCAGTAACTTCAATAGAGACAGGAATATGTCATTCATTCTCTACCACTGAAACACAGGAAAGTATGTCAAGTCTATGAATAGGTAGTTTCATCCTGTTCTCATTTAAGAGTCTATTTTCAAATGTTCAGACTTCACTGAGAAGCCTGAACTCGGCTAGGCAACTGACTTAGAGACTTGGACACTATGAATAACTCTCCTGAAGCAAATGAATTAATTTTTTTCAAACACAAATATTCTACAGGAATAGTAGTGCAGGCTGCATTATTTATAGATTTCCTAAAAGACATAACTTGCCAAGAAAGTTTTAGCACTTTTTTAATGTACACCATCAAGTGAAAAGAGGAACAACTTCAATCACATCTCATATTGTAACCTTACAACCTTGCTGTAATGTTGAATATGTTGGTTTCGTAAAGTCTTTCCTGCTTCTTTCATTAAACATGCAGCTGGCTACTATTTTATATTCTCTGCAATTAATAGAATTTTGTTATGATACAGAACAGGTAATGGAACCCAACCACACAAATGCCTAAAGAGAACTTGTCACAGGAAAAGTTGAATTGCAAGTTCACATGCATTTTTGCATTGAGTAATCCCTGCACAGTTGAATTTCATGAAAGAGTGAACTTGGTTTGCAAGACTCGGGAGAAAACATTATTAGCTGAACAGCTTGTTTCTTTGCTAATGTAATATTCTCTTGCAAGCTTAAAAATATATATTTTTCTGTCTTTTCCTTTAATATCATGCTTGTTTGACTTCTCTATCTTAAAAGGTACCAAAAAATTTGTAAGAGCAATTCTCTATGCAGAACTATTCTTCCTGCAGCTCTAGAGATTTGTTGTATTTGGAATATTTCACATTTCTTCTATTTTTGCAGAAGGAGCTTTTCAGAATTACCATAACACATCACACAGTTATCACAGAATGAATGAGGCTGTCTAGGTTTTCATGAGATCATCTACTTGAACCCACCTGCTCAAAGAAGGCTCACCCAGGGCAGGCTAGGACCATGCTAAGGTTTTGAAAATATCTCCAAGGATGGAAACTCCACAGCTTCTCTGGACAACCTGTGCTGGTATTTCAAGAAACATTTCCCAAGAAAAAATGTTTTATTATATCTAAAAGAATTTCCTGACTTTTGATTTGTGTCTTTTGCCTCTCTACTACTGAAAAGAGTCTGGCTCCATCTTTCTCTCTCCCCATCAGATGAGATCCCCCTGAGCCTTCTCTTATCCAAGCTGAACAGTCCAAGCTCTCTCAGCTTAGACCTAATCAAAGAGGTACTCTAGTCCCTTAATCATGTTTGAAGCCCTTTGTTGGATGGAGAATCATAGAATTTTAGGATCAATAAGGCTGGAAAAGACCTCTAAGATCATCAAGTACAACCATTAACCTAATAATGCCAAGTCCACCACTAACCCATGTCCCTAAGGGATTGCACCACTTCCCTGGGCAACCTGTTCCAATGCCTAACCACTCTTCCAGGAGAGAGTGGAAATAGGCCAGAAGCATATCTGCTTTAGACTCCTGCCCAAAGCAGCTTCAGTGGTAGATGGAGCTTTCCTGCTAGTGATGTTCAGAGTATCTGACTGCACCTTCCAGCTACTTTCATCCTTTCAAGGATTAAACAGCTGGGTAATATTAGATTTTTATAGATAGCTGTGAAAGACTAAATGAGTGTTTTGTAACTTCCAATATTTTAACTAAATGTAAAGCTTTAGCATGTGCAGGGGAACATTATGTTGTTGTTTGCTGTCAATACTAAAATGCACAAGCTTCTGTAAAAGTATCTGCATTATACAGGTTATGTTTGCTAAACTCTCAGCTACTGGGCTTCAGGCAAGCCAAGGCTCCCTATTAAGCCTCAGTTGTTGCTTTTCACTTTTTTTTCACAGTTGTAGCAACACTTAATAGTGAAGAAAATGCCAAATGTTACTTCCAGTAGAGAAGATTTTGGTTTTCTCACTTTTCTGAAAGTGACTGTGTCACTCTGAATCATTTTGTGGTATTTTATGTTAGTCGTGTACAGTTAGTTCTGCATTTAGGTTGTAATTTTTACAGGAAAAATTAGTATATCAAGGTGTTTTGAATAACATAAGGAAATGAACAGTTGTATCTATTGGTCTCTTTACTTAAGTGTCTATATTTTAAAAAAAGGCATGACCTTGCTTATCAGCAAAAGCCACAAAGAGGTAAGGACCATTCCTAATTTGCAGTTCTCATCTGCTGAAATGACTTCTCGGAAACCCCAGGTGGTCTGGAGTGGTTGCTTACTGCTGTTGTTGCAAGTGTTTCTTCTCTGTTGTAAGACTATTGAAGTAGCTGTTACACAAATAGCCCAATCATTTTGTGTCCTCCCTGAGACCTCGTGGGGTATCAAGATGCTGGAAAAAAATGTAGACTTGTTTAATGTGATAAATTGGCTTTTTTATTTAAGATGAGATATTGATAAAACACTGTCAGTTTTATCTGATGTTTCTTACCCACTTCTGGGTAAGAAATATTTTTTATTCAATATCTTGACAAAAAAAAGGAGTTACCAGAAGAAGTCACACAGCAGACAGTGGGATCTCAAGCCTAGCTATGTGGGTTGCTTCTCTTCCTCTTGTTTTATGGTATGGAGTGTTTGTGGGAGCTGGGATTTTTTTAAGGCTTTATGGAAGTAGCCTTAAATGCAAGCAGTTACTCAATGAGAATTCTCTTTTAATCTTCAGAGTGTGGTAAGATTTCTCTTAAAAGGTGGCATTACTGTCAAATCAGATCTTATTTTATTATGCTTCTCAAGAGAAAGTACCTTCACTCATGAGCATCCCCACCACTTCACTGGGACCATAGGTATTTCACTGTTACCTTAACTTGTTATAGAACAGTGCCAAAAGACCTTAACACCATCTAGTCTTATTACTCCAGTTGTTGAAAAGCTGCCATTAATTTTTATGGCTTGAATCAGAAAGAAAAGTACAAGCAAATTTAAGGCAAGGAATGGCTTTGTTCTCATTCAGGTCATGAGGCTTAATTCTCATTTTCTTTGCCAGTGTGGCTCTGCCTTAAAGGGCTTTCCTAGAAAAGATATCAACAAAAGAGGAAAGGGGAGAAGGAGGGGGAGTTGGTGTGGAGTGGAAGAAAGAGGAGCAGAGAGAAGCAGAAATGGCCTCTTAGCAGTCAAGATAAATAGCCCTAGCTGTGAAGTGCTGAAGGGACTTGCCATTCCTTCAGCAATGTGTGACAGAAAGAAGTGTATTCTTACCTAACTGTGTAAGTCTGTACCCTTTACAGAGAATTTAGTAAATTGTGTCATCTTGAAAGAAAAAAAAATGATTTTGTATTAATAGCAGGGGTTATATATAAAAAAGGGAAGTTATTATTTAGCTAACTTTTTCTTTCCTATAGTACTAATTTCTGGCATAAAGGGCTGTTGACATGATGGGAGGCACGAAGTGAAATCTAAGTGATATATTTAGAGCCTGTTTTCTGACACTAGCTAGCAGCAGTACTTGACTCCTGCCCTTCTGACTTCATGCTTTTTAGAGACCTTTATCTGAAATGTTAATAATAAAACATTGCAAACTCAGTTTCAAATCCAAATAGTTTCTTTCTATGGAAGGCTCTTTTTCATACTTAGTGTAAGACTGCAACTTTCTGCTGTAGAGTACTTGTTTTTTGGAATAACAGAATACTTGTTTATTGCCAGATGGTGGGGATGAGGAATTCATCAGGAGATGATTGGTCTGGTATTTCACTTAAAATTTGTAATGTTTTGCTATAACTTTTATGAGCTGGGTGATATTAATTTCAATTGTCTACAAAGAGGAATAATTTGTAGATCAGCTGGCCAGCTTTCAAAGAGCTGTTCATGAACTGTTAGATTTCAAAGAAAAATCATGGTGGATTTTATGAGACTGAGATTTCACAACAGGCTGGTCATTGTAACATGAAGCTATTTACCTGTTCTTTCCACAATGACAACTTGATGTGAAGCTGCTAAATTCTGTGGTATTTGTTGTTATATGCAGAAGAAATAGATAGGAGTGACAAACAGGTACACAAGCCTACCTCTAACTGCAAGATAATGGAATCTAATGGAATAGCTCTTTTGGGTACTTGCTGTTCCTACTGTTAGACAAAGAAAGAAAATTTCAAGCAAACATTCAACTGAGTCATAAAAATCAAGAAGTGCTTGTTGACATTGTCACAGTGATGATATTGGCCCTTAACAGTAAGGGCAAACAGCTTAGCTGTTCCTTATTGAAATCCTAAAGAAAACAAAGCTTAGCTTGTGGAAATCCTCTGTGCTGTTTGGCTCTGGGATGGCAGCAGGTGCTGAGTGCTCTTTGCAGCAGGACATGCTGCTAGCTTTGGTGCCCAGGATCATCAGCTGTTTGGAAGAAAATCAAAATGACACCTGATAGGACATCTGAATAATCACAAACTATAACAACAGTGCTTTATGCCAAACACAATGAAAAATTAGAGCACTTTAGCAAGTTTTGCATGATCAGTGTGCTGTGACATGACCATTAAATATCATTTGGATCAAGTCGTAAGTGTCCTATCCAGCCAGTCAGGAGTGTCTGACTACCAATTTGGCATACCAGTGTATGGCTGGAGTCCATAATGGCTCATACACTGGTAGATTCCTCTGAATTTGCAGCTGTACCTCATCTGCTTAGAAAGCAATTCAAGCACCATGAGATAAAGATGTCACAATATTTCAGGTTGCCACAACAAACAAGTTTGTGAAAGTGATGCCCACAAGTGTCTTCAATGTGTAAACTGGTCTATTAGTACATATCTAGTTCCTATCTACATTCAACCAACACAAAGTATGTGCTGTATTTATTTCTACTTTATAAAAATTGTCAATCCTTTCAACAAAATTAGGTGGACTATGCTTCTCATTTGGGTAAGATTTGCAGTCTAAAATAAATCCTGGCCCATTTGAAGGCTGCTTTCTGATTATCTACAAGAAAGTATGTCTACACTGATTGGCAATGGTATCAAAATATCTATCTATGCACCATTTCAGCAATTTAATTATTTCTGGATTTTTTTAAATAGAATTACAGATATGCTTAGTTTATTGTAGGAAAATTGTTTTGAAGAGAGTGGATTAATAGTGTAAAGGCTTCTCAACAAAAATATTCTGAACAGCTTAATAGGAAAACCATACCCCAGAATAAATTTTTAAATAAACTTTCCCAGAGAAAAAAACTCTATGTCTCCAAACCTGATGAAATTATTTGGGTGATAAGGAGGAGATGTTATCTGTGGAAGCAAGGTAATATTGATCCAGAACTTAGAGATAAATCAGACAGGTCCTACTATCATTAACTTGCTTCATCTAGAGGTGGAGGGAAGGGACAGATAGTTGTTTTAGACCAGGTGCAAAATGGCTAAGTAAAGCATACATGAAGTTACAAAATCAGACATATTTTTGTGGTCTGGATACCTATGAAGGCCACAAACATACTGTTGTTCTACATTAAAGTGGTAGACAAGAAAAAAAAAAGGCTGCTGAGTTTTAAACTAAATCCCTACTGGGTAGATCAGTTCACTAAAATGTATAAATGGTACCTCTGTAAACCTCAGTTAAATCAATAGTTACTACTAATGTTAAATACAGCTGAATCAAGAAAATGTGCAGCTCATTCTGAGAACGTAAACACCTACTGTCTGAGATAGTTATCTTGATATCTGAGATGACAGACATGTCTCTAAATGTTCTTAAATTTTCACTTCCTGTAGAAGGCTTCATAAGAACAACATAAGAAGAACCTTCTTTTATATTACAAATGTTATAGAATATGGGCTTTTTCAGAAAAAAGAAATAATAAAAATTTAGATCCACTGCTGCATTTGCAAAGATGCCATTTTACTGAATTGCTTGCATTAGTTTTAAATCATTTTATGTCTTTCCAAGGCTAAGCCATCAAGGGCCTGCCTGCTTTAACTGATATTTGAGAATTTTGCCACCCCTTTTAGCAGTTCAGGTATCTCCATTTCAGTTCTGAAAAATCTGCCTACATTCTGTTCATATAATGCCAAAGGGTTTATTGGGAACATATGGGAGCATTGGGCAGTCCATACTATAATTATCCAAATAATTGCCCTACTTATTGCTAGCAGTGAAGATCAGATGGCCAGTGTGTGCTTGGAGAATCAAGGCTTCCTTTGCACACGCTCTTCATTGCTGGACTTAATTTTTTCTTCATTGCTGTACTTAATTTTGTCTTCATTGGAGGGCAAAGGAGTTGCTTCTATAGTTGATTTGTAGATATTAATTTGCAGTTCTATTAATACTGTTGTAAAAGTTTATTCTCAGTCTTGCAACCTTATTTTAAAGCCAGCTATCTCCCCACAAGCTTCCAACATAATTAGTATGTAGTGTTAGTTTACTTTTTAAGAAGTTACATCCATTCCTTATTTTATGGATAAGGGTATCTTATAGCAGTAGCCCTTTTATTTTTTTTAGTCATTGTAATGACATCTTTTTGTCAACAGGGCTGAACTTTGTCCTACAGCTACTAGTTTTGTTGCCCACTTGAGCAAATAAATCACTCACTTTAGAGAAGAAACTTCTTAGCAGAAATTTAAGATACCTGAAAAATATTACCAAAGTGCTCCAAAATTTGTTTTGCTAGTAAATAGGCAAATTAAAGTTGTTAAAGGATCCAGGTGATTTAATAATTCAGGGAAAGCCTGAGGCAAAATGCTTTTATAAATGTTTTGTATCAAAGTGTAAGCTTTAATGCACCTTTATATACACATGCAGACCTTACACAAAGCATACACGGTGTAAACCAAGTATTTTAAAGGAATGTTGCTGCCTTGGCCTCAACTGATCTAAAGTGAGGGAAATGTTAGTGCTAGCTGTTAGTATAACCTTAACTAACCTTAACTCTGCCTCCAGTTGTGCACATTACATATAGAAGGGAATTGCTATCTGCTCTAGACCTGCATTGTGCCACAGTATAAATAGGAAGGTTCCAATTGAAGCTATATGTGTTTACTTAGCTATATTCCTGCCTTTAACCCACTGTGATTTAATTTGGTCAGTGATTGCACTTGACTTTCTTCTCGGATAAAGCATCTTATGCCACTAGCAAAGTATGACTTAATATTTAAAATGCAGTTGTTGAAGATGTTTGCTATGGGACTCAAAGTCGTGTGGAAGCAGTTAGTTTTTGCCTGTGCAATAAATGAATGAGAAGCACATATATAAAGCATGCAAATGCATGTTGCAGAGTAGTTTTTGTTTTGATAAAACATAAAGCCTCCAAGTTAACAATTGCTTGGATGCCCTATGACCTCACCAGAAAGAATCCTTTAGTTGCCTGTGGTAGAGCATTGTGTAGTGTGATTGAAATGGGCTCTTCATACACCCATCTGCCTGAAATCCAAACTGATCCAACAAACCTGAACATACTCAGCTCAGACACACCACCACCCCATTGGAAATGGCTTCTTTGGTGATGTATCTATATAACAGAGCTGTGGACTGCTGTTTGATAGAAACAATTGAGGGTGACTCTTACCAAGAAGAAATCTTTATCATCCACCTCTGTGAAGTACTTGAAAAGGCTTTCAAAAATGTAGTGTTGTTAAACATCATGTGATCATGGATCTATTGATATGATCTTTGAAGCATCACTAAATTTTTCTCATTGAGCACATAAAGAATAGATAAGAAATATTTTTAGGCATTCTGGCTTAGAATATAGTTATTTATAGAGAACCTATTTTCTTATTTGAAAGTAAACATCATACTGAGTGCACTAAACTCAGCGTTCTAGACAGGAGCTATCAATATTACAAAATAACATGTAGGAGAGTGTCCCATTACATCTGCCAAAAAGGATTTGCCTGAGTTTTTCATCTGTTGTGAAACTAAGGAACCAGATTCTTAGCTGGAGCAGGCTAGTAAGCTTTCACTGACACTCTGAGTGGATGTACAAAGCACTGCTGCTATTGATTCATAGGATGGGTCATTCTTGAATGTTACAGATATTACAATATAACTAAAACTAATGCATTAGAGAATGAAAAACCTCTATAAGTGAAAGGACACTTTATCCATGCTCAGGTTGCATAAATATGCATGCGTGCATAGATGGTGATGTGTACTTATTTTTTTGTATGTGTATATTTCTGTCTATACATATGCACATCTGTGAAGAAAAAGGGATTACCAAGACTCAATAATCTGGATTCCTGGATGTTTTTTTTTCCTTTATGTCCTCATCTACATGGTCCATCACACTCTGTTTCTTTTTTAGCAGTTTCTTGTTGCAAAACATTAATTTTAGCAGCACAACTCAGCTATTCTAGAAGTTAAAGTGCAGATTTAGGAAACAAAAAGGCATACAATTTTGGTTTCCTACTGCTTGGTACATGAAAGCCATAACCAATCTTGTGTTTCATAGTTTTCTCTTTCTTGTATCTTACAAAATAACTGGGACACAGTACAGGTAAATGTGCTCTCTGACTATTTGTTAGTTGTAATAGATAATAGTACAGGTAGACTTGCTAGCACTATATATTGTGAGGCAATCTATCAAACTCTGCCCTACAGCTTCTGGGGATGTTAAAATTGGTGGGTTTGCAATTGGCTTTCATTTCTTGATACAGGTAATCCCTTTTTCTTTTATACCTTCCAGTTGGAGTTTAGCACAACCTTCTTGTAGGGATGAAATGAAAAACCTTGTGCTGGCAAGAACAGGACAGGACTGCGTGGTTGATGGAATATTCTAGGATCTTTTTTCTTGTTTTTCTTGCTTTATTTTTTATTTCCCCCCTCCTACCATTGTAAAAGTGCTCAAATTAGTCATTGCAACATAGCCATGTTTTGCTACAGTAACATGGTATTAAAGTTCCTGCAGGGAGCCTGAAGAGAAGCACAAATTAGAAGAGAAAAATGGCAGAAGAATGAGGGTGAGATAGAAAGGCTATGGAAAAAGGAGGTCCCCTTGCAGAAACATTCTAAGGGAAAATGATAGCAAAAAATTATACAACCTACTTCAGACACCTTAATAATAAAACCATAAATTCCTATCATGATTTAATTTATTTGTCTCAAATTTTTCTCCTCCAGGTTGTATCATCTGGTCTATTACATATTTTTAAAGTACTAGTAAAACATCATTATCAAAGCTAACTTCAGGTCTTCCTAAACCTGAGTACTTAAACTTTTTGCAGAAGTTGTTGATACTTTTTAATTAGAAGCAGTATATCAGTATGTGTGTAAACAGTCTGTCTGAATATAAAATGCCTATGCAGCAAATATTTGATCATACAAAGTAAACTAAGAGTATGTGAAAACATTTGCAGAGTGAAGTTAAATATTTTATAGCCTTGAAAAGAAATTTTGACTCAACAATTTATGCTATAGTCAGGTGACAACTGAAATCTGAAATTATGATAATATACCAACCATGAACAACTTTCAATTGAGTACATGATCTGCAAATTTGTAGAAGCAATAGATTACTAAAATAACCTCAGTGCATACAGACTAGACATGGTAGGTTACATAAATAGATTAATGAAATGGTAGGATAGTTTTCTGCAGCTCTATGCTTAAGTTTCATGGACTTCAGAGTATTCCTAGAAGAAATCAGTTCCCATTGGCCATACAATTCAACAATATTGACTTTTGAGGACTTCACATTTTATTGTCATAGAAAGGATTGATTTGTAATATATGCCCATCCTCATTTTGCACTGTAATTGTTTTTTCAATACTTGTTTTGCTGCTTCCTCCTTTGTCTTTTCTGCCTCTGTGTTTGTCCAACCCCATCCCAGTTTGAACCACAAGTAAGCTTCTTCTTAGGGGAGAAAAATGAAAGTAACTTCAGGCTAAAAACTGTTTGTTTCCAGAATACTTTATTACAGGATCAATCAGTGCTAGTTCTTTCACCATATGAATTCCAGGCATTGCTGCAGCACCACAGCTTTCTCCTGATGCCACCTAGGATGCCTGTCTTGATCCACCAAACTTGGGGCAAAATAGCACCTTTCATGAAATTGATTATTGAAAACCCCCATCAGTACATTTCCATTCCTTAAGTTCTGACTAATGTATGATAACTATGGAGTGATAATGGTTAGAACAGCAGGAACTAGTAATTTTCCAGTTGCACTGGCATTATCAAGTGTAAGTTGTCCTTGAGATGTAGCTGATTCTTAACAAGCTACTTCTAAAGAAAAACACAGTATGATAGCACTATCCATATTTTATGGAAATATTAATCTATGCTCTAATCCATGGATATTCTGGGTTCATTGATATCTTAATTCACTGCAACACCTTCACAGTATCCCAGTATGTTAGGGGTTGGAAGGGCCCTAGAAAGCTCATCTAGTGCAACCCCCCTGGCAGAGCAGGAGCACCTAGAGCAGCTCACACAGCAATGTGTCCAGGCAGCTCTGCAATGGCTCCCCTTCATTATGTTTCACTTGGCAATATCAATGGACAAGTACAAGAAGGAAGTTCTTTCCCCAGAGAGTGGTTAGGCACTGGCCCAGGTTGCCCAGAGAGCTTGTGGCTGCTCCATCCCTGGCAGTGTTCAAGGCCAGGCTGGATGCAGCCCTGGGTGACCTGGGCTAGTGATTGGCATCCCTGCTCAGTGTGGGGAGGTTGGAACTAGATGATCTTTAGGGTCCCTTCCAACCTGCCCATTCTAGGATTCTATGATTCTATGAAGAAGCTGAGGAAATACATTTAGGTATGCTCAAAGAGAGCACTTGGATACCATTCATCCTTAAGCAGTCATTAAACCTGCTGATACTGCATGAGTGGTTATACCACTGGGTAACTATCAGTAAGTGACACCAGGAGTCTTGTGTAATGAAGGGTAGATGAAAGCTCTCAAGATCAGGGCAAATATGGATACTATAAAACAATGTAAGAGGGTGTTCTTTGCTAATATACATCTGCACACTTAGTTTTACTAATTTAGTGTTGAATTTCACATCTGTAAAAGTTTATGTGAGGGGGAGGACACTTTTTTGTAGTTTGTGCACCACATAGAAGACTAATATATACTAACTGGACATAGTTAGATACTATCTGTTAACATTTTTCTGTAGTGTTCAGAATTATATTTGATATTTGAGATTCCTATGAAATTTGTCAAATCTTAAAGTCCTAAATGATTTAAAATGGGATGCTTTGAAGTTTTTTTACCAGTTAAAAGCCTCTGATTTTTGCATTTTTCTGAAGTGAACACTGCAGTGTTTAGACAGCATTTGCCAGATGTGTTAACAGCCTTAAGGTTAAATGAATAGCTGAGGTTAAAGAAGCTGCTGATTTTGGCAGTGAAGTTGCTTCTTAACTGGTATATTTTTATGAAGACATGACTGAGTTTGATTTACTAAACAAAATAAAAGGTTCCATTATGCTCTTCTCCTCCTAAAATGAGTTTCTGTAAAATAAAGTAGTTATGCTGATTAGTACCCTTGCTGGAAAATTATTTGTTTCCTGTGGCTTTGTACAAAAGTGTGACAAAGGGGAGCTTAAGTCCTGTTAATGCTCTAAAATGTAATTAAAATCTTCCTTTTGTTCTTTAGTCATCTGAAATCAGAAAAACAAATCACTAATTCTTAGTCATTAGAAGCACTTATGAAATCAAGTATGTTGGGATAGGAACTTTGAGCTTATGCATAAACTGCTGTTTATTATTGATATTTATTAATATCAATATTCTTGCTATATCTTTATTTGTCTTCTCTTAATTTATTTCCTAAGAGTATCTTACAGTAATTTCAAAACTAGATCTTTTTAAAGGTCTGAAAAATTCCCAATTATATATAATGAATACAATATATAACAGAAGTGCTGATCAGTTTCATTAGTAGCTAATTTAATCTGTGATTCTTTTAGACTGGGAGTTGTACACATTGAGTCCTCAATGGATACATTTAATTTTATCACTGTTCATGAGTCTTGTGCAAGCTGAGAAGTAAAAATGCTTTCAGTGCTTGTAATTGGAAGAGTCTAATGAGCAGCAAGGAAAGAGACGAGGTTCCACTTTTTAAAATGGGTGCACTAGAGAATCAATTTACTACAGGCAATTATACATACACTTTGAACTTGTTACTTTAATTTCACAAATACTGTAAATAACAAAAGCAATTCCTACATCTCCCTGCGGAATGTAAATAGCAACTGTTGTTTACACACTGCCTGGAGCCTCAACATGGAGCTATGGAAAGAAGCTGAGTATTATCCATCCTGTGGTGAGAGTTCTCCTTTCTAATGTAAGCTTTATGCAAAGACTATTTATATCTTCCACGTTCATAGTAAATGATAAATATTACCATCGTAGAAAAGTTGTGTTGCTTGCTTTGAATATTTTCTGGAAAAAGCATTAGACGAAACTTACTCTTTCCTCTGCTCTGCTCACACCTCCTCTGCAATACTGTGTCCAGTTCTGGAGCCCTCAACACACAAAGGCCNAACCAGTCTAGGATTCTAGGATTCTATAAAACAAATCTGGAAGTGTAGATCTGCTTATCATTGGAAATGCTGGGTTTTGTACCACATGCATGTTTGACTCTGATTGCACAAGCCAGGTGACCATCACCACGTCCACACACACACACACAGAGGCTCCTCTCTGATTTTTCTATGCTGTTGTATTATGAATACTGTGCATACAAACAAAAATAAATTTGATTAAAACAAACCTATTTCTCCACCAGGGTGCTATGTTAGCCAAGTTTGCACAACTATGTAGGGGCTGGTAGAGGGGGTAGAAGATGACATCCTGCAGGCAGAGAGCCTAGGGGATTCACGTGCTAAATATTGGTGTGCTGCTAATTTTGAATGAAATAACAAAGTGTTGAGGTGAGTAGCAGCAGATTAGCATTTGATTCTGGGATAAGTATTGAGTATGACCTTCCTATTTTTCATCAAAAAGTCTTTCCAGTTCGGTTTGAACGGAATGAATTCCACTTTAACATAAAATAAACCCACCCCAAACCCAACAACAAGAACAAAACCCCAGCAAACCTAATCAAACAAAAAACAACCTCAACTTTTAAAACAAATAAAAAAACCCTTTTAATCTTAGTTTAAGTTCTGTGCTCAATATTCTAAACTTGAAATAGTCTATTGTATATAAATTCTATTGTGCCAGGCTTTTCTCTTGAATTGACATATGAATGTTTTAAAAACAAACAAACCCTGAGTAATTTTCCCAATTAATTTTCAAGGACTGCCTATGCTTATATAAATTAACTAATTAATATTCCAAGTATGAATCATTCTATCCTCTACAGCATTTGAACTTGTTTGACTTGTAGATAATAATGTAATCTATTGGGAAGCCATTCTTCTGTGCCATGTTTTTGTAACTGGCTTTGATTGGAACCTCTCTTCACATTCTCTCATGTGACAATTTAAATACAGTTACACAGTGGCAGCCAATAAAGCATCCAACAGTAGTGCATAAATCTTTGTCAGCATTTTAGAGAACATGAAAGGCAGGCTGGAATGAAGTTAGATCTTTATCTAAGCCCTTGTTGCCATCTAATATAAAAGCCCTGTTGGCTGCTATTTCAGTAGGTATATAAATGATGGATGATGGACTTCTTCAATGTTTGTACTCCTGAGTGAATTGTATGTAATGCTTTAGCATAGCTGGATTTTCTTTTTGACTTTCACTTCTCAATAGTCTTCTCTGTGCATACTTCTGTGATGTTTCAAAGACATCTTCTCAATAAATAAACCTTTTTTGATGGGTGCTCCCTATAAATTGTATCTGCTATCCTGCTTGCAATTAAGAAGGTGCATCTCAATTCTGGATGTGACCAGTATAATTGAACCAGGTCACTTTGTATGCTCTTAACTCAGTGGAAGAAACAATAACTTTAGGGAGCTGTAGAAAAATACTTGTGTTCTTGATACATGTAAGCAAACTACATCTTTAAGAATCAGATGGATTGGAAACAGACATTCCTCACCAACAGGCATCTTCTCCTCCTCCTGCAGGAGGAGGCAAGTAGAAAAGAGATCAACAGTAGCTGGAAAGCCAGACAGACAAACCTTAGTACAAGGAAATTGTCAAGGGAAGGAGTTGCTTTCTGCAGCATTGTCTCAGTAGAGGCATGAACCAAAATCTGCTGAGAAACAGAAGATCCAAACTAAGCTTAGGAAAAACTTAGAAATATGACGACCATGTTGACTTAAGATGTGATCCTGTAGGAGCTAGTGGGCTAAGGGGATGACTATTTGAAATCTAGCTTGATTTAGAAAATAAATGTTTCTTCTATATTGTCATCTAGTTATTATTGGAATGGAGAGAGACCAATGATGTGATCAAGCAATGGAAATAGTATAGATTTGTCACTTGATTTTGACTCCTGCTAGGACTATTTGATTTGGTTGCAAAATTAAACTGCATAAAGTAAAAAATAATGCTGGGAATGGATGTGAAGGGCAGCTGAAAAAAATAGGGAATTTATGAGTTATCATTTGTGTGTTACTCATAGTTTAAAAAAAACCACCCCACAAACAAAACAACAAAGCAGATCAACAGGAAGAGTGAAGGGTAGGAGGAAAAGCAAAATATCAACAGATATCTATACAATTGAATTGCAGGTGTCAGTGAGAACACTGCTTAGATAAAAGATCTTTCTCAGGGTTTTTTGTGCTAGAGATCAAATAGAATTTGTCATTGCTGATAATGTGTACTCATCAATTCTACATTCCATCTCCAGTGTACTACAGCTAAAATGGAGCTTGTTTACTGCTTGTGTGTCTACTTTTATCTCTATTTGGTGGTAAGTGGAAATCAAAGCTCTGACATTCCATATACAGTGCTGAATAGAAAGCTTCAAAATGCAAATCCAGTTGTAGAACATCTGAAAAAAACCCTCAAACACTAAAAAACCATAAAGAAATTGAAGGATGGTTGGGAAGATGAAGTAAACAGAACTGGTGAAAGCTTGTCAAAATATAAAAGAAAGTCCATTCTGGGCACTTGAACCATAAAAATAGAAAACAGGAGCTAGATGCAAGTGTTTCGTGGTTTGTTTGTGGTTTTTTGTATTGTGTTTGGTTGGTTTTCTGTTTGTTTTTTCCTAAACACCAATAGCCTTATGCCCACTTATCTCCCTTGGTATGAATAATAACTAACTTCTGCTCAGAGTGGAAGAGGAAAAGCATAGGAAGCTTTACCTCCCTAGAGTGGATCTAGACAAGTAGCAGCTTCCCTATCCCTTATTTTTTTGCAGCTCTGTAGGACTTCACTTTCATTCTGATGTGAAACCCCCATAATATATTGCATGTAAGGCATCTTAGATTGCATTTTTGGTCCAGATCTCAGTGATAGTCAATACCTATCCAAGACTGAAGAGACAAAAGAAAAATTACTTGCTATTTTATTGAGATCAAGGACTATAACTCTACCTCCCATGTGCTGTGAAAGCTTTAAAATTACAGGCAATCTTTGCTAGATGTCTGCTCGTGACTTTGTGGAATTTGGTCACTCTAGAAGAGCAAAGACCAATGTGTTCCATAGGACTTGAACATTAAGAGGGGAAGGAGGGGATGTGGAGTAATTTAGGCATGAGTATGATTCTTCTGTGATTCCCAGTGTAGACCAAATAGCTGCAGAGGAATAGGAACCTGAGTAGAAATCTGGGAAAAAAATTAGCCTCTTCCAAGAGGATCTTCACTGGACACAGTGCATTTCCCTGCAAAAGCTTTAGAATGATGAATGGATATTCTATAAGATTTTTCTATACATTTGCTAACAAACTTGTGAGAATATGAGAGAATATGTGAGAATAAGACAGTGTCCATGACAGTCTCTGTCTTCTGGAGGGCTGGGGTAATGAACCAGTCTAAGACATTATCTTTCCTTGTTTCTGATCTTTTTTATTTCATTTAATGTCTGTTACTAGAGAGTTCAACTTGAGAGTAAAAATATATGAATAGTTTAAAGAATAGGCAGTTAATACTTAAAGCAATTGTCAGTAAAAGGGATAAAGTATCAAATAAACTACTGAAAGATAAATAGGTCTATTAGGACCCCCTCCAAAATTGCACATATTACAAATGAATCTGATACTGACATTCTGTTCCATTTGCGGGCTTCAGAAAATCTAATTTTAATGTTATAGAAAGAGTTACTTTAGATGAAGCATTCAAGGTGAATCAATAGACATGTTCAACAAAACTTTGGTAAACATTTAGTTAAGCCTTGTGATCCCACATGTTAATAATTGTGAGCTTAGTTTTCCTCTTAGGTGCAAAAGGCAGTCAGATCTTGTTAATGCTTGTCTAAACATGTTTGCATGGAGAGCAGAGATCTGAGGAGCTAAATCTCAAATAAACTTTTGAGTGTTAGCTTGGAGCAGGTTGTTTGGAGTTTGATATTAATCAATGCACCTAGTTGCTGATGGAAAATAACCTTCTGTGGACTTTTTTGCTCTGAGGAGCAGTACAGTGATCAGTATTTGCTATCACTGCTGGCTTTTTTTGGGGGGCTATGGGGAATGGAGGGTGAGGGAGACGAGGGGAAATAGAGAACATTTCTTCAACACATCTGAGGGCAGACTGACAAGAAGCCCTAGTAATAGCTTTAACTTAGACTCTACTTGATCTAACTGTATGCTTATCTCTTGGGCTCTTAGCTACTCAGTAGCTACTTCTCAGAGACTTTAGATAGTATTAGTTTCGGTTTTTGGTTTTATTAGTTTTGGGGTTTTTTTTTCCACTTTTTCAGGCTGTACTATACCACAAAATTGTAATCTCCTGATAAAACAATTTCAGAACTGAAGTTGTCTGTTTAGCAAATTAATACATAAGGAGTAGTCAAACACATTTGTATTAGAAAGATAATTGAGTCTTTTGTAGAAGTCTGTTGTTTTCAGAAGCCTGAAAACTTGCTTGTAGTTTCTAGATATTAGATTCTTAGACCTTGCAAACTGGTACCTTTTGATCTTTGTAACAAATAAAATGTTAAAATATTTGCATTTGGCGACAAGTAAAAAAATAATCACATTAGTGACATGAGTTCTGCAACTGCCAGGCTGGGTTTCCTCACAGCTACACATTAACATTCGTTGGTTATAAGCAATGTTTCCTTGAAGGAATATAGGGCAATTAATTACTTCCTTGCTATAAGCTCCTTTTCTTCCTGCCTAAAACCATTATACAGTGCAGTGTTGTGACAGGGAAAAAAACAACCTTCAAAGTCCTGCTACTAATGGAAGGAGGGAGCAAGGGACAGCTGTGATTTATGGCTGCGAAATGACAGCCTGTGTCTGGGGTGAGAGTGACAAGGAGCAACGAGTGTGCTCAGATTCCTTCTGCTATGAGTCAGAGTGCCCTCATGGGCACAGGCTTGTGAACTCTCTGACACTTCAGAAATGGCTATATGTCTGTACTTTGAAAAGGGATGTTTTATACTAGCTTCAGAGATTCTTTAAAGAAAAAAACAAGGTGTCTTGCTAAACTCTACTGCATGTGCCTAATTTTCATGCTACTGAATTTNCATGGATGGAGCCCTCCCTGGAGCTTCATTCACCAAGCCTAGCCACGACGACGACGAATTTAGAGATCTTTATCATTACGCAGACCTTGAGCATAGATATTTAAAGTAATCAAAGTTGGCTGTTAAACACAGCCATTCTCATTTGATCATACTTTGTTTTGCATTTCCTTTAAGTTTATATAAATAACCTCAGAAAATTGGAGGAGATTACAGACTAGGCTCTAAACTTTGGGGTTTGCTAAAGGGAAGTTATTATGGTTGTCCTCTACCACTGAAAATGCTGTATAGCCCTTTTCTCCATGAATATGCTTGCTTATTCTCATTCTTACGTACATGTTTGATAGAATGCTAATTGTATTACAGTTGTAGGAATTGCAAAACGCCATCCACCTTTTCCTTTTAAAAAGCTAGTTTTTTATTTCATGGAGGAGGGAGTGAAGGACAAATAAAGACACTCATATCTTGTTAGCTTCTAAAATTTAAACCAATGTAACTTGAATGACTAACAAACATCTTTTGTTCTTCATCTAGAAGACAAGTAGGGAGGGAAATACCCTCACAAGATACTATAGGGCTTGTAGTTGTCCTCAGTTTAAATGTCAGTAGTGTCTCTAATGAGTACTGTAATCATTAGAGAGTTTTCATGAATATACTGTTTCTTATAGGAGAAAATGTTTGTGTCACTGTATTTGTGTTTCTGTAGTCTATTTTTAATGTAGAAAAGATTAAATTATAACAGGAAATATTGGTGATTTTTTCTTTTTCTTATCAAATCCTTCTCAGAGCATATACACATTATTTTTTGATGCTTGTTGGTTCTATAATCTCTCTGGTACCATGATCTATTTAGCTGGCAGCATGACTCTTATTGAAAAAGTCACCAACAGTTGGAACAAATCAGTCCACTGGCAATTCTAGGTTGCAGTTCTGAGTAATTTGTGATTTAAGACTGCATTTTAGATCACACAGATCTTTTATCTGGGATTACCCTAGAGTAGCTAACTTCACTAGACAGGTCTCACAGCAACTGCATTGTCTGTTTATCCCTCAGTGCTGTAGGAATGGGGAGAGGAATTCCATGTAGCATGATTTTTTTCCTTCTGTTTATGGTCTTCCAGAAGCAAAAGGAGTGGAAGATAAGGTGATGCAAAATGTATTCATCATGTTACTGAAATTATTCTCTGTTCTCTGTAGAGTGTATTTTTCTCACTCTAGACCTCATTGAATTCCTGTGTGGAAACAAGTAGTGTATATTTTATCTAAAAGTATTTCTATCTCAATGCCTTAACACTCTGGGCAAAGTTAATGTATCATAGGTGTTTGGTGCCATTTTAGGTCCCCACAATGTGTGAAATATCCTCATGGAATTGCAGATAAGACGTATCAGATACCTATGCCCTTCTGAAGTGGGAAGTGGGCACCCAGTGATATTTAACATGTCAGGTACTCATTTCCTACCATGATCTTGGAACAAAGTACTCAGGCCCTCCCAAGGAAGAAAGGCCCAGCTCAAGGTATTTCCTTCACTCACTGGAGGGAAGAAGTCACTGTTTCTCCTTGCTTGGGAAGCCTGGCTCATCCCTGAAAGTTTATTGTCCATCTCACCTGCATTTTCTTACTATTTGTAAATAGGTGAACTATGTTTAGACTGATAAAGTTAGTGTACACATTTTAACTCAAGTACCTTAAAAGAGAAGGCTTCGAGGGGATCTTAGAGCAGCTTCCCAGTACCTAAAGGGAGATTATAACATAGGAGGGGAGAAATATTTTAGCTGGTCAGATTGTGATAGGACAAGGGGGAATGGTTATAAACTGAAGGAGGGGAAATTTAGATTGGAGATTATGAGGAAGTTCTTTCCCCAGAGAGTGGTTAGGCACTGGCCCAGGTTGCCCAGAGAGGTTGTGGCTGCTCCATCCCTGGCAGTGTTCAAGGCCAGGCTGGATGCAGCCCTGGGTGACCTGGGCTAGTGATTGGCATCCCTGCTCAGTGTGGGGAGGTTGGAACTAGATGATCTTTAGGGTCCCTTCCAACCTGCCCATTCTAGGATTCTATGACCTCTCTAAGTTCAGTCCATATATAGAAATAAATTAATCGCCATTGCTACATTTAAATTTTTCTTCATATTATGAAAAATCACTATCTGAACTTCTTGATACAGAGAAAACTGGCCACTTTTAGTATCATATCATAATCTGTGGAATCCCTACTGTATGAAGTATTGAAAAAAAGTGAAGTAAAATTGCCTGTCAACCCATGCAAACTATAAAAATTATGCCAGCATATACTGAGAGAAGGAAAAGATGTTTCTACGGAAACTGCTGTTTTAAGCAGAAAAAAGGAACATGCACAAATTGTTAATTCATCTTACAGTTTGGCAGATTTACAAGACATTTTCCTTTTCAACTGAAATTACAGCAATAAAGCACTAAGGTTGAGACTATTCAAAATCAAGTACCAAAGTGGACATTAATCTCTTAAACACAGAAGTTGCATTTTCCATTCCAATAAACCATGATACTTTTTACCTTCTAAAATGTATTCCTATCAAAATATGCAATGACTGACAGAAGTCGAAGAAACAGTATGTAAATTTTTTTCATACAGTTTGTGCAGGCCCTTTAACTACATAGATTCTTATTAGAAGATTGATGCTTAAAGATAAAGATCATTATAGTCTTCAATTCTGAACAGGAATTATGTGAAATAGCATTCATATATTTTACCTGAAACTACTTGAAGATCAAAGAGGTATGTAAAAGATTTTTCCATTAATGACAAGCAACTAATTAAAGACCTATAAGTAGATCTGGAATGGAATTTATAATGAAATATAGTATCATCTTGTGAGATGGCTAGTAATTACTTATTAAGGCCATTCTGCAGAACAGTCTTTTCTCTTGATGTTTATCAACTTAATACAGATTTCTGGATCAGAAGATTTCTGGATCCAGAGGACGAGTATTGACCTGATTTTTCTGAGATTTTGAGGCTCCTCACACAGTGATCTGACAGTAAATATATTTGGGAAAGTTAATGCAGAGTAAAACAGTATACCTTGTTCTACATCTTACTGTTACTAAAATCAGTAGCAATCATATAATCATAGAATCATTTGGGTTGGAAGGGAGCTCTGGAGCTCATCTAGTCCAACCCCCCTGCAGTGGGCAGGGACATCCCCAACTAGAGCAGCTTGCCCAGAGCCCTGGCAAGCCTCACCTGCAATGCCTCCAGGGATGGGAACTCAACCACCTCCCTGGGCAACCTGGGCCAGTGTTCCACCACCCTCGTGGGGAGGAACTCTTTCCTAATATCAAGTCTAAATCTACTCCTCTCCAATTTAAAACCATTGTCCCTTGTCCTTTCACTGCAGGCCTTTGCAAACAGGCCCTCTGCAGCCTGCTTGCAAGTTCCCTTTAGGTACTGGAAGGTCACTAGTAGGTCCCCTGAAGCCTTCTCTTCTCCA
The DNA here is from genome assembly GCA_013396975.1 of Bucco capensis. Taxonomy (NCBI): domain Eukaryota; kingdom Metazoa; phylum Chordata; class Aves; order Piciformes; family Bucconidae; genus Bucco; species Bucco capensis. The sequence continues at coordinate 31,012 of VWZO01019712.1, read as the reverse complement.
GGCTGAACAATCCCAGCTCCCTCAGCCTGTCCTCAGAGCAGAGGTGTTCCAGCCCCTGAGCATTCTCGTGGCCTCCTCTGCACCTGCTCCATCAGCTCCATGTCCTTTCTGTGTTGAGGGCTCCAGAACTGGACCCAGTATTGCAGAGGAGGTGTGAGCAGAGCAGAGTGCAGTGGCAGAATCACCTCTCTGGCTCTGCTGGCCACGCTTCTCTTGCTGCAGCCCAGGATGCCATTGTGCTTCTGGGCTGCCAGCGTGCACTGTTTGCTCATGGCCAGCTTCTCAGCCACCAGCACCCCAAGGCCTTTTCTGCAGGGCTGCTCTCCATCATCTCATCCCCTAGCCTGGATTGATAGTGGGGATTGTTCTGACCCAGGTGCAGGACCCTGCACTTGGTCTTGTTGAAGCTCATGAGGTTCACCTGGGCCCTAAAAACTTACCTTTGGTTAACTCTGTCAGATTCAGATGGTGTCTGAATTTAGGAACTGCATGATATGTCCTAATGTGAGCTAGAGATACGTCCCCAGCATGCAAAAATTTGCTGCAGTTTTAGGGGATAATTAGCTGTCTTCACAAGCTCTGGTCTACCTGGTCTGGTGCTGGGGGAACCAGAGACACAGCAAACAGAATAGTGCACATGTCCACATCACATCTCCTCTACTGACTCAGGTTCAAGTTGGGCTCTTCTTTTGCAGAACCAGACAGTGCTGTACTGTGGCACAGGCTAATGTATTACAGATTAAGGACTTCCTGTCTTTGAACTTGATGATGTTCCTGTTGGCCCATTCTCTGCCTTGTTGCTGTGTCCTCAACTGCATGAGTCGTGTATCCATAAGGCACGTATATAAGGCAGAGAGAGGGAGGAGGCATTGCTGACACCCTTGATGTTTCCCCATCTCTGTTAATAATAGGAATAAGGAAAGGTGACAAAACTTAAACCATGTCTCCACTCTGGCAGAAGATTTTCGTTTATTTTTGCTTTTTTGTTCTTTAAAAGATTCCCTACTATTGAGGCTCTTTTCTCTTGTCCCTCCAAGGAACAGCCTTGATCTTGTGTTGCCTCCTAACCTCCCCCACAAAGCACTCTAGATCTTCTGCAGCTGAAAGAATCATTGCTAGGTATACAACTTAGCTAAGTGACAGTGTGGTGTAATTTTACACGTAATAAAACTAAGTCAGCCCTGAACTTAGATTTCTCAGTAATGATATTTGAGGGAAATTACTCTAATTAAGATTCTGACAAAAAATAACAGAAATTCCTGAATTTGCACATTAATATTTGGTCTCAGTTTAAGGGAATGAAAGGATGCTTGAAGTAAATCTAACAGATTTTATTACCTATCAACTTTTTATTTTCCAGTTAAGTTTCTTCCTTGTGTCATCTTCAAGTGTATAACCTGTCATTTCTGTGAAGAGATCAAATTTATTTTCACTGGTTCTTTTTAATTGCAGTTTTCTCCCTCATTCAAACCTCTTTGTTCGATATTGTCCTCTTTAGATTTGCAAAGAAGTAGTTCTTTTACTAATTACAATTGTTGAACACTTTTATGTTCTCAGATGTCTCAGGTGTTAAACAATATGGAAATCTAGGTGTTTGATGTATTTCATTTGTTTTCAAATGATTACTATTATTGTAATCAGTTGAATGACTAATCTTTATTCCACTTCAAGAGAAATCCAAACAATCTACCTAATTGTTCCCACTCCAACTTTGATTTCTAAACAAAGTATTATGGATATATATTTTTTAGATGTACACTTATTAAATAAATTAATCCAGATCAAAATAGTAATCTGGGTCATGATACTGTCTTGGTTGTATTTCCTTGTTACTTGCTGACTAGAATAAGAAACAAGAATTAAAAAACCTTCGTGAGTCTTTCTAACTCTTCATTAGTTGTAGATTGATGGAAATAATTATTACAACTTAGACATCACCAACTTGCAAAGCACAAGTAGTTGTTATGTTCCTCAAAATCATCATGTAAAGGAATCCAGAGTGGAAAGATTTTCCTGTTGAGGAAACAGTATCAAAGTCATCCTTTTGTCTTAATTGCACCCCACTGCTTCCCCTCGTAAGGATGTTGAACATGGCAATAATGTCTCCTCTCAGCCTCCCCTTTTCCAGACTAAACAAAGTGACCTCAGCAGCATTTTTTTTCCCCTGAGATAACTTTAAAGAATGAAGAATAAAGCTTGTCCCTCAGCACTGAAGTTGACTTTTAAAAAAAATCCAGCTCCTTCTCCAAGTGAAATATTAGAAAATACTTCTTTTTAAAAGCTGGCCTTGAAAAACATCTCAGTTATAAGATGTATCTATATATTCATGAATTTATTTTATTTTATTTTAATAATTTAATTTATTAATTGATAGCTTAGACTGATATTTAATGACCATATGCATACAACTGAGTTTAAATATATTATCCAGGTTAGTATTAAAATTGTCTTGGTTCTGTACCCAGATTAGTCATTAGTAGTCAATTAGCTTTTTTGTTCATGTGGAAAAACTAAATAAAAGCAAAAAACTCATCTATTTTTCAAAATAATCACTGTAGATTAATGAGAAGATGGAGGAACACTAGTTTAAAGCTTCAAAGGGATGTCCTGTTTTTCACTGCCATTAAAAGTTTGGGGTTCTATGAATATGTGAGGAACTACAATGCCTCTTCATACCAAGCAGTGGTAGAGCTAAAATAGTCTAACTGCTTTTGGTTTCTGTCTTACATTTTCTTGTACTTGAAGAGCAGGTCAGCATAGTGAGGAGATTGTTATTCTTTCTAAATTTCCAGTAATTGCTTGATTTGTTTTTTAAATGAGCTATATTTCCTCCTGATCAGATAAAAGCTAACCTAATAAGCAAGCCCAGTAATATTTGGCATTAAATATGCAATTCCTGACAGTAAATGATGTACAAGAAGAAGCTATAAAGACCTTGAAACTATTATTATAGAATAACTTGATGACAAGGAAAATTTCTTTTTGCTCATTCCCTCTAGGTTTCTAGGGCATCTATAACTAATATCCTAAATTGAGCTTTTGTGTGCTTACTTTTTCAATCTCTGAAAGTATTCCAGTCCAACAGATTTCTTCTTTACAAGATATCACATTTGGCAGCTTAAATATCACTATTAAGGCAGCTACCATATACTACACATGCTGGACTCCATCATAAACTTTCCTCTTGGAAGTTATACACATAACTGTTTGCTCCCTTGGAAAGCCCCAGTCCTATGGAAAAATATCCTAAGTCCCATACCTTATTCACATGTATCTAGCTGCATTAATAAAATAGAATTGGCAAATAATCCAAAGCCCAGGACTGTAGTAATGCTAGAGGTGGGCTGAAGGGTAGGAGGCTATGTTTCCCTTTTAGGGAAAATATAACTGAGCATTAGATGACACCATTTTTATTTGGAGCCTTTACTGCATACAGCTTAGCAGCATACTAGAGTGCAAACATTGTAATTAGTCTAACTGGACACTGATACACTCCTTGCTTAAGAGATACCCAAAGTTGTATCTGTTATTTCTGAAAATATTGTGCAAGATCTACAGATCTATATTAGATGTTGCTTTTTATTTATTCTGTTTTACTTTGTTGAGAATAGTATAGTTGAAGATACATTATATTTCACTGTTTTCTGGAGGCTTCTATTCTCCATTACCTGTACTTCAGGCTTAACTCTAACCTCAGGGTGAGGGACAAAGTGGAAGAAATTAAGGAAAACAAACAACAATAGCTAATCAAGCTTAGTGATAATCCAAAACTTATTTTCTTATCTAGTCTGTCTATGCCAAACCAGGGCCTTATTCAACACCTCTGTAAGTTAGTGACACTTGCAATAAATTCAGGTAAAACATTGCATTGTTGAGATGTAAAAATACATAGAATGATTTACTTCTATAGCTGTAAGACATAAAAGTAAAAAGTGTTATTAGGGAAGTAATAGAATGTGTGTCAACGATTATAAATACTAAACTTTATCGAAGAGGATGGAAGTTTTCTCTTGCAGAATATTTTTGAAAAAGGAAGTTTAGAGAGAAAAAACCTTTTCCCCCATCCCACTCTCCTTTGAGGGAAACAAATCTCTGCAGGGACAGTCAGATTTGCAATTTCTATGGCTTTCTAGGCACTGTGTTGTGTCCCCTCCTTCCCCACTAGCCTCTTCTGCCCTCCATCTGTGTGCTTTCACTCCTCATGCCTTATGCTAGTCTGTACCTTTCCTAACAAATGGCTATGGACTTTGTATGTTATGCATCCCTCTTTGCATTCTTTTTTCTGTTTCCCATATCCATAATCAGAATTATCTACTCTGACTGTAAATTTGTGGAGATAAATACTTTTTCTTCTCAGGCCACTCTAGCATGGTTGAGTCCACAGCATTACTGGGATAATGATGATTAATGACTCCACAAAAATCCTATTACTACAGCTGGCTTGAAACGTCCCGGTGAATGTTTCATCTGTAGATGCTGATTCACAGAGCTAAAAATGTCAGCTGAAATATTGTCAAACAAAACCCCTGAGCTGCTGTTTGGACTTGGCCAGTCTTCTCCATCTCTGTCCCTGCCAGCTGCCCAAAGCCTCGTACTCCTCTGCCTACTTGCCATGTACTCAGCTGTTCAGCTCTTACGGTGCCACATATCACTTCAGATGCCTCGGTGACTAACCACTCAACCCTTGCAGTTTGCCTCAAGAGAGGTACTGCATTTTCACTCTCACCTTGCAAGGGCTGAGAGTGCATCTTTCAGCAGGAAATACCTTCTTTGCTAAGCTTTCTGCTTTGTACCAACCTAGACAGTACCAATGCATTTGTTCCAGGCTTTTGCCCAGGATAGATAGGCAACGCTCATTAACAAAGTGATGTGTGCTGATTCCTGACATTGTCCAGGCTGTTATGAAACACAAACTCATCACAAAAAACCCCAAACAACTAAAACCAAAGAAAAAAAAAAAAACCAAACAAAACCCCCACAAACAGCTTAGGACAGATCCTAGAGTATTCCTTGGAGCCTGGGCTTAAGTTTGAATTAATCAAGACCCAAACTTCCAAGAATTTATTTGGGCCAGAATGAGTAGGGCAGGTAGAGATGCAGAGTTTCAGAGTGTGATGGGATGTAGTCCATCAAAGGACACTGTATACTGAGCTCTACCTATGTAAAAACAGTGGTAGAGATTTAAGGTATAGAAATCACAGAGCTCTTGTGTGTAAATTTGATTTTTGGATGGTCTCTTCACATAAAACATAGTGCACATAGCCTGAGGAGCTCTGGCACAGCTTAACTGACATGCTATTAGATCCCTGGCAGCAGACTCAAATTGGTAGGTAATAAATATATAAAAAGAAGACTTTCTGTGACTTTTCGACTTTATTCTAGAAAGAAAGTTTTTAATTCTTCCTGAAACACCAATATTCCTTTTTCCTGGAAAGCAGAGTCAACAAGAATTCTTCTTCAATGACACTTTGTGGTGAACCCTGATGTCTGAATGCTGGAAAATGCTCCACAGTCATTTGCCTTCAAAATTAAGTTTGTGCATGAAATGTCTGTAGTGAGTAGAGAGCTGAGCAACGAGGGGTTTCTGTTAGTGCAAGTGTTTTGAGAGGTGAAATACAATTTTTGGCCCTAGGACTTTAAATTCTCTCTGACTTAGGGTTAGGAATTGGATTTCAAAGTTAACTTCTTCTGCAAGTAATTGTATGTATTTTTGCTCATTTGCATTTTTTCATTCAATTACAAAGGACAAATATTATCAAAGCTTTCAGATGAATAAAATATTCCTCTAAAAACTCCAGCAGGGAATAGCTAGAAGACAAAAAATGCCTACTGTATCACAAATCAATGCTGAGATCTAAAAACAAGCAATAACATTGTATTATTTCAGTTTTGTATGTTAAAGAAAATGACTTTGATATTTAAGAAGTAGGAGAATCACTAAATACGCAAAGTTTTTCTTATTGTTTTTACTTTATATTTATGTTTTAACATAAATTCATTCAGATGATGCTGAAAATTCTGGAAAATAGGCACTTGGCACAGAGTTAATGGAGAAAGATAGAGTTGCCTTTAATTGGAAGCTTCCACACCTTCAAGATGTTCAATATGGATGCACACGCCTGCCCCAAGGGATTACACCTTTGATAGATTTTATTGGGAATTAACATACTGATATCTATAGCCAACCCTGGCACTAGGTTTCCAATGGCCCACCCTGGTGCTCTTCAGCTCAGCACCTTGGACAGCGCCCACGTGGGGCTTGGCCCTCTGCTGTTGTTTTGTCTTCAGGCTATCTGCAGGTGGCTTCTTCCAAACACCATGTCCTTGCTGAGGCATGGGAAAGTCCAAAACAATCCCTTAGGAACAGGCCTAGTGGCTTCTAATATATGAACAATTCAGGGAGCTTCATATGTCTCTAATAAGCCTAGAAATCTACAGAATGTGCCCAAATCTTTAGGCATCACAGAAATCAGTGTCTCTTGGTTCCAAAGGAAGAAATCTGTATAGACTGAATTATGCTCCAATTAGAAAAATGAAGAAGATACACAAACTACATAATTGTATGGCTAGGCTTGGCGAACCAAGCTCCAGGGAGGACTCCATCCATGCTCCTCCTCAGCACCTTTTCCAAGCGCTGATAAAAAGAGGATAGCAGATAGCACCCTCGAGCCTGCACTAGGGATTTTTTTAGGTGAGACACAGCATGTGCAGAGCTGGACCCACCCTTTAGTCCTAAGCTTCATCTGCCAGGGCCTAGCAAGCTTGGACGCTGGCAGCAAAGACCTTAGGATGGAGGTTTAACCTCTTAGCTGGAAGGCCTTCCAGGGCTAAACGAGCTCCATGTGCCCGGGTTTGGAATCAGAGTTGTCCTTCTCCTAGGATGACTGCCAGAAGGCTAATGAGCTCATCCTACCCATGCAAGGATTCTAGGAACATGGCTATCACTCCCCACACTTTCCTGTGGGCAATGAGACAAACTACATAAAGAAGTGTAGTAACTGCACCCACAATTGTAGGTCCTTGTTGACATCTGGTCAGGAAGGTACTGATATATTATGGTATTAATTTGATATATGATTTGTAACATGAGGTTAACTGATTAATTAAATACAGCTATTCTTGAGATGCTGAAGTAAACCTTTATGAGAGTTAGGATAACTTTTTAGAGTGATCAACCTGATGGCTGTTTGTGTTCTACTTGCTAGAAGTGTCCTCTCTGAGAAGTAAGCCTTCAGAGGAATGAAATAAAAGGCTTTCAAGGAAAGTTTAGATCCACAGGGAACTTTTATCAATACAAAGATCAATGAGGCTGTGCAACATTTCTTAGGAAAACCTTGTTCCAGCTGTTCCATGAGGAATAGTAAATCAGATAAAAGACGTGAAAATGTACATGAAAGGAGGTATTTTTTCAAATAAGGCACCCAAGAAGGTTGTTTTGTTCTAACAACTTCTGAATTTAATATTGGAAAGATGAAAGTTAAAATAATATTTTGAGTTCAGTAATAATTCAAACTTTTTTCTAATTGCAATATTAGTACAGTTACTGGTAGTATATTCACTATCTATTTCAAACTTGTATGATCTATTTTGAAGCAATACAAAAACATATCAAAATTTCCTAGATAAAACAAAAAAAGCTTTTTATTATTCTGGGTTAGGTATTATATTTTTAAACTAATGCACAAGTTTAGTCTTATTCCTCTCATTTTCTACAACAACCTTTTCTTTAGGTTTTTATTCTTTGTAGTAAAGATTATTTAACACATTTTTTTTTTAATTGGACAGAAATGCATCTTGCTGGAAAGCACACTTGCTGTTGAAATGCAAGAATTACAACATGGTAGTTGGTCAATTAAATTTTTTCCTTCTTAAATGGTTTGAAAAATCTGATCATACTAGGAAAAAAAAATAGAATGTCATTTTAAGCTAAAAATCTGTTGACCCAGGCAAGGACCTTGCCACACAGCATTAATTAATGTGAATTTAATGGAAAGTGTCACATTTCTTTAAATGCTGCACAGAAATCACATGCATACACGCATGTGGATTAGAAATGTCAATCTTTCTTCAGCAGTAACATCTTACTTTAATTTTCCACGTGAGGTTTTTTTTTTTCCTCATTTATGATTTATTGTGATGTATTTTGGAACATGTAGTTTTAGTGTACTACCAAAACCTAGATATATTTGGCACATAATTGCATTTTCTTTTTTGTGTGAAAGCCTAGTTTTAGTTACTTCTTTTGGTTTGAATGCAAATGTCTTTGAGAAGGTATAACTTATGATTCAGGAAGCATCCTTAACTGTAGCAAAAGTGGAAATGGATGACTACAGTATATTACAACAAGGTGCCCTTTATTTGCAGCAATTAGCTAGAAGCCCTTTATGAAGTGAGAATTGTGAAGCAATACTGAATAGGGAATTCAGAATTAAGTGGAAGCCTCAGCACTCTTGCCCACAGCAATTGCTTAAAGTAGTTTAAATAACATAATGGGAATAATCTACTTTTTGTTTTAAAAGTGGAACAAATGTTTATTTTCTTGTTAATGTTTACTGATTTTGGTGTAAAACGTTTATTTAATGTAAGCATCTGTTTAGCTGCATGTAAGAAATGTTATATCAGGCAATAAGAAGTTGAAGAGTTTTCTCCTGTTACATCAAATCTATTTTCTCTGTGATGTATACATATAAAGACATGCCCAATGGAAATGGCTAAGAACACACATAATATAGAAGGGGCTTCTGGGGTTTGGAAGTGAGTCTTATGGATTTTCTGCACTGTAAATTAAATGAAGTGATTGTACAATATGACATTTGTAAAAGCAAATCATAAGTTGGGACTAGTTAAGATGAAAATTTAATTAAGAAGAGGAAAAAAATCTTCCTCTGGATTCCACTATGGCATAGACTTCAGGAGCTTGCACTCATACAGAATTTTACCATATTTATTTTAGTATTGTTTAGAATGCTCTTCTTGTGCCTTCAAGACAAAGAAATGTTTTAAGCATACTCCTTAGGAATATAGAAGACAAGTCTAAAGTGAAGGCTTTATTAACCTCTTCATTAATGGATGTGACAGCTGAAAGCTGCAAAGTGTATGAGATACTTGCTTATAAAATATAGAGGCAGTACTGGTGATATGTAGAGCAAGAAGAGATGAGATCTTTTCACTATCCACACCAGTATTATAAAAATAGCTGTCCCTGTGTTTCTTGGGCATTATTAATTCTGACAGGCATAAAATGTAGTTGAGAGCATTTTAGTATTGGCTATAACCAGCAAAAAGAACACTCCTGGGAAAAGGTTTGGCTCAATTTACTGATTTGAAATGCTTTAAATGACAAACAAAAAGCACATTAGCTTTCAATTCTACAATTATCATTGTATTTTCCTCTGCCTTAGGTGACAGAATATCATAGCCCCTCTTTGCAGCAACTTGTCTGCTGCCTTTTGGACCTCTCTCTACAGCACTCTTCCTGATGTTTTTATATTCTTTCTTTCATGGCTAGGCAAATTTCTCTGAAGTTGGATATATGGCTAGATTAGTTAATGAAATGTAGGAAGGTCTAGCTATAGCTGTGGTTCCTGAGAAAGATTAAAAGGTGACAGAAAAAAATCCAGGCACGCTGAAGTGTTTAACATCAATGACTGAGAATTAAGAAAACAGGGATCAAAAGCCTCAGGAAGTAGCCTATCTATCCACAATTCAGCCACACTAAAGGAAATATAAAAGCAGTTCTAGTCTTAGCCATAACCATAGCTCAAAGAAAATGATACCATACATCTGAAACATTGATCAGAATACACTTCCTCCCAAGAGTTTTCCTCAATTTTAAAGGCATATGTTAGTTTCAAAACTGAGTCATGCTACTGCAGACCAATTCATGGACCTCTTGGGAACAATGGCAAACAAGAGAAGTGGTAACATTTACCTTCTCTCAGGTCTAGGTCTGGAGTCCGGATGGTAAACAGTTAATAATTATGCTAAGTGTATACATAAATATATATATTTTTTGAGGACTGAGCCATATACACCATATAATCTTTTTAGTGATAGACATGTAAGAATAAAAAGTTCAAATCTTACTTTTCTGGGCTTAAATGACTAAGAAACTGTCAGTGAATGATAAAAAGGGGGGGGGGAACAAACAAAAACCCACACCAAAAAAAACCCAACCAACAAAAGAGATGGGTGCCTTAAGAAAGAACATGAATGAGCAGAGTGTGAAAAAATGCATATAACGGCAAAAAATGACATTTATATAAAATTTATTGGCAGTTAATGTTGCTAGGCTGGGAAAGGGAAGGTATTAAACAGTGCTAAACATTACATAATTATTTGGTTGTGTAGAGATACTACTCTCATTTTTGTTTTGTTTTGAATAAGTGAAAATGTAACCAGTTATTAAGACTTACATAAGTTTACTGGACAGCAAAAAATGTCTTTTGAGGACTCCAAAATAATTGTATGTCTAGAAGTATCCTTCTGAGAAATGATACATTTGCAGTGTATTCGATCCAACAGCTTCACCTAGCTAAAGATATGCTTTATAAAGGTATACAATTAAGATTTACACAGATATTGTCCCTTATTGCATTTTCCATGGCAAATTTGAAGTGAAGAGTATCTTCTGATTTTTATAAACATCTAATAGTTGCACTTGAATTAAATAATTTAGCAAACTCATGCTAGGAAGAGAATGAGTATCTAGTGTTCAATGTAAGTTACTGGGTGTCACAGACCTGTTAGACTAAATCAATTCACCCACCTAAACTCCATAGAGGGATCACTACTGAAATTCCCTGTAAATCAAATCTTGAGATTGGCTAGTTGTCAGAAAGCTGGCTTTGGCTGAATGGTTGGTTTGTTTGTTTGAGTTAAGAAGGTCAATTCAAAGATTAAAATATGAAAACATCACATTTCATGGCAAGAGTAGGTGGGATCAGTGCATGGCCTATGAACTACATACACAAAATTAATAGTTTATTCTGCCAAAGGGGAATGTGTCAAAGGTGCAGCAGCCTTTTCATTCCAATGGTGTTGCCTGGTGAGGATCTGCTTATCTGTAGCTTAGCCAGTTCCCAAAAGATTGAAGCTGAGCAAAGTTCTATTTGGATGTAAGCTGGAAAAAGAGAGATTAAGAGGAGTGAAGTATTTTTCTTTTAAGCTTGGTTTCATGTTGCAATGACAAGCTGGCTGGTAAAAAGAGTCAGAAAATACAAGCCTACAAATAAGTACAAACAACAATTCAGTAAATCTGAGGGTAAACATTACAAAGTCACACTGACTTCCAGCATTAAGCAAAATGTGTGTTTCTGTGGTGTTACTGGGTAGATTTATACACTGTAGCATGCAAACTCTAGAGGGCTGTTTATACATCTTTTTTGTAAGGAGTAGTTCAGGAAAGAATGTTCTAATTAAGCCTTTCAGGACATAGAGAAGGCAAATGGAAAAACATAGTTTTGGAATGGCAACAGATTTTGGTGCAGGAGCATCTGCTTTACACAAGGAGTTGGGATTCTTCTGCTTTTTTTTCTCTGAATAAACCTCCACATCTTCTGAGACCTCTATATCCAGCATATACACAAATCTGTTATGAACTGTGCACATTTCCATGGCAAACAGTTCATGTATCTCTGCAGATCAAGTTTTTGTACTTCAGGAGAGCACAGAAAAGGATACTTGGCAAGAAAATGAGAGACTAGAGAAAAGTTAACTTTCATACCAATCTTTAATATGGTTTCCCTAAAGGAAAAGAAGATAAAATCAGAATTTGCTGTAAAAACAGACTATGACCATGAACCCAGAGAACCAGAACTGTGCCATATTGCTTATCAGATTTCAGAAATGAGATGGCCCTATCTTACATGTTCAAACAGCTATTTCCCAATTTACTACTAGCACCTTCTTCAAAAACTTCTTGAAATCCCAATAGTTGTAATCACAAATGTTAACTATGAAGACAAAAATGTAATGGTTTAAAGTAATGCATTTTCAAGTGAAATTGCTTTTGATCTGAAATTGTCTTGTATCTGAGGTTAGTTTTAGGCTTTATTCCAAACACTGTGGTGGACTACAATCTACCAGATGTTGGTTTTGTCTGTTCTCATCTTTCTGTTCTTTCTCAAGGTGCTTGCCACTATGTTAACCTTGCTTCTAAACTACCAAGATCTCCTCTCTCTACTTTTCACCTACTGATCATGAGGGAAAGTGGTAAGCTCAAAAGCAGCCACTGTCAAGGGACTGACAGAGAGAAAAGTTAGCTACTAATACAGAAAAGGTATTTATTGTTTCCTGTTTATCTCAGTGAAGTGATACCTATCAGCAGGAGTTGAGCCAGAGGATAAAACCCTCTGCCATAGTCTAGCCATTTGTTTCTTGGATAGAAACAGCATTTCATTTGCTGTAATTGTAGACTGATAGCTGGAAAATGAAACAAGTTTTCCTGCTTTCTGCATAATCTGAGAGAAGATCAGATCTCTAAGCTGCTGCTGTGAAAAGCAGAATAATCCAGTATGTTCCTGTGAAGCCATTAGTATATGTTGTTGGTTTTCTTACCAGAGGATTATGATGTGCACTATCATGAGGAAGCTCAGATGCTGCTCTTTGACCATTCCTTTCCCTTTTGATGTACTTTGATTTCAAGAAGCAAACCAGGCAGCTGTCAAGCTATTTGGTTTTGTGTTGTCTGCCAGGCTGGCTCACTGTTTCTCAGAATGGATTTCAAGACAGATGGGTTTGGGCAAGGCACTGATGTGGAAAGCAGGCTGTCAGAGGCTGCTATATTGAAATTTCTAGTGGGTTTTTTTTTAAATTCAGACTTGTTAGTTTAAAGAGATTTTCCATCACATAACTAGATTACAGAAGCTGAAGACTCTAGTTAGTTTTTGTGGTTGTAACCCAAATTTCACAGAACTGTATAGAATGAACTATGTGTAATGATGGAGGTTCCTTAAAGTCAGCAATTCATCCAGTGTCTCCTGTCTGCAGTTACAGTGTACTGCCTGGCCAACAGCAAGAACACCAATGGGTTACTGTTTGTGTGCAGTTACAGTGTAGTGCCTGGCCAACACCAAGAACACCAATGGGTTACTGTTTGTGTGCAGTTACAGTGTAGTGCCTGGCCAACAGCAAGAACACCTATTGGTTACTGTTTGTGTGCAGTTACAGTGTAGTGCCTGGCCAACACCAAGAACACCTATTGGTTACTCTTTCTGTTGCTTAGCTCTAAGAACACATACACTTATTGGCTTTGAGTATATGAGTTTTGGGGTGGGTTGGGTTTTTTTTGAGTTAAAATAATAGGAGGTAAGGTTTCTTTTAAGATAAACTCAATAAAGGCAATTATATATATTATACCATTCACTTTGCTGGAGAGGTCTCTTGACATTTCAACCAATGTCAAACTTTGTATTTTAATGTCTTCATAATAACAATCTACTCATGCACTGAGAAATCATAGACAAAAGACTACTTGTGCTCTTAGTATATTAGTGCAAGCTGCTCAGAATGGGAAAATATTAAACAGTGTTCCTAGAGATACATATTAACCTTATTTTAAGTGGCTGATATCAGCACTGAAGAAATTGAACCAGTGTCAGTTACTTTCAGATTGGAAAGGGAAAAAGAGAACAGAGAGTGTTGGTACAGAAGAACAATATATTTATTTGTTTCTTCTTCAAAGACAAATCCTTTCGTATTGTCCTTTTTCTATACTACTTTCATTTTTCATTTCTTTCCCTGAGATAATGGTTATTACTTACAGCCAATCATACTGGCACATTAGGACTGATTTTAATAGGCCAGTTATGTCAGTGACACCAACCATCACTACTTATTGTAAATCTGTCAGCTATTAAAGAGAAAAGAGTGGTTCCAATAGTGATAAAAGTAATTGGTTTCAGAGGAAGAAATTACGAAAAAAAAATTATTCACATGCAATGGTTAGTGCTCAAGTCTTCTTGAGATAGAAAAGTTTAACCTATATCAATTGCACATCATGTCAGTGAATATGGTTTGTCTTGTGGTGATGTGCAGATTCAGTCTCCAAAAACCACCATCCTAAGCAGTCTCACAATTCAGTCTCATTAATCAGAATAGAGAATATAAGTGTTGGGAAGAAACCACAATGGACAAAATTTAATGTTGCCACATAGTGACATTGCTATTGGATCATAATTGTGGCCACACTGGTCCACAATACACAACCAGGCATTGGTGACATGGTGTGCAACCAGGAATTGCAAGACTGCGCTAATAAGATAAGCAAAAGTTTGATCTCAAAATTCTATAGATTTAATGAAGGGAATGTTGCACTGCCTGATTGATAGTGATATAAAGGAAATCCATTATGAAAGCAAAAAAAAGGCGGGGTGGGGGGGACAGGGAGCAAGATAATGTAATTAAGACTCAGGTGACAAACCCTAAGCCACAGCATAAAAGATCAAATTGGAAACTCAATAGCTTGCCTAAGTTGATGATAACCTATACCTTCAAACAGTAACATTGCCAACAGTTTCTAACTAATTTTGTGTTCTAGTTTGCCTTATATGTCTTTTTACTCTTCCAATGAAGCTGATGAATGATGATTTGGAAGAAGTGAGATTTGCTTGGTAGCATTTTTGATTGGACAAATTTTTCTGCTGTCTCTCTGGAATAAGCTGGCACATCTCTTAACTAATAGATCTGATAAAGATTCTGACAGGCCAATCAAGAAAACTGCTGAGAAGAATCCACACTTTAACTAAATAAATACTAGTTCAAAGATTAAATTTGACAGAGAATGCTTTTTATTTGGACCAAAGTATAGCTAATAATTGTGAACTTATGTATGAAATGATAATACAGAAACTCGGAAACACATACTTAAGTAGCAGGCTGTTCATTCTCTGTTTATTCTTTAAACTCCTCTAACTTACTTGAGTTTACATTAGCCCACCCCCACTTGTACTACTGTGCCATGAAACTTTGTTAGACTATAAATGATAAAAAAGTCCCTTTTTAGAATATAGGCTAATAAGCTGTCACAGCTCTGCAGCACTGCTTCCAGAAGATAGTGACTTGGAAAAGAAGGCCTGTAGGAGTCAGGCTGCTGATGTAGTCTTGGATCATAGAATCCTAGACTGGTTTGGATTGGAAGGGAGCTCTGGAGCTCATCTAGTGCAACCCCCCTGCAGTGGGCAGGGACATCCCCAACTACATCAGGTTTCTTGTGCATTTTGTCACTTATACCTTTGTGACTTTTTCATGCTTCTTTCAACACCTGTAGTTACCACCTTCTGCTTCTCACTTTCCTTTCCAACCTGTTAATCTTTATTTTCTGGCTTGCATTAGTCTTCAGTTTGATCTTACCAAGTCACCTCGATACATTAGCATTACTGCTTTCAAGGACAGAGACAGATAGTCTCGTGACCTTTCAAATTCTTATTATGTTCTGTTTCTTGCCTCATCACACATGTGCTGCAAAATTCAAGAGCTAATTCCTTTATGTATTTTCTCTGCTGGAAGTACAACAGTGTGCAAAAATAGAATGATAGCCATGTGTAGCTCTGAAAGTGGCTTATCTATGTTTGTGTATGAAACCAAAACTGCAACTTATGTATGTTCTTTGAGCAATATATTATTTGCCTACGAGCAAACCTTTTTTAGTCTAGTGTAAGTGTTACCCATTCATTTCATAAATATACATTTAGGATATGAGTGTTTAGTTATGGTATAGCATGCACAGACATGGAGGAAATGTTTGGCTGACACTGCAACAATGATGAGTAGAAAGAAATTGAGGAGTTGTGTACATGTGCACACAGATGATTTTGGTTTCATTTAAGGCTTTTTTTTTTTCACTTGGAAATGTGCTTATAGCACATTCATGTTCTGGCATTTTCTAATGCAATTAAAATCTCATTCAATGATTGTGTCTGTAAAGGCTTGTAAGGACTTGAACACTTTATTAATAGATATGTACAGATATAGCTCCTATTGTAAGAATTCTGTAAAGCTTTTCCCTGTCTTTGATTTGAAGTGCTTCTCTTTGGACTGTTTTATAGCAGAAAATTGTTAATATGTTTTTTATCTTTCTATTTTTTATCTTTCTATTGATAGAGATAGATGCTAGTAGTAAGTCTTAAGATATGTACACTTATGTTTATTTTATGTTACTTATTCCTTCATGAACAGCTATGGAAAAATAAAGTGAAAAATGCAGAAGTATTAAAAATGTCCTACTTTACTCAAGATAAATATCTCATTAGTGAAGAACAATGTTGTTATGAACACATCAAGCCCTGTTCTTAGCTGATTTAACATGTACAGTTTTGGTCTCTGTCTTTGGTTTTCTCTCTAGAGTTTATTCATTTGAGTTTGAGGTGTTTAGAATGCTTTTTATATTATGACCAGGAATATGTTTCTTCCAGCTCCATGCCATTTGGATCCCCTTCTGAGGGGATTTACATCCCTCTGTCCAATAAGTTAGTTTGTATTATGTTGCTTCTTGAACTCTCAGTGCCATTGTCAGAGGTGAACACTGTTTTTTCATGAAGTTTCTCTCAACATCTGCTCAAAACACTGCTAATAGGTTAGTAGAAACTAAGCCTAGTAGTAATTTTTAAACAAGAAGGGTTTTCTTTCCTCCTCAACACGTACTAGTTGAGCAAAACCATGACCCTTTGTATCCAGAGTTCATTTAGGACCTCCAGCTCATCTTTTCTCAAAATAGATGGTATTTTACTAGATTGATTTATTTTTTAGTTTTGTTCACAGAGTAGATCTTTCCTTGTTTCCTCTTTTTCCTGCTGGAAAACTAGGCTATGTTCTGCCATGGCCATGGCAGGTATTGCTGTTTAGGCTTACAGCTAGTGAACCTGGCTTTAGCTGCATTGCAGTCTGAGGCTGACAGAACTCAAAAGAAAACCAAACACTTCCCTTTCAGCACTGTTGTATTTTGGGTAAGAACTGGATACACAGCACATATTTTCACCTGTTTACTATGCCAGTAATGGTTAGTGATTAAAATGAATGGCAAAATATTTATGAACAGAAAAGGAATGTAAAACATTAAAAAAAAGCCAAAACAAAACAAAAAGAAGTCTATGACGTAATCCAAATTAGAAAAGAAAAAGACAAGAAAACAAAACACTTTAAATCATTTTCATAGTAATAAAATAAGCCTGTGTGGAAAGGGATGCTCTGAAATATTTGCCACTTTACTGCTCATGAGATTGAAAATTAATTTTCTGTATTTATCTGTTTTGAAAAGCTCATAAGTAAATTTCCTTGATTAATTAAAATACAAATGTATAGCAAGTGAAGGGCTAGGAATGGAGTTTTAACTGTCATTTTTACACATTTCTACTAGTTGAAAGTAATTTTATTCTTTTGAAGCAGAAAGATCCACTCAGATCCCCTAGGATCCTAATAAGTTCTTTCATCAAAGTAAATAAGAAATTCATGTGCAAAATTTTTACATAGGAATTATAAGTATTTTTATTTCTTTTTTTCCACAGTACATTTACTTGGTTGTCTTGTGTCTTCAGATTTCATTTTTATTGTTCTATTCAATACTTAGTTTCATCTTCTATATGTTTTAATAACATATAGAATTTGAAAGAAATCTTAGCATTGAAGCAAATTCCTTGAGCACTCCTATTGCCATCTCCATGACAAATCTGCTCAGCAAGTTTCTGCAAATTATGAATTTACTCCCCAGCTAGACACTGATGATAAGAATCTGAATATGAAACAATAGCACTTAAAATACTGAGATATTACATTAATTTGACTTCTTGCAGCTGCTACCCAACATGCTAACAGGATTTAGAAAAAAATACACATTAATTGACTTACAAAATGAAAATGCATGCTGACTAGCCTTTTAAATTTCTTCTGGCACTCTGCATGTTCTTGGTTTCTGTTTGGAAAGCTGCAATCTGAAACTGCCTATGAAACAGAGCTGTCTATATGAGACACCTTATATCCATTAAAAATATTCATGCAGAGAGTTGGTTTTGCTCAGCAGGATTTGAAGGAAATAGAAAATTCTAAATTTAACTAATTTTATGTTGAACTGAAGTCATATGTCACAAAGATGAAAACATGCCATAGTTACTGATATCACAGCTTTTCCTTTTGCTGATTAAGATAGTTTAAGTGCAGATAAATGTATTTAATGAATCTAGAGAGACAATGATTCAGTTGTTTTCCTTTATTTAGATTCAGAGCAGAATGGTTTCCAAAGCTGTTATATATCCACTAATCTTAATAAAGTCATCACTAGCTGCAAATGCCTCATATTGCTGGAAATAAGACCATACATGGTTTAATGAAAAATATATAGCAAGCCTGTTTAATCAACTACAGAGACATTACTGCAATAATTACTTGGTCTGCATGGTTTGCAAAAAGTATTAAAAAAAAAAAACAGGAGAAAAAAACATATCCCACAGCTAAAAATGTAGGAAAAAAATAGCTTAAGAATTTCCTCTGGCAAGAATCTTTGTGCTTTTCTATTCCATGTCTATATTTAGCAGATGAGGTTCAGTTGTTCAGAGTTCCTGTTGGAATTGTGTTTTCTGTACTTCTTAGTCTAGTAGTGTTTGAGTTGTGTCTGCAGACATTCAAGGCACAAAAATAAGCTTTCCTTTTCAGATTACTGTGCTGCATTGATTTGGCAACACTATGAAAATCAAGCATGTTCATTCTCTACATTAACAGGAGCCTTTTATAATTTTCTCTGGAAGCGAGTGAAGGGAGTTAAGTTGCATCATGGTCTCTGCAGATTAAACAAAGAGCCTCAGATCTCAGCTGTGAATCCTCTCTTGCCTGCAATTCTGAAGATGCACTTCCCTCTTGGATATTGCAGTGACTGAAAAGCTGATGAAGCCTTTTAAACTTGAGAGCACCTTTAGTTACACAGAAAGTATATTTATATATATATATTTACAGAGTTTCTATCAGTGTATTCAACTGAAGGCAGGAATTCTGTTATTTCTAAGATTTGGCAGAAAGAAGAACACAGATTTGTCTTAGGGCATCTTTCCTTTGAAAGATTTAGAGATGTATGCTTAACAGTTGAAAGTAAGATGATAAGAAATTAAATAATATTTTCTAGCTGAATACCTGTCCCAGAAGGACCAGCTTTGAATTTTTCTGAGATAGCTACCTTTTATTTAAAAAAACAAACCCAACAACAACAAAAAAACCCCCAGAAATAACACAGAAAATCCCAAAACCAAACCCTGCAGTGATTCAAATTCCACAATCTGTGCAATCTATTCTCTCACTTCATTGTTTACTCTTTTAGAAATATTTTCCAAGTGCCTACCCTAAGCTCAAGTATCATCCCTTTCTTTTGCTTTCTAATGTGGATGTTGACAACAGTTTGTTTAACTTATTTTCTTCTTGTACCTTTCTCTGTATTTGAAGACCCTTGTGTAGTCCCTTGTCTGACTTCAATCCTAAACTGTCCAGATGGGGACTCTCATTTTAGTGTCTGCCTACATAGCACAATCAGTTCTTGATTCCTGTGAGCTATAACAATGTACAAAAGGAAATGTCAATATATAATTGTTCCATCATCATATTTTACTGTTCCTAATTCCCTACTAAATAGCATCTGAGTTAAATATATTAGTATTACCGTTAGTTAAAAAAGCAATGGAGTGAAAGTATCAACAACTTCTTTTTTTCCATGTATTTATTGAACCAAAAAGTTTGCCCAGAAGTTCTGAGTTACTTAAAAGCTGACAGCAAGATGTTCCTGACAGCAGGATGCCAGGCCTACTGGCGTNAGCAAGCTGGACCACAGGAGGTTTAGTATTAACCTGAGGAGGAACTTGTTTGCAGTGCAGGTGCCAGAGCACTGGCCCAGGCTGCCCAGGAGGCTGTGGAGTCTCCTTGTCTGGAGCCATTGCAGAGCTGCCTGGACACATTGCTGTGTGAGCTGGTCTAGGTGCTCCTGCTCTGGCAGGGGGGTTGCACTAGATGATCTTTCTAGGGCCCTTCCAGCCCCTGACATCCTGGGATACTGTGATGTTACAGTGCATTTCATCTACAGCCTGATTCTCAGATTGTTACCTAGATACATTGCAAAAACCCTCTGTGGTCTTTCCTTAGGATGGTATAAAAATATCTTTAAGTTCCTGGAATAATCAATCTGATGGGAATGTTATCACAAATAACCATATCATAATAGAACATATGTTGATGTTTTCACAGAACTCAGCTCTTTCCACAAGCACAACCTTCCTAGTCTTTTGCAAGATAAAAATATTAACACCCTTATGCGCACTGATCTGAGTCTAGTAATAGTAGTACTTGCAAATTTGCCCCAGGAGGGAATTTACCAATTTAATGCTAATGTGTTCTTATCATAGTGAAAAGGCTTGCTTTTGGTAGAGGACATGTTGAACAGAAACAGAGGAAAAGGAAAAATATAGATTTTTCCGTGCTGTCATAGTAATAGGCTTTTCTCTAATTTTTATTTTATTTGTAGTTAGTATATTGCAGAGCTTGAATACAAACTTAAAGTTCCTTTTTCTTCTTAAAAGGTTAGAAACTTTATATACTTGGCTCTTCTCTGGAAATCTATTTCTGTGTGCATTTGTAATTTGACTTAATAGTTCACTCATTTGAAAAGGTCATAGCTCTAGAACATCAGTCGGATTTTTGTGGGTGGCTAACAACAACAACAAAAAAATTCATGTAATAAAGATGAGCTTATGTTTGACTAGGTTCTTGGTAACTACCTAAAAGCATATTGAGAATTGCTGAACAACTGTCTAGCAAATGCAGTCACCATTTGGTTAATCAGTTGAGAGTAAACAAAGAAGGAAAACTAATATTTGCTGGTTTTCAGAATGGACAAAACAGATCTCTTCCTAAACCTGCCTGACTTCTTAGCAGCAGTTCTCAACATGCATGTTTGTAGTGGAAACAAGGAGTCATGAGGATGCAGGGCCACTCACCCAGGGGCTTCAGCCTTCTCCTAGGAGGCTTTTTTTTTTTGTTTTAGTGTTCAGCATTCTGGTCACTTCTATGTTCTGATTCACTCATTTTTAAATAAAAATTGCACTGCTATCTCAGTTATTGAAAGTAAAAGAGATACTCCAGGTGAGTGATCCTCACAGCATCATTTGCAATTTACTGCTTCCAATGAGCTGACTTGTGTGGTATGAAAAGGAAATGGTGCTTGCNCTGGAGCTTCATTCGTGAAGCCTAGCCGTACTGCTTGCTATATCTCATTTTCTGTTATCTAAACAGCATCTTCTGTGTTTTACCCTCTCTGCTGTGCCATGGTAATCTGTTGAGCTGTTGAGAAGAGCCATATATGAGTGAAACAATGATCAAGGAAAAAAAGCAAGTGCTGCTTTGATATTCTTTCCCACCAGAATTGCTGAGCTAGCTGCTTTTGAGAAGCACTGCTCACAGAAGGACTCTTTGCTTATTGTGGTGAAAGTAGGTTAGTGCCCTGGCTAGCCTGTGCCTGGGCAGCCTGTGGCCTCTGCAGTTTTAAGACTGGAGGAAGGTAAGCTGGCTGCCTGGGATGGCAACTGTGCTAATACCAAAACAGAACCAAATGCTATTATCTCCTTCTCTGTTGTTACCAGGGGCACTGATAGAGCCCCTAAGCTTTTTGAAATGAAATTGAGTAGAGGATTCTTGTTTAGGAGCTATGCTATTTCTTCCATTTCCATGAAAAAAAATTCTTTTTTCACTAGAACAAATGATGTACCTCTCACTGCAAAGAGAAGTGAAAGGAATACCAGAGTTATCATCCAAGGTGGAATTCAATTCTTACCTTTTCTATTATGTAAATGTGAAGCAGAGCTATTATGATATAGGCTGTACTTACTGAACATAAAAGTAATACAGTTCAAGTATTACTTGAAAATATTTTAATGATTTTGTAGAGAATTACTGGTAGGGAGACTAACATTTTTGGGAAAATATGACTTACTGTAAGATGATTCTCATCTTTAGATAGAAGTGTAGCTACTATTAGTATATATTGAAATAAATAGCTTAATATCATTTTTGCTCAGAGTATTCAGTTTTCAACCCAGTTGTTCATATTATCTAGCAGATACGTATCTTTCTTGCAGATTATTTATTGAAAACTTAATACTACATATTTATATGCATTGCTCTAACATGAAGGCTTTCTGGAGAGAAAGCCTTGGGTAATTAAATGTATTTCTTCTTTTCTAGTGTCTTTACCTCTGCACTTAGTGTTGTGATTATGTGGATATGCTGTGCTCCTATCTACAGCAATGTAAGTGTTATATACAGTTACACTATATGGACCTAAATACTATCAAGCAAGGAAAAAACCCAACAACTGAATCTTACAAATTTGAACTGTTGCATTATGAGCCAAGTAGTAAATGTTTGCATTACATTTAAGTTCATAATTCAACCTGAAGAAAAGAATGCTAGATTTCAAAGACAAAATGAAAAAAAAAAAAAGCTTATAAAAGCAGAATGACTTTTTTAGTATATTTTTTTAAGCTTTCCTCCATCATACTTTGTTTTGATGGCTTGTTGCTACTTCAGGTGCTTCTTTGAGTAAATCTGAAAATTCTTCAGTAAGTTTTTTCAGTAGACCTTGAGGAATCTTTTACTAGTACTTGAAGATTCGTTTTTTCCACAAATGCTGTTACAGTGATTATTTTCTCATCTGGTAATTGTCCAGCACATTAAATTGATATGGAGAGATGTATTGCTATTACACTTTTAACCTGATTGCATGTATTGCCACATTTCCAATTTGGCAATTTTTAATTTGGCACTGACTCTCTCAGCCCCTTTATCTGATTATTTAATTCTGTATTTGGTGTTTTATTGCTTGGTATGAATGTAAGTATGCNCAGACTGTGCCTGGGGTATGAATATACTGCTTTTCAGATCCAAAAAAGGCTGAAAAAAGTTCCTGAGCTGATGCCTCAGGTGCCCCCTATGAGAATGCCACTACAGAAACTAAGCATTTCCTTTTAGTATTTTTGATAACTTTTCAGCACCAGGTAGTTGGTCTGCACTGATAAAAAATGGCTCTTGGTTACCAGGGTTATCTTGAGATTGAGAGGCTGGGAGATAACTTTCCTGTGAGGGTTTATTTTAATCCGGGCTATGAGTACAAAATGCTCCTAGAAGGAAGAGAAAATTATCCTGCTAGAAAATAATCAAAGACAAGAAGAAAAAAAAGTATCAGAAGAAACTGCTTAATCTCTATTTTGGTCAAGTCAATTTATTCAGTACTTCCTTCAAGACTTTTATAGCAGATGTTTAACAGAGTATGGAGCTGCTTTCTATTTAATTTTTATTTAAGGAATCTGTAAGCTAGTATCTTGTGTCTTAGCAAAGCATTTCTGTAATGTTCCTGTTATATTTTAATCTCATGTTATTAGAATTATCCTAACTTTGTTTCAGTTAAATCATTATGTTATAACGTATTGAATGCTGTAAAATAAGGTTGTTTTAATAAAAATATGCAGATGTAAGGTTGCACTTTAATAATTTTTCAACACACACTGAAATGACTGATGGAACTGTGGTTGGTCTGTTAACTTCATTATAGCAGCAGGCAATGCCTACGTATTTGAAAGAGAAACTTGCACAGTATCTCTTTGTTGGTCTTTTCATGGTAACTAAGAAAGGCTGCTTCATGATTTGAAGCCCAGGATTAATTTGAATTGTTGGACTTTGATGCTTGGATGCCTACTACGAAACAAAACCAGCTCTTTACTGCTGTCTAGAATGGCTGTGAACTTTCCTGCAGATTTATCTTTCTTATTCAGAAGTGGGGCATAGATAACCTTAAAGATCTAGCACTGTCATAAGCCATTTTTGATAGATGATGATGCATTGGACTAATTCTCAAAAGGGCAAAGTGAACTATCTGGGTGACTAGAATGCTACTTAATCTTTTATACTCTATCTTTTCGTGACTGTCTCTGCATAGCAATCAGAATGGAAGAGAATTGCCAAGTCACCTGCTCCTCAGATCAGAAGGTGATTGTGGCTTTGAGTAGATATTAAGCAGCCACAGCACTGCCTGGTCAGAAAGAGCAAGTGTACTAGCCTTTTACTTCATGAAGGCCTTGGTCCTCCACTAAGGTTTGAAACCTGAAAAAGAATGCTCTTGCATCCCTGTGGACGTGTCACAAGCTGCCTTGCCACATAAACTGATATCATTCATCCTAACGCCTACTCAGAGGAATCTGAGAGTGGAGTATTGAGACAATACAGGTGAGTGACAGAGTGTCAGTGTCAGCCTCAGTGAAGGAAAGTATTTATTGTACTTTCCCCTAGAAAGGAAACAAATTTCTCCATTTCCTTGAGGTTATACCTGTAACTGCTTTTGCAATTAAAACTAAAGTCGTGCTCATTGAGGAATACTGAAATTTAAAGTTTCTCCCTAAATGTGAACAAATGAAAACTTTATGGAGCTGATGATAGCTTTTTAATCTCTCTTATAGAAATAAAGAGTTATGTGGATGCTTTGAAACAGTAAGCAAGAACATAGTGCTTTGGAAGAGCAACAGTGAAGTTTCTGTGGAATAAAAACACGTAACATGTTTACTGCAGGCTGTAATTAGATCCTAAATGTTATGGCAACTTCAGTGTGATTGTCTTGCATAAATATACTCTGTTTTTCAAGCGTATCTGAGAGCAGCAAGGACAGGAGAGGATATCAAAAGATTAGTGATGTGGTAAACTGTGGGGTACATAAAAAAAAATATGCAAAAAGTTGTGCATCAGCTTGTGGAACACAAGAGTTAGTGTGCATCATTCATACCTGTGATTGTAAGAGATGGTGGCTCAGTGTTGGGGCTGACTCTGTTCAGTATCTTTATCAATGATCTGGATGAGGGGATTGAGTGCACCCTCAGAAAGTTTGCAGATGACACAAAGCTAGGAGGGAGAGTCCATCGGCTATAGGGTAGGGAGTCTCTCCAGAGGGACCTGGGTAGGCTGAATAGGTGGGCTCAGGCAGATGGGATGAGCTTCAACAAGGCCAAGCACCAGGTCCTACATTTGAGTCCTAATAACCCCATGCAATGTTATAGACTTGGGGATTGCTGCCTGGCTGAGAAGGAGCTGGGGATGCTGGGTGCTAGTTGATTGAACATGAGCCAGCAGTGTGCCCAGGTGGCCAAGAAAGCTAACAGCATCCTGGCCTGCAGCAAAAATAGCATGACCAGTAGGAGCAGAGAAGGGATCATCCCCTAGTACTCAGTACTGGGGAGGCCACACCTAGAATACTGGGTGCAGTTTTGGGCCCCTCAGTACAAGAAAGATATAGAGGCATTAGAGTGTGTCCAGAGAAGGGCAAGGAGGCTAGGGAGGGGTCTGTCTTATGAGGGAACTGGGGTTGTTTAGTCTGGAGGAGACTCAGGAGACCTTCTTGCTCTCTACAATTACCTGAAAGGAGGTTGTAGTGAGAAGGGGCTAGGTCTCTTCTCCAGGGTTAACAGTGAGAGGATGAGAGGAAATGGATTCAAGTTGCAGCAGTGGAGGTTTAGATTAGGTATAAGGAGAAACCTTTTTACTGAAAGGGTTGTTAAGTCTTGGAATAGGCTTCCCAGGGAGGTGGTGCAATCACTGTCCCTGGAGGGGTTGAAGAAACCTTTAGATGTTCTACTTAAGGACATGGTTTAGTGACATATTAGTGCTAGGTATGGTTGCACTTAATGATCTTAGATGTCTCTTTCAACCTTAATGATTCTGTGATTCTCTATGCAAATTGTGGACTCATTTACACTCATAGCACATTTTACATTCAGCTGAACTGCACTTGAACAGAGTTTAAAATAAAGAATGCATTGAAAGTTTAGGAAGCAAGTATCAGTCAAGTAAATGATGCCCTTCATTTCCTTCCACTTGTCTTTCAGAACTGGCTGTATATGTTTCATGGCACAAGTGTCAACTGTTGTATATGATTCTTTTTCAGCAGTGAAAAATCATACTAATGGTTGCACTACTCTCCAGGGTTATTAGTCCTATAGCTGTTACTTACTCTGTTTTCTATCTGAAGATGTTGCTTCTGGGAGTAAAAACCCATGGATTTTATTTTTCTTTCTTCTTATTGGCTAGTAGATGTATTGTTTTAAATATTGCTGCTATGTTTGCAGTTCTCTGCATACACAGTAATAGCAAGTGTAAGGGAAACACAGAAGGACACTACTGAATACTAAAAAGAAAAAGAAAAACACACAAGTGTACAAGCACAGCTTGATTTCATCTTGTTCTGATTTTCTGGAAAGCTGAGCCTCAAGTTTAAATTTAACACTACTCAATAGATTATTCTGAAAAAATAGTCTGTATTGCAGAACTGAAGATCATACTTTTCAAGTATTAGGAGTGTGTTTTCTCATATAATCAGCAAAAAATGTATGCAGCAAATGAGAGTTTACGAGTGGTGATAAATGAAATGGAGAAAAAACACGACTGTTATGTCTTTCCAAACCTCAGAATTGTTTCATCAAAAGTTTAGAAGCATACATACTTCAGACCATAACACACAGACTAAATGGTAGTTAGAAGGATGATTTCTACCTGCTGACTACAGATTACTTGCAAGTTACTACAGAGGGAAACAGACTGTTAAGTAAATCTAAGTCACACACAGCCTGAATTAGGGAATTGAGGAGAAAACTCAATGCTTTAAATACCCATGGTACGTAACAGTGTAGAGCACAGGATTAATTCTAACATTAAACAAAATATTTCAGTGAGTTTCTTAGAAGAAAACAGAAAATGTGTACAAAATTCAGCTGTGCTGAAACACTTAGCTGCATCTAAGCACCTGGCATCAACACTTCCTTGAAGAGAAAGGCAACTGATTATGTCTATTGAATATGAGAACAAAATATCTTTTTTGCCAAAACTAGTACAAATCATCAGTGCCAAGGCAAAGTGTTTCAAAAATTTGGCAGAAGTCCACTAAGATTTAATCAGATAGGAGAAGTAAGGAAAAATACCAAGCTGTTATTTCAGATTAATATTTACTCAAGCTAAAAACCAGCACCCCCAATGCTAAAAGAAAGTTTAATTGATTAAATTGTGTTGAAATTCATCACATAGCTGTTTCCTTGTATTCTAATTTTTATAGCAATTCTTGGAATGCAATGCTGATGTTGGCTGCAAACAGACAATGCACTCTTATCAGTTGTATACTTTAGTACCTGGTGAAGTTCTCCTCCACCTCTAATTCCATTTGCAGAGGTTACTCTGACCTTATGTTATCGTTTGAGGGAAAGAAAGAAACTTGTGGATTGGAAAAAAGAAAGTTAACTACTTCAATGAAAACAGCACCAGTAGACAATATATGCAAATATATACAGAGCCAGCACCAATGTGTTTCTCACATTCTAAAACAGTTCTAGAAATATCACTGAGTCTGCATTGAAAAAGTTAATTAACCTCAGGTAAGGAATGAGGAAACCTATGTCTTAACAATACTTCCAGATATTTTTGACTCTTGTTTTATTTAGTAAAACAATACAACTACAAAACATAACAAAAAGCTCAATTCTGCCTCCCCTGCACATCCCCATATCACAACAGTTGAACTTCACAACTTCAGTATAACAATTCTAAGGAGCTACTTAGGTAAAGAGATGTCTTAATTTCACAGCTTGAAATGTAGAATTGATTAAATTAGGTATTTGCTGTACTGCTTTGGAGAACTGAAAAAATATATCTGAATTTCAATAATGCACTCCGACATTTAACCATCATTCTCATGGTATCTGTCTATTTTATTCTCTTAATGTTTCTTCTCTTTTGCTAGGTCTAGAATACCTCTAATTTGCTTTAAAATTTCACGCTATTTTAAAGACAGTCTGAAGTGTTTTGCTAATCTGTACAGTCCTACAGGAAACACTGATTCTTCAGGATAAATAATATTTTGCTATTAGAACAAAAGGGAAATAGTTTTCACATGAAATTTTCAATCCAACTGTAAATGAAATTTGCAGGATTTTACTTTAGGCTACTTCTTTTTGGTTAGGATGCTTTGGCTTTCTCATTGTTTTCATTGAGTCCTTTATTAACTGTTTGTATGCATGCAATTGTATGTGATACCATGAAAGGTTTCATGCCATCATCCTATTTAGACAACAGTTTTCATATCTTTAATGAATTATATAGCTTGTGTCTGAAACTACCAAGGATAATGGGAATATTTATCTTGAACTCTTTCAGTTAAGCATGAAGTAGTAGCTTACAGAATGTATTCATAGTAGTTCCAGGATTTAAGATGAGGTTATTCAAGCTTTAGCAAATAGACAGTTAGGCCTATGGTGGAACTTCAAGGTACTAAGTGGCACTTGAACAAAATGTTGAGAATTCTGTGATGATGTACCATTCTCCAAAGGTTCCTTTTTCTCTCCTCTGTGTTTTACGTTCCCATACAGAGACACCATTACTCCTCATCTGAGCTGTGAGAACTTCCACCTGCTCCTTAATGCAGCTATAAAAAGAGAGCTCCATTAGAGCTGAGACTGCTAGCAGTCAGCCTATCAGGCTTTTGTAAAAGCAGCACCACTGTATTCCACCAAGTCAAGTGTCTGACTCATTGGATGCTCTGAAGGCTTTGCATGATGGCATGGTGAACAGTGTGGTTTGCTTGGTTTTTGTTTAATCCTTTCCCGAAAAGTGAACCATGTGCATAGCAAGGTATTTTCTTCTGCAATTTCTTTTTTTCTTTTCTTATATTTTTGCCTTCATCTTCTCCCCTCCAGTCCACAAAAAGAAAAATCACTTGTACATCAAACAAACTGGGACATTTGTGACACTCTTTAATTGCTGAGAATCTGAATACTTTTATATCACACTGGTTCTAATGAAAGATTTAGAAACCCATAGTTAAAAATTCTGATGTAATCTTGACATAATATTGCTGATTGCCTTGGAAGTAAAAACTGGTATGCCAAACTAGGTTTGATACCTTAAGAAACTCAGTATTGCATTAAATTCCATTTCAGTTTTACCCTGATCTTTGTACACAATTTGAAAGCTTGCTACAACATACAGAGCAAAATGGTTAGTCCATGGTTCTAAAGGACAGATCACTATGATTTCTATTCACATTCATGAAAGGATGCCAAATATCCAGAAGTGCCAAAGATTTCAGTCTTACAGAACTATGACACACCTCAGCTAGGGACGTCACTGCAGTTACATGATACGATAAATCTTTCACTGTCATCAGCTGATAGCTGCCCTGCAGCGTGAGAACAATGGGGAAAATGGCACACTAGTCCNGGCTGGAGGCAAAGTCATCTCAGGAGAGGCTTAGGGAGCTGGGGCTGTTCAGCTTGGAAAAGAGGAGACTCAGGGGGGACCTTATCGCCCTCTACAACTACCTGAAGGGAAGTTGTAGTCAGGTAGGGGTTGGGCTCTTCTCCATGGCAGCTAGTGACAGGACAAGAGGCCATGGCTTGAAGCTGCAGCAGGGGAGGGTTAGACTGGACATTAGGAAGCACTTCCTCACGCAGAGGGTGATTGGGCTCTGGAATAGGCTGCCCAGGGAGGTGGTGGAGTCACCGTCCCTGGAGGTGTTTAAGAGAAGATTGGATGTGGCACTGAGTGGCATGGTTTAGATGTTGTGGTGTATTGGGTCATAGGCTGCACTTGATGATCCTGGGGGTCTTTTCCAGCCTTGGGGATTCTGTGATTCTGTGAAAGTGCTACCTAGCAGCTAGAAATGTATCTTTTCAACTCTTCCCATTTCAACTATAGAGGACGGATTTGTCCCCCAGACTTGACACTGTCTGGGGAGTACAATGCAGTACAGGATTAAGGAGAAAAAGGCTCATACTCTCCCATTCAAACTGAGTTTGTATTCATGCTGAGTAGCCTTTATAAAGTAAGGCAACAGCCTACAGCAATAAACAGTGAGCTTTCTACTCCACCAGCTCCTAACACTTTCAGCTGACCTATCTGCTATGAAAACAATAGTCTTTGCCACAAATATTTGCACATATTTGATACTGTGAAATTACACGTGCCTGAAAGACTATTGATTTTCTTCTTTCTAGGCTTGTTTTGATTCCCTAGAACAATATATTGTGTTTAATGTTTTGGGGCTTGTCTCTTCTGAGAGCCTATGCTTTTTCAGATCAGACTGAGTAATTTTGAAAGTTGCTCCTGCTTTATTGATTTTCTGCCCAAATCCATTTTGCTAAGTAAACTAATATAGGAAGTAGGGCTTGAGATCATCTCACAGACACAATAATGAAGCCTTGTCCCTTTCCAAAACACCAAAGCTTTATAAACATTGAAAATGGTTTTTATTAGATCTAGGTGACCTGTAAAATAGGAAAACCTCAGATCTGCTAGGTAAGATGGAATAAAAATAAACAAGTTTGTGAACCTGTTTTCCTTTGCTTGCTGCGTCCTTGCAGGGATGAGTTCTTTTCTGTGGGCTTCCTGTAAGTCACCTCAGACACTTGTGAACCACAAAATTCCTGTTGTCTTCCCATGGTTCCTGAAGAAAGGCCTTTCCCAGAGACACCTGGCGTGCCCACCCCTCTTGCCAAAGCGAGCAAGCCAATGCTCCGTCTGTTCCTTGAGGCCTGCTGCCTCTCTGGCACTAGAAGCTTCTACCAGGCTGGGGGCTCAGTGCTCCCTCCTGGCCAGGGGCAGCTGCCTCAACCCACCCTTCTCCCCCTGCCTCTACTGTCTGCTTCAGTCAAAGCTCTCCTACCACCCTGGCTGCTCTCCCTTGCTTTCCAAGAATGGAGCCTTTCCATGGAAGGGTGGTGAGTCAAGGAACTAAAGTGGAGGGAGTTAGAGTGGCCTGGTGACTGGCTGAGGTAATGGCTTCCAGGGCTGCCTCAGGGCTGCAAGGTCATGTTAAGCATCTGCTGTTCTAGGCCTGTTTGTACACCTGTAATGCTTGCTTCATCTTCTCCTGCTCCTGTGCTTTATGCCACTTTGCCTGGCAGTGGTGGAGCTGGCAGTGCTTTGGTGGAGTGCTTTGCTTCTCTGGAGACATTCCAGAGCCACCTGG
>VWZO01019711.1:12739-28244 GCA_013396975.1 Bucco capensis | reverse complement strand
GATGCTCACTTCTCTGCTCCTACTGCTCACACTAGTTCTGCTCCAGGCCAAGATGCTGTTAGCTTTCTTGGCCACCTGGGCACTCTGCTGCCTCATGCTCAGTTGACTATCAACCAGCACCCCAGGTCCTTCTGTGCCAGGCACCAATCCAACCACTCTGCCCCAAGCCTACAGCATTGCATGGGGTTATTGTGATCAAACAACAGCTACTACTCAGTATTGCTGCTGCCTACCACTGTGCATGAGGTTCCACATCACTTCTGTGGTGATTTGGACAAATCTCATCAGATAACAACAGACTGGGTTATATTCATAAGGTACTATCAACTGTTGTTTAAAAAGTATAACAGTCAGATGAAAGAAACAAAGCTCTGTAGGAGCTATTTTAGAAACAGGGATCTTGTAATGAAAAGTATTTGAGAAGGCAGTTCCAACTGAAATCATATCCTAATATCACAAATGCCCATAAATTTTCTCTGGGGGAAGAAAAGAAAAAGCTTTATATTGATTATTTTTGTGGCCTCTTAGCTCATTTTGCTCTTGTTTCTCACTTGACTCTTTAAGTGTAGTCTACTCTGTATGACATGGACTTTCTCTTCAATATCCTTTGCTTGCCATCAGATCATGTTCAAGTTCTAGCCGAAACATCTGCTGAAAATTCATCCTCCTGAGAGCACTAAGCTCTCATCACTTCTCTGGGCCTACTTATAGTTTACAGTGAAGATGTGATGCACTCAGCTATTGTCTGGGGCTTCTGAGCTGGAGCCCGAATGCAAACACAGCTCCTCCAGCACCATTCCTACTTGTGAGGCTCTGCTCTATGGTCCTGCTGAGCAACAGAACAACTTGGCATAGAAAATATTTGACCATTGCCACTTTTCCTCGTTTGCAGTGAAAGCTCTCAAGCACATAAACCAGACACTCTCAAGAGTTGCCTTTTAATTTAAACATTCCTAAATGGAACAATTTGGGCCTTACACAGCTAGTAGACATCCTAACATCTGTCCCTTTGTCTGCATTGTGTTGGAAGGCACCTCCTGCCAGGGTGCTGGTTGGGGAGAGGGCTCCATAAAGAGATTATGAATCTTATCATAGAATCCTAGAATGGCCAGGTTGGAAGGGACCCTAAAGATCATCTAATTCCAACCTCCCCACACTGAGCAGGGATGCCAATCACTAGACCAAGTCACCCAGGGCTGCATCCAGCCTGGCCTTGAACACTGCCAGGGATGGAGCATCCACAACCTCTCTGGGCAACCTGTGCCAGTGCCTAACCACTCTCTGGGTAAAGAACTTCCTCATTATCTCCAATCTAAATTTCCCCTCCTTCAGCTTGTAACCATTCCCCCTTGTCCTATCACAGTCTGACTGCTTAAAAAGTCTCTCCCCTTCTGTCTTATAATCCCCCTTTAGGTACTGGAAAGCTGCTATAAGATCCCCTCAAAGCCTTCTCTTTTCCAGGCTGAATAATCCCAACTGTCTCAGCCTGTCCTCATAGGGAAGGTTCTCCAGTCCTTTAATCATCTTTGTGGCCTCCTCTCTTTTTAATGCTGAGGAACCCAGAACTGGATGCAGTACTCCAGGTGAGGCCTCACAAGCACAGAGTAGAGAGGCAGAATCACCTCCCTAGCCCTGCTGCTCATGCCTCTCCTGATGCAGCCCAGGATGCTGTTGACCTTCTGGGCTGTGAATATACATTGCTGGCTCATCTCCAGCTTTTCATCTCTCATGACCCCCAAGTCCTTCTCAGCACTGCTGCTTACAATGAGCTCTTCACCCAGTATGTACTCGTATTCGTACTCTTGACCTTATCAGTCACACAGCCAGCCACAGTTGCAGCATCTGCAGAAGCCAATGCTGAGGCCAGTCCTCACCCAGCTCACTGCAGCTCCATGCTGACTCCAGGAGCAGCCAAGTGTCAGAGAGACAGGCTTGTGACATTTCCCTTGAAAAGGTCTCCCTTGTTTGTGTGACTCCAGACTGCTTCCATGAGATTTTACAGTTCTCTGAAGTGAAGAGGGCCTCATTTTGTTTTGAAGGTCATTTTGAATAACATTGAATTCTGGAGTTTGCTTGTTTTTTTCCTGTGTTAGGAAAACACATGACCAACACCCATCCTAAAGGTGTGTCTCCACCTCTCCTTGTGCTTCCTTGGTGACTCCTAGCATACTATTCTTTTCTTTTAATTACACCCCAAGCAGAAGAGCTGCAAAGGGAGGCAGTGGTCTCGTAGAGGGCTTGTTCCCTCGGAAACTGGAGCGGCACTGACGAGCCACAGCAGCAAAGTCAGGCAAAATGCACCACTCTTTAAAGCAGTGCTTGCTGGCAAATGATGTTCAGTCAGATGGAAGACCTCCTGCAGCCTTCCACTGCTCACACTGGGCTGCTGCTACAAAGAGAAACAACTGTGCCTGCCCAGTTGAGTCCCAGAAACTCGCAGTAATGCACCCAGAGATTCTCTTGAGTACCAGCTGCTCTGTTAGACTCCTTCACCCAAAGAGTGGGTTACTTAAAAGTTCCATAGGCAGCTCTCCTTATTTCAGGCACCCAAGCAAATGTTGTTTTCAGGTTTAGAGCATTGCATGGTTTAGCTTTTCTATGACAAAAGCTTGATGCTCTTCTCTTTGTTTATGAAGGGAACAGCTTTGCTGACTGTGGATCAGAGACGCTGGGAAGATCTGAAGAGCAGACTGAAGATAGCACAACCTCTTCATCTCCCACCTCGTCCTGGTATATCAAAGCTAGTTTGCTTTTCTTCATGTGGAGCCCTAGTGTTCCTAATTCCCCAGGAGTCTGCAGTTCAAATTAAAATTGTAATGGGGAGGCCACTAGGAGGTTGTGCATAAGTTAATGTGGAAACAGGCTCCAACTACAGATCTGTGCATAAGGCCATTAAAATCAACCCCAAAAAGCTTGTGCTTAGATGGTTTTAGGATAAACCTTAATGAAAAAATGAATTTAGAAGTGAAAAATGCTTGCAGTTG
Organism: Bucco capensis; assembly: GCA_013396975.1. Taxonomy (NCBI): domain Eukaryota; kingdom Metazoa; phylum Chordata; class Aves; order Piciformes; family Bucconidae; genus Bucco; species Bucco capensis. The sequence continues at coordinate 25,260 of VWZO01019711.1, read as the reverse complement.
GCTGTTAATGATATGAATGGAATGTATTAGCCTGGAAGCAGTTGAGTGATTCACTTGCCCGACAAGTACCAAAGCCTTCATGCAACACTGGTGCTCAGAATTTCAAATTATATGTTCAGAAGCTCTATTTGATATGGAAAATTGTAGCAGAAAATTAGAAATGTATTTTGAAACTGGCCAAGGATTATTTTGCCACTAATGAACATGGAAAATACGTCAAGAAATAGGGGGAAAATACCACTGTGTGTTTTCATTCTCCTCTTCCAACTCTTTCTTTTTCAGATAATGATGGCTTTAGAGCCAAGATGTATGATATAACTCAGCACCCATTTTTTAAAAGAACTATTGCTGTCCTTGTTCTGGCCCAGTCTGTGCTGTTGTCAGTTAAGGTAATTGTATTTCTCTGAAATGTTTCATTCTAGTAGTACAGCAGGTGTTGCACATTTCCTGACACCAGTTGACAGCCAGTTAGTTGATCCATCACTGTGATATATGTAGGAGAACATGACTTCTAGATACAGCAGCCTCAGTTAGCACAGATCACTATAGATTAATTGTAACTTGTGCAAGCTCAGTAGATGTCTGCCTCGCTGTAGTCTGCTCCACTATTTGTTGTTTCCAGTGAAGCTGTAAATCTGTGAGAGAAGATTACACCAAGATGCAATGCCTGCCTGAGTGTGTTTGGAAGTGAAGTCTATTCATTAACAAAATCTACAAGAAAAGTTGAGGACTGGAGAAAGATTTAGTTCTGTTTAACAACTCTTCTTCTCTGAATGGATTTTGTTTGCCTTTCAGTGGGATGCTGCAGATCCAGTGACTGTGCCTTTAGCAACCATGTCTGTTGTTTTCACCTTCATTTTTGTCCTTGAGGTAAAGTAATATGTTTTATTACTTCTTATTGAGATTAAGACTACTATGTATATATTTCAGGTTGTCTTTAGGAATATTGTCTCATTCTTCACTATGGTTTTATTTCTGACCATGTACATTTGGGGCTCTCTCTCACTGGTCTTTAAACATCTACTGTAGGAATAAACTTTCAATTGGTTATAGTCATATTTCACCACCTTGAGCTTTGTGTCTTTTTAAATATATTCAACTCTGAGCGTTTCAACACGTGTTTTGGTGAACCCAGTGAGCTTTTTTCATGCAGAACATCTCAGGTTAAATTCACACAAGGTCTGTGTTGTATCATGGAAGTTTTACTTGATCCATTTATATTTTGCCTGCTGCTTTAATCCTCACTATACTGTAGCTGTGGCATCATCAAACCTGTCTCAGTCTTGGTTTGGTTTGGCTTGGGGTAGAGTAACAAAGCACACGTTTCTGAGGTCACAGAAGATGCTTCCTCTGGGGTTAGATCAGTACACAATTCTTTCCTAAGTTTGTGGCTGAATATTTCTCTTTTCAGTCCCCTCTGAACAGCTGGCAGTGACCACTCTCAGGAACAGGATAGTAGAATGCATTGCCCACTGCTCTAATCCAATGTGACAGTTCCTGTGTTCCAGTGATAGATTTTGCCAGCAGTGATGAATAAACAATGAAGTGAATACTTTGTAAGAGCTGTAGCTAGAGTATGTTCATGTTGTTGCTTCTTTTTTCCCTGCCCAGGAGAAATCAGTCTCTCTTGAGAGACTGATCAAACACAGAAAAATTGGGTTTGTATCATACACAGACAGGTTTTAATTTACCTAGTAACTAGGTCTTTAGCCAGAGGAAATAAATACACTTCTGGAATTTCAAAGGAACTTTGTAAGAGCCAAGAAAAATTTGTTGACCATCTCAACAGGCAAGCTATCATACTGGGAGTGCACACAGCTTATAGAGAAAGGAAGCCAATTCCTGCCCAGAATCTTCCCTAATGCAGCATAGAGAGTCTGCTACATCAACCAGCACCCCCAGGTTCTTCTCTGCTAGGCAATAATGTTCATACCCTGGTTTTGCTCATCTGTGGTCTTCCACAAGTACATTCTCTTCCATCTCAGAGAAGCTTAGATGATCCAGCTAGTCCAGCAGCCTAACTTGTTCACAGCTGACATGAAACTTGCCCTTAGCTGTTTGAAACTGTTTCATAGGATTAACTCAGTCAGACATTTTAGAGAATGGAACAGGTTCTTAGAGCAAGAAATAACCATTTCTTCGGTACAACTAAGAAATTGTTTTTATCCATAGGTCACAATGAAGATTATTGCCATGTCACCTTCTGGCTTCTGGCAAAGCAGAAGGAATCGGTACGATCTCTTGGTGACATCTCTTGGAGTTATTTGGGTGATACTTCACTTTGCCTTACTGGTAAGATTTCAGTTCCAGGGATTAAGCTTCACTTTATCTGTTAAGCACAGTATCACAGACTGTTAGGGGTTGGCAGGGACCTCTGGAGATCATCTAGTGCAACCCCCCCTGCCAGAGCAGGAGAACCTAGTGCAGCTTGCACAGGATGGGCTCCAGTTGGCTTTGGAATCTCTCCAGACATGGAGACTCCAGCAGCTCCCTGGGCAGCCTGGGACACTGCTCCACCAGCCTCCAAGCAAAACACTTCCTCCTCCTGTTCAGTTGGAAGTTTCTGGGTGCTAGTTTTCTCCCAGCAGCAGTAGGATCACTACTCTACATGCAGGTAGGCCCTTGAGAGTTTAATAAGGCTGAAATCTGGCTGGAATAAGTTGAGCTTGATCCTAAGGAAGGAATTGTTCTGATGGGCAATGATGCAGTACAAAAGTTGTCTTACTGATAGGTGGTAGTCTGAAAATATAGTAGAAAGCTTCAGTCTTCAGGAGGTATGTGAGTAAGCAAAGTAAGGATTCTGAAGAGACTGAGAGCTCTTGCCAGCAGCAGTCTCATGAGCATCAAGGAAGAAAGAGGCAATGAACTGAATCCAGACAGGAGCAGAGGACAGGAAGAAGGCTTAGGTTCAAAACAGCTGAACAGTACAATCTGTCCCAAACTCAGCAGTTATTCTGCATTACTGGTTTTGATTCAAGTAGGTGTGGAGGAGAGGAGGAAATCAGCTCTCCCTCCATCTCACCCTAGTTTTTTGTTTAATTAGGCACACCTCTGACTCCCTTATTTAGGAGGGAGAACAGAGTTAATACTTGTTATCAGTCACAAGATGTCAAAGCCATAGCCCTACAATGGCTGCTCATAATGCTATAACCCCAAGGGGTTTGGAGGCAAAGCTGCTTTGTTTGACTAGTCATTTTGCCCTGACATTCACAGCTTGCTCGCTGCTGCTGAGGAGTTTGGAAGGCCTGAGGAGCTTCCATAAGCCAGCAGCTGCCTAGACAAGTAGACTAAGGCTACTGGACATAATTTTAGTCTAGCTAATAGAGCATTGAAGGGATTTTCTTTTGGTGTGTGGAGAGGTCAGATTAGTGCTTTTGAAGTGGTGGGGCATTTTCTGATAGTTTCTTACTGCTTTGTTATCCAAATATTGGTGCTACTAGTTCATGATTTCTCTTATGTCATATGGCAACTGCTCTGCATTATTAAGAGACCAATTATGATCTTTTTAAGAGATCTTTGGGGGGCAATGTATTCAGTCTTCTGTTCTTCTGTTCCAGAATGCATACACATACATGATGGGGGCATGTGTGATTGTCTTCAGGTTTTTCTCCATTTGTGGAAAGCATGTAAGTACCAGTTAGGAGCTACAACCATTGCAGTGCTCAGGTATAGATCAAATGACTAGCTGCTCTGCATCCCTAGTGCACCTTCTGTAGGACTCCACTTCATATGCCACTTCAAGCAGCAGTCTCCCAAGTTTACATCCTGTCTTTAAGATGCCAGGATTTTAGGTATGTTGTATAGCAGGATTATATCATAGTTAGTGGAAAAGTTGCATTTTTTGGAGGGGAAAAAAAAAAGTGCAACTGCAAGACTACACACTTTTTTTTTTCTTAAATGATCTCTAAAGCTCTGAACATATTTTGTGCTACTTTCAGTCTGTGCCATTTCAGTGTGATGTGATGGGCATCCTGTTTGTTCATTTACTCTGCAAGACTAGTCTAGTGGTGGTTGGTGCACTCATCTTGTTAAAACAGTGCTCTCTCATGGAAGTGTCTTCCTTGAGAGCACAGGTCACAGAATTCCAGACTGTTTGAGGTTGGCNCCACACTCTTTTTGCTGCACCCCAGGATGCCATTGGCCTTCTTGGCCCCAAGGGCACATTGCTGGCTCATGCTCCTCCTGCTGCCCACCCAGACACCCAGGGCTTGCTCCACTCAGCTGCTTTCCAGCAGATCAGCCCCTAACCTGTCCTGGTCCATGGGTTATTCCTCCCCAGGTGCATCACCCTACACTATGTCTTCTGTCTTAAGGTCTGTGTCTTGTATGATTTATCACAGTAAAGGATTGATTTATTTTCCATGTAAAAGAAAGTATTGGGCCAAGATATTCATCTGGAAACAATGGCATGGCAACAAAGCAAGCCACTTTTAAAGTTTAAATGCCTTTTGTGTTTGGATTTGCTCTGGCGTAATTAAGAATAGGCTGACAGCAGAGAACAACCACATTTGTTTAACAAGTGGTGACACTCTCCCTTCTCCTGCTATAGAACTTCTTAGATTATCCAAACATTTTCTCTGAAGTAGCACATCTTAAAGTAGCTGTGATGAAAAGCCTGCTGCACAAGGTTGCTGGGGTTAAGAACAGTAAGTCAGAGGGTTTGTTCAGTCAAGATAAAAAGTTTTCTTTCAATCAAATGGCACAGAGCCTGTCGAGCCTTGGAAGTCAAATGAAAAATCCTTGCTTCCCCTATGTAGCCAGACCAAGTGCTTGCCTTCAAAGCTTTCTGATTCATTCTGAAGGATTTTCAAGGTTTTTAACATCACCATTTGTGCTTTTCATGTCAGGAGCTGTATCGGTTTCCCTAATTTATCTGTCAAGATGCACTAGATGTCTAGAAGTCAGCATGACTAGAAGTCAGCATGAGTTTTCAATTTGGCATGATTTTAAAGAAAACTGCTACCTTCAGTCCCATTAAAGAGAATTTTCCACAGCACCCAAAGTGGTTAAGGGTTGTAGGACAATCTAGGACAAAAACTTTACCAGGAGTAAATTGTACAATACGCATGCATGGGAAAGTAATATGGGAAAGTATATTAGAGTGTCCTGAGTTGGAAGGCACCCACAAGAATTATTGAGTCCAACTCCTATCTGTGCACAGGACAGCCCCAAAAGTCACACCATGTATCTAAGAGCATTGTCCAGATGCTTCTCTAGTTCTGTCAGGCTTGGTACCATAACAACGTCCCTTTGGGGCCTGTTCCAGTGCTCCACCACTCCTCCATATCTGTTATGTAGGCCTATGACCTATGTAATTGCCAAAATTATGCTCTCCTCTGAGCTCTTTGACCAACTTGTGTGAGAAATCACTAGTTTAATCAAGCCATGCTAATCTGAAGGAAATCCTCTTCTCCATACATCAACCCATTCCTTTAGGCAGGCTGCAGTGCCTGTGGTTTCCACCTAACACCACTTTCAGGTAAGCTCAAAGGAGTTTATTCTTCATGCAATGCTAGCTTTGATACTTCTGGAATATACTGATCCTAAAATACTGCAGTGAAGCTTATGCTGTATTATTACACAGAGTCAGAATCACAGAACCATTAAGGTTGGAAGAGACCTCTAAGCTCATCAAGTCCAACCATCCCTAGCACTCCCATACCACTCACCCATGGCCCTAAGGAGAGCAGCTAAATGTTTCTTAAACCCCTGCAGGGATGGTGACTCCAGCACCTCCCTGACAGACTGGGACAAGACTTAACAACCCTGTCAGTAAAGGAATTTCTCCTTATATCTAATCTAAACCTCCCCTGGTGCCCCTTGAGGCCATTTCCTCTTGTTCTCTCACTGTTAACCCTGGAACTATAATTACTATACTATCCTGTACTGTATTATCCTATATATACTCTTTGAGGAGCACCATCTTGCACCTTGTAAATTAGGCATATATGCTGATCCCTTTAACAGGTAAAAAGCCCATGAAATTTCAGAGGAAGACACAAGATGTTTGGTCACAATCCAGTTTATAATTCACCATTTCACTGGGCTCATCCATTGACATGCCTGTGTGAAAAATTCCTTGTCAGCATGGGATGTGCAGTAACTCTCTTTTCCCTTGTGTCTCTGCTTTCCTGAATGATGTCATGGATTGTTTTTCCTCTCTCCTAACAGGTGACCCTAAAAATGCTGCTTCTGACTGTGGTTGTCAGCATGTACAAGAGTTTCTTCATCATAGTGGGGATGTTCTTACTGCTGCTTTGTTATGCTTTTGCTGGAGTGGTTTTATTTGGGACAGTGAAGTATGGAGAGAATATTAACAGGTACAGTATGTGCTTACTACTTCAGGGGGATGCTCTTTAAACAACCAAAAAAAAAGTCATATTCTGCTAAAGAGAAGTTTATCCGTGGTAAGGATCAGGCAAGTCTCCAGGCCTAGCTAAAGAGGATTTCTGATAGGAGACACTAAGCCATCTTTGGAGTCCTTGTGCATTGAACCAAATGGCACTTGATGATCCAGCCCAGAGCAGACTGAGAGGTGAATTCTGCCAGCTGGAAATGCTTCAAAGCAGCACTGCACTGCTGAAACACAGTGTACCTGCTCCACATGAGCATCCTCACTCAGGAGCAGGATCCTTACACCAGGCTGGTACAGAGAGGAGAGCCTTCTGTGGCCTGGCTGTTAACTGCAGATTTGCCAATCAATCACATCATCAGGCTTCCAGAAGAGAATGGAGACAGGAGATGGGATCTGGCCTTGAGGCTGCTTTAGCTCTCTGATAAAAGGAGCCCAAATACTCAGACCTGTGTCAAGCTAAAGTTCAGTTATTAAGTCATGGAATAAATAATGCAGTGAGCTGATTCAAATAATGCTGGAATTCTTTTGAGTTTAAAATAGTAGAACAGTAGAAAATGGAAATGATATGCATTTTTCTCTTGTCAATATTTTAGTTCTGAAATGTGAAATGTTCTCTCTCTCTTTTCTTTAAAACAGACATGCAAATTTTTCATCAGCTGGCAAGGCTATTACTGTGCTCTTCAGAATAGTTACTGGAGAAGACTGGAACAAAATTATGCATGACTGCATGGTAAATACAGTACTGCCAGAGATCAAGTAGGCAAGAAATAGAAAACACCATGGCATCCCAAAGGCTTTCCAGTAGCTTAGTTTTGTACAAGGAGTGTTGTGATTGCCTTTATCTCTTCGAAAGAGATATATGCTAAGCCTCAGAACATGATGTGCACTTTGCACTTCCACTCACATGCACACAGTGTCATATCTTGTGGGACTCAACTATTACATGATTTAAAACCCAAAAGAAAAAGATGTTTTCAAAATCAGAAGTGCAGTAACTCTTTTTTTGCACTGTTATTCTCTACAAGGTGACTTTTTAGATTAGCTTTGGCTTTGGTGACTGCATTTTGGCTCATTCCATGGGAATGGTACTCTTAATGACCTCAGAATTTGTCTTTGAATCATTTTATTTTGCCCAACTAAGTTTCTGTCTGTGCTTTCCACTGCAATGAAAAACATGTTCCCTTCTTTTTTAAGATTAATGTTCAGGGAAGCTTTTTATTAATGCTTATAAATATGTGAAGGGTGAGTGTCAGGAGGAGAGAGCCAGGCTCTGCTCAATGGCATCCAATGGTAGGACAAGAGGGAATGGGAGCAAGTTGGACCACAGGAGGTTTACTATTAACCTGAGGAGGAACTTGTTTGCAGTGAGGGTGCCAGAGCACTGGCCCAGGCTGCCCAGGAGGCTGTGGAGTCTCCTTGTCTGGAGCCATTGCAGAGCTGCCTGGACACATTGCTGTGTGAGCTGGTCTAGGTGATCCTGCTCTGGCAGGGGGGTTGCACTAGATGATCTTTCTAGGGCCCTTCCAACACCTGACATGCTGTGATACTGTGATGTTTCAGAGCACCAAGCTGTTTCTTTACAGTGGCAGAATGCACACTGTGCGTAGTGTGTGGTGGTGAGATCCATAGCTAGGCCACTGTTGTCATAGTCCTCTCTGATGTTTTAACTACTAAAGGAACAACAAAAACCTGCCTTCAATAGTACTCACAGTATTATTCCCTAATTGGTAAGCTTTAAAGAATCACAGAATCATTAAGGTTGGAAGAAACCTCTAAGCTCATCAGGTCCAACCATAGCTAGCACTCCCATACCACTAACCCATGGCCCTGAGGAGAGCATCTCAATGTTTCTTAAACCCCTCCAGGGATGGTGACTCCAGCACCTCGCTGGGCAGCCTGGCACAAGACTTAACAACCCTTTCAGTGAAGAAATTCCTCATTATAAATGATAATCATGAGCATTGTATTGATTGCAGAGCTACTCTTTTTATGATTGATTAACTTTGTTTTCCTTTGTTTTGAAGGTCCAGCCTCCATTTTGTACTCCAGATAACAGCACCTACTGGAAAACAGACTGTGGGAATTATGCTGGGGCTCTGATGTATTTCTGTTCATTTTATGTCATCATTGCATATATCATGCTAAATTTGCTTGTTGGTAAGTGAAAATGCACACTAACAACAAAAAGGTCCATGTAGAAGGTTAGATGTGAGTCTGTTGTCCCATTCAGGTATGGTTACCTTGTCCCTTCATTGTCACCTCAGATGCATATGCTGGTTTTGATGCTTCTCTGGCTAAAAGTGAGGCATCTGGGGAATGAAAGTTCTTTTGAACAGAGAGATGTGTACTTGTAGATAGTTACCCTAAGAAATATTACTCTTTGAGCTTTTTCTTCCTCCAGTTAGCATTTTTCCAGCATCCCTGGAACTTACCTAAGAAATCTTAGAAGCTGCTAGATTAGACATCTCACCAGCATTTAAATAACACAGTAAATATTGATTTATTACACATTCAAAACCCTTGTCTGAATATACAGCTAAAGGCATCCATTAATGTGAATTCTGCACAACAAAATCCATACTCTGTTGAAATTTGTTGCTGCTTATAGATGTTAACTAGTTAGAATGTAACTCCAGGCTTTCTTTATAGTGTATTTTTGGTTTTGTTGCTTTCAGCTATCATTGTGGAAAATTTCTCCTTGTTTTACTCAACTGAAGAGGACCAACTTTTAAGTTACAATGATCTTAGGCATTTTCAAATTATATGGAACATGGTTGATGACAAAAGAGAGGTAAGAAAATTGCTAATGAGCACAGAAATCCAGTCAAGTTACATTTCTCCTTGAAAAAAACATCTTAGGAAAACAAAGTGTGCTGACAAAGCTTACTGAGCAGAGTTACTGCTCAGGTTGTGAAGTTCAGGAAGCATGATCTAACATTGTTCATGATCCTTCAAACACTAACCTGCTTTCTTCACTACTGTGAATTACTTCCAAGAGTAGATGTAAAATGGATGTAGATATTTGTAGGATCAATACCCTAGCATCTTTCCTCCTGACTACCTCAGAGTTATTCCCTTGAAAGTCTACAGTCTCACATCTATTTGTGTCTCATCTCCACAGAATCTCACAGAATCCCAGACTGTTAGGGGTTGGAAGGGACCTCTGGAGATCATCTAGTCCAACCTCCCTGCCAGAGCAGGAGAACCTAGAGCAGCTTGCACAGGATGGGCTCCAGTTGCCTTTGGAATCTCTCCAGACATGGAGACTCCAGCAGCTCCCTGGGCAGCCTGGGCCACTGCTCCAGCAGCCTCCAAGCAAAACACTTCCTCCTCCTGTTCAGCTGCAACTTGCTGGCTGCTACTTTGTGCCCATTGCCTCTAGTGCTGTCCCTAGGTGCCACAGAACAAAGGCTGGCCCCATGCTCCTGCCCCCCACCCTTGAAGGATTGCTAAGCATTGCTCAGCTCCCCTCTCAGGCTGCTCTGCTCCAGCCTAAGCAGCCCCAGCTCTCTCAGCCTCTCTGCACAAGAGAGCTGCTCAAGTGCCCTCAGCATTTCAGTGGCCCTTCTCTGCACCCTCTGCACAAGTTGCCTGTCTCTCTTAAGCAGGGGAGCCCAGAACCGAACCCAACCCTGCAGCTGTGGCCTCCCCAGGGCAGAGCAGAGGGCAAGGAGAAGCTCCCTGGCCCTGCTGGCCACACTCTTCTTGCTGCACCCCAGGATGCCATTGGCCTTCTTGGCCCCAAGGGCACATTGCTGGCTCATGCTCCTCCTGCTGCCCACCCAGACACCCAGGCCTTGTTCCACTCAGCTGCTTTCCAGCAGATCAGCCCCTGACCTGTTCTGGTCCATGGGTTATTCCTCCCTAGGTGCATCACCCTACACTTGCCCTTGTTGAATTTCATGAGTTTTTTTCTGCTCAGCTCCAGAAGGGCTTTCCTGAGGTTTTGGCACTGTCTCCCATAAGATCCTCATCGAGAAGCTGATGAAGTGTGGTTTGGATGAGAGATGAAGCAGTGGAATGAAAAGTGTCTGAATGGGTTGATTCAGAGGGTGACAATCAATAGCACACATTCTAGTGGGAGGACAGTAACTAGATGTATGCTCAAGGGATACAGGATTAGGTCCAATCCTGTTCAACATCTTCACTAACGATCTGAGTGATGGGGCAGAGGACACCCTCAGCTACTTTGCAGTTGACACCAAACTGGGAGGAGCAGCTGATACAGCAGATGCTGGTGCTGCCACCCAGAGGGACCCAAAAAGGCTGGAGGAATGGGATGACAGGAATTTGATGTGTTTCAACAAGGGGAAGCATGAAGTGCTGCACCTAGGGAAGAACACAGTCAGGTGTTAGGTCACAGTAAGAGCTGACCACCTCTCATGCCCTTTTCCCCAGGGAGTCATCCCTACCTTCCGAGTGAAGTTCCTGCTGAGGCTGCTGCGGGGCAGGCTGGAGGTGGATCTCGATAAGGACAAGCTGCTCTTCAAGCACATGTGCTATGAAATGGAGAGGCTCCATAATGGTGGGGATGTCACCTTCCATGATGTGCTCAGGTACTGGGACATTTTCTCTCATCTTCTGTAATGGGCATAGCAGTCTGGGTTTCCCTCAAGGCTAAAAGGTCTTCTTCAAGCTTGGGAAAAAGCAAGACGAGGACTGCGTCAAATGCAATTTTATAGCACACACCTGAATTCTGTGTTTTTGCACTGACATCTTAGGTGTGAGTTTTGGTTTTCTAAACTTATGCATCTTTGTATCTTCCAGCATGCTTTCCTATAGGTCTGTTGATATCAGGAAGAGTCTTCAACTGGAAGAGCTGCTTGCTAGGGAACAACTGGAATACACCATAGAAGAGGAGGTGGCCAAGCAAACCATACGCATGTGGCTGAAGAAGTGCTTGAAGAGAATCAGAGCAGTAAGTGAAGCTAAACCAGAATCTCAATCACAGAACCACAGACTGTTAGGGGTTGGCAGGGACCTCTGGAGATCATCTAGTCCAACCTCCCTGCCAGAACAGGAGAACCTAGAGCAGCTTGCACAGGATGGGATCCAGTTGCCTTTGGAATCTCTCCAGACATGGAGACTCCAGCAGCTCCCTGGGCAGCCTGGGCCACTGCTCCAGCAGCCTCCAAGCAAAACACTTCCTCCTCCTGTTCAGCTGCAACTTGCTGGGTGCTTGTACTGCTCAACAATGGTGTCACTGTGCCTCATTTACTCTGGAGTCACCATGATATTTATGTGAAGAAGTATGCAGTTGCTAACAAAGCAAAAAAAAAAAACAACAAAAAAACCCCAAGTATGGTACAGCTCAATTGAAAGTGCTACAAAACCAAGCCTCTTTTCAAGGCAAAAACTGTCTTTCTGCCCAAAATTGATCTGTCTTTTCAATATAGCAGGAAGATACATGTGCAGAGACCAAAGTCGAAGGGATAAAGAAAATACAATGTATAAATCTATAAAATCTATAAATCTAATNATTTAAAGAAACCCCATAGACCTAATCCTTCCTGACAGAATGCAGTTGTAGATTTCCTTGCCTTTGCTGGCAGAAGATACCATGGTCAGTCATCAGCAGGTGAAGATAGTAGGTCAAGACACTTCATTTGAATGAGCCATTACAATAACTAGGGGTGCAAATGAGCAGTAAATCAGGGAGATGAACCATGGCACACAGAATCACAGAATGACAGGCTGTTAGGGGTTGGAAGGGACCTCTGGAGATCATCTAGTCCAACCCCTCTGCCAGAGCAGGAGAACCTAGAGCAGGCTGCCCAGTAGCTATGGCTATGCCAGTAAACTAAGCAGAGCCAAGACTTGGGCTCAGTCCTGGGCTGGGGTCACTCATACTCACTGGCATCTTCCCCAGCACAGTTTTGCCCCATGCATACTCATACTCTCCCAGAAGACTGCTGTAGGAGCATCACTGCCCCTCCAGGCATGGGGCAGGGTGGAAACCGCTTCCAGTAGGCATCAGTTGAAGCTGTCGTGGCTGATAGAAGGAACATCAGGCAGATAGATCATAGAATGGCCAGGTTGGAAGGGACCCTAAAGATCATCTAGTTCCAACCTCCCTGCCATGGGCAGGGATGCCAATCACTAGACCAGGTCACCTACGGCTGCATCCAGCCTGGCCTTGAACACTGCCAGGGATGGGGCAGCCACA
>VWZO01019711.1:0-11897 GCA_013396975.1 Bucco capensis | reverse complement strand
AGGATGAGAAGAAATGGCCTTAAGTTGCATCAGGGGAGGTTTAGATTATGTATGAGGAGGAATTTCTTTGTTGTAAGGGTTGTTAAATCTTGTCCCAATCTGCCCAGAGAGGTGCTGGAGTCACCATCCCTGAAGGTGTTTAAGAAACATTTAGGCCATGGTTTATGCTATGGTAGTGTTAGGTATGGTTGGACTTGATGATCTTAGAGGTCTCTGCCAACCTTTGTGATTCTGGATCATCATGGCAGTGGGTTTGTTTTTCTATTTGCACTCTAAGTCTATACTCAGTCCCAAGGTTTCCACTACTGTTTTAGTTAGTCTTACTGACAGCCTGTTCCAAAATCAATGAAAGAGAATAGAGTATTTTCAGTGCCTTCATGTAGTGAATCTCTACCAATTTCCTTGTTTCTTATTCTCCCCAAGAACTTTTTAAATCATGAGTTCAAATATGTTTTTAAACTCTGGCTTTAAACCAACAGTTGAGAAACATGTCTTCCACTTCATATAGTTTATTAGTTTCATCCTGATGACCACTTTATGCACATAGCTTTATTGNTCTCTTGTTAGTCTCTGAGTCTCTCTGGAGGGAGCAATGTGAAAACTACCCAGGAAAATGAACCCCTTCCTAAGGGCTCTTTATTTTCATTTAAAAGCAAATTAGATTGTGAGATCATCATGGCAGTGGGTTTGTTTTTCTATTTGCACTCTAAGTCTATACTCAGTCCCAAGGTTTCCACTACTGTTTTAGTTAGTCTTACTGACAGCCTGTTCCAAAATCAATGAAAGAGAATAGAGTATTTTCAGTGCCTTCATGTAGTGAATCTCTACCAATTTCCTTGTTTCTTACTCTCTACGAACTTTTTAAGTCATGAGTTCAAGTATGTTTTAAACTCTGGCTTTAAACCAACAGTTGAGCAACATGCCACACCACTGAGAACATTTCTGTTGTACCTTGACAGAAACAACAGCAGTCATGCAGCATCATCCACAGCCTACGAGAGAGCCAGCAGCAGGAGCTGAGTCGCTTCCTGAATCCTCCCAGCATTGAGACAACACAGCCAAGTGAGGATATGAATGCTATTAATCAGGATAACAGCACACAGCCAGAGGTATGTGAGCCAGAAGCTACTCAGAATAAATTCAGAAGGTTTCCCTGGTTCTTATTTGTTCTTTTTTAAACATCATTTGATCTGGAAAACTTGCAAGCTGTATCTTGTTCTGCTTCTGTCTTTGAGTTCGATGTAAAGGCAAGATGGTCCAAGACAGTGATTCCCCACCTGGTTGCTAGCACCATAAATGGCAAACTCAGCTGTATGACTATCAGCACCAACTTTCACCTCTAGCATGAGCTGTGTACAGGTTTAGGGATAGGAAGCTTTTCTGTCCCACCATTCTGAAGTAGTGTTTACACTGAGAGTGATAATATTTGGCACGCTGGGTTCCTCTGAGTAGAAGTCCTGGGCTCTACCAGGGTAGGGAATGAAGAAGATACAACATGAGGACTCCACTGCAGAGAGCTCAGAACAGCCTTCAGTGGGGAGCTATGACTGAGATTCTTTTTTCTTTCTTCAGACAAGCAGCCAGCAGCAGCTCCTTAGCCCAACACTTTCTGACAGAGGTGGCTACAGGCAAGACTCTGCAGATGCAGGGAAACCTCAGCGGAAATTCGGACAGTGGCGTTTGCCATCAGGTGAGTGACAAATGTTGATCACTAGGGTCCTCATGTGCCAGATCCCTGCTCTGTAATCATGAGAGACTTCAGGATTTGGAGTTTTACCTCCCTCCTGCTGCTTGCACCCACATCAGGGTTTTTCTGCACTCCTATAGCAATCTCTCCCCTTCCTCCCACTTCTGAAAGCCTGGAAGATGAGCTCAAGCACAACCATCCGCAGGTGGTTGGGTTTTTTCACTTTTCCATATATTTATTTCCTCAAGATCTTTGGATTGAGGGCTGTGTTGTCCCATGTGTTTGGATCACATCTTGTGCGTTTGGAGTTATCTTCTTTCCTATAAAGCACAGTGACAATGAATGAAGTTTCTCCTGGCAGCAGTAAAAACTTCTGCATGCCTTGGCTTGTCTTAAGAATACCAGGCATATAATTTTTGCCTTACACCATACATTTGTATATCTTCACTCAGCCAGGAATTTGGGAGGTGTACAAGCAGTTTCCCATTTATTTTCTCAGGAACAGAAAAACATCCTCAAGTTATTCTAGTAGCTACAGTCCACTAGAAAAGAAAGGCTAGACTGTGTTGTATAGGAGGGTGCTTATAGGAGGGTGGGAGAGGTGCTTAGGCACAGTCTAAGGCCCCATTAAGTCTTTATCTCAAAAACACTCTCTACCACCTGAAATAATGTGTCTTAAAGGGCATATTGACCTCTGCTGCCTGCCACACTCATGACCAGCAGTTTAGATGTGTGCACACCAACCTGCTTTCAGCTGTCATCAGTCAGCCTTATTCCAACTGAGACTGCTGCCTTCAGAAGCTTCCACTGTTCAGACCTTAATCATATCTAGGTGGAAGTAGAAGAGATGGTCATGCTATGAGTACATTAACCTTACTTTTATGATCAGATTGCTTGGCCAAGGAACAGCTTAATAAAGAGCTTTCAATCCATGTTTTCCACTCAAACGTCACTGAGCAGCAAAGATCAACATTTTATTGGAACAGACAAAAAGAGGGAGTGTGCTAAGGAGGAATGGCACTGCTGTAGCCAACTGGATAGGTTTTTCAAGTGAGAGTGAGGAGTCCAGGGTTTTCTTTCTTAGCAACGGTCTTGGCCATGTCAGTTTGGAATGTTCCTCACTGGATGGTCTCAGCATTTTCTGAGCCACCTCCATGCGCAGGACAANTTCAGTTTATATCCATTCCCCCTTGTCCGATCGCAGACTGATGATAACTAGTTTACCTCCAGTCCAACAAAGACATGTATTTAAGATCATTAATAGCATCATTAAGATCAACTGTGATTTATCTGTACTTATGCATGTAGTTTAATGCTTTTCTAAAGCCATTCCAGCACCTTGTACAGGCTTCCACCCCTAGGCCATAGTTAAGTGTCACTTCCTAGGTGTAGCTGTCACCCCTAAATGCACTTTCCCATACCTTTTTCTGGCACTTACCTCTTTCCTGTTTTTTCACCAGCAGGTCAGCTCATGTCTAAACCATTTAGGTTGCAATTAGCCAGTTAAGAAGAGATCATCAGCTACCCCAGCAGAGGGGAATGAGGCACTGCTCTAGCAGCAGATTAGTGGGAGCAATGTGAACAGCTAAAGCCCTACTCTTTCTGCACAAGCTACCCCAGTGCCATCAGTTCTGCCTACCTGAGTTCTAAGCAAAAAGATTGAAGGAGCAGATCTACCCTAATAGAGACCTTTCTGTTTGATTCCACAGCTCCCAAACCAATAAGCCATTCAGTGTCTTCAGTCAACCTTCGCTTTGGTGGACGCTCAACGATGAAATCTGTGGTGTGCAAAATGAATCCCATGTCTGATGCTGCTTCTTGTGGGTCAGAAGTCAAGAAATGGTGGACAAGACAATTAACTGTGGAGAGTGATGAGAGTGGAGAGGATCTTCTGGATATCTGAGAAAACAAATTGTCATACTGCACCAACAACCACCCCATCAAGTACAACCTAATTTTCTCTGCTTAGAAGGGAAGATGCTGTGTCATGTAGGATTTCTTTAAAATCAGTGCCATGGTTTTGTTTCAAATGCTTATCCTTCTGTCACATGAAACATAGCACACATTTACAGGTTAGAATTCACCTTATTAGGTACTAGTTGTACTTTAAACAACCATAGCAGCAGAGAGACTACATTGCCTTCAGCAGGCAGAGCATTGAAAGATTTTCTCTGTTCTGTAGCTACATCATGATAATGTATTTTGGGATCTTAGTGATTTTCTTCCACCTGTAGATACTTGGAATTAGCAACACTTTACAATGTATTTCTTCTTTTTTAATGTATTTCTTCTTTTTGAGTTGTTTTCCCCTGGTTCTTATTTAGTGACATGTGAGCAAGATTTTTCTGCTTCACCAATGACCTGAAGAGGTCAGCACTGACTTCATCTTCAAGGGAAATGTTTTTACCAAATACAGATTCTGAATTGCAATTCTAAGCTTTTTCTGGACCTTGTTTTTATAATATCCAGGAGAATTCATTTTAAAATCAGGAGGTGAAGGACTGGTTTTGAAAATGTAAATATCTTTGGGTTTTGGTTAATTATGCAAAGATTTTGATTTTCATCGAGAAAACGAGGAGAAAAAAGGGAAGAAGAAAGAAAAAGGCATGTAATCTCTGCATCTAGGCATCCAGCAAAGACTTCCATGTGAAAACATGGTTTATGCTTCATTTTTAGAATATACTGGTTGCTTCTATGTATGGTGTCATCATTCTCCTGTTAACTGGGTCCCATTTTCCTTGTGTAGTTGTAAGATAACTTTCTTCTTGTCTATGTGATAAAAATTAGCATGTTGAAGGTTCTGATTCCAGAGTAGCATTGTATGGCTTTTAAAATCCAGTTCAGTTTTGCCTGTAGAGGTAGCAGTGGATTATACTGACCCATGTTACTACTCATGGTACAGCCTTGGCAAGCTAAGGCATGACACTGTGCTGTGATGATGTCCCTTTGTCCCTTTTGTCCTAATTTGATCCTAATATTTTGCTGTTGGCCTTCTTTTCTTTTATGAAGCATTACACCAGTACATTATCACTGGTGAAAAAGCAACTCTCCCTTGCAGAAAAGTATTTTCCAGTGAAAGGCCAATTGCTATGCAGATGTGGAGGTGGCGAAGCAAAGCCCCAAAAGGCAGCAGAGTTGGTTCGTTTCAGAAGTTAAGGCTGTCTAAAAATGTGGGGTAAAAATGTGCCCTTCCTTCAGGGAAGAACTAAGAGGTTGCAGGTTTTTGTAGCTGGGCCCTCCCTGGGCTTTGGAGCAGAGCTGGGACCTTTCTGTTACCATTGTTTCCTATGGAAATGATAGGTTGCTCTAACGTGGCCTGATGTGAGATCTTGTAAGAGGCTCACAGTTAATGGACACCACTACTTCAAAATATATACATATATCCTTTAGAAAGCAGAGAAAAGCCAGCGTTTTGTGATGTTTTTCTGGCCAAGAGATGAATGTAGAGTGGTCAGAGTACAGCACTGTTTTCACAAATGCCTTCACCATAAATGTAACATGAGTTTTGGCCATGAAATACAGTTTTCTTGGCATCTCTCAATGTTTTGTTCCCTGTGTATGGTTGAACATGGTTTAGATTTCTTTCCATATTGAACATATCTGTATTTCGTGGATTCTTCCCATATTTTGGGGTATATTTAAATTTGAATCTGTTCAGGTGTGACTCTATGGTAACAGAATGTGTGCATTCTCTCCTTTACTAGATTAAGAACCATCCACAAAACTTCATGTGCAAATCCATGATTTTGTGTTCTGTTTTGTGCTTAAGTTGAGCTTTTGTATATAGGACAAAAAAAGATAAATATTTGGTTTATAAAACATAGTATCTTTGAGAGTTCAATAATCTATTGAGCTGCAGATCTTTCTGACTCCTTCTTGCTGCAAATCTTCCTTTAAAAAAAAACCCTGGCAAACAGTTTTTCCTTGCCTTCCAGTACCCTGTCAATAAAAGTGAGTTGCTTTAAGCAATATTCCTCCCTCTGGTTTTCATTCTAACTGCATTTGCTGTCTCTGGCTCAACTCTGATAATGCTGCAGGGTGGCTTGGGGTTGTTTTGGGGTGAGAAATCCAGCAGCCAACCTCATCAGTACTGCCTCAAAGGCTATTTTTCCATAGGAAGCAAGTTATAAAAGTCTTGATGACTTGGGTGAGTACAAAATGCAGTGCATGTTGTCAGTGCTTGAATAAAAAGCAGCTTGTGGAGAGTCTGAGGACACGCAGCAAAGAGGTATCTCAATAGCATTGCAAAGTCAGGTCAGATTTCAATCACTTTTGTAATGAAGAAATTAATAACCTGAAACTATTTGCTATTGGAAAATATCCAACTGAATTAAGAGCTCAAACCATCAAATTCAATTTTGTCTGGTGAGCTGGAAATACTGCCATTGCTTTAACTAATGAGGACCAATCAGGCTCAAACATCTTCAGTATTGTCTGCATTTGAAGACCAGTATCACAGCTCCTGAGAAGCCAAAGATTGAGATGCAAAAAGCAAGGGAATGACTTTGTGAGAATCTTTTTTGTTCTCTTCCCCTATTCACAGGTCTTTTTACTGTGCAGATAAGACTATCCATGAATAACTGAAGCAGGAGAAGAGTTTGCCCTGTTGTAACAGTACCTCTGAGCCCCAGCAAGATGTGTGCCAAGCCCAGAACGGACACTCCTTCTCCTGCAATGTTTCCACAAGGAAAAACAAACACTGGCCTGAGCTGTCAGTCAAAATTACTGACAGGATTATCTCAGTCTCCCCAAATTTATCTCTAGGAGGCCAGATTCATTCCTTCCATTCATAGAATCCTAGAATCCTAGACTGGTTTGGGTTGGAAGGGAGCTCTGGAGGTCATCTAGTCCAACCCCCCTGCACTGGGCAGGGACATCCCCAACTAGAGCAGCTTGCTCAGAGCCCTGGCAAGCCTCACCTGGAATGCCTCCAGGGATGGGAACTCAACCACCTCCCTGGGCAACCTGGTCCAGTGTTCCACCACCCTCGTGGGGAGGAACTTCTTCCTAATGTCCAATTTAAATCTACTCTTCTCCAATTTCAAACCATTGCCCCTTGTCCTTTCCCTGCAGGCCTTTGCAAACAGGCCCTCTGCAGCCTTCTTGGAAGTTCCCTTTAAGTACTGGAAAGTCATTCCATTGAAGGCAGCTAAGTCACACTGCAGAGGACCTTGCCACAGTGCATGGGCTGATGCTGGGAAGTTGCCTGCCCTGTTTTGTTCAATTGCTCTGCAATACAAAGGGAGCTTCCCTGGAATTCAATTAACCTTCCTCTTTATCCCAAGAGTGCTGGTGTGGAACCCCATTAGCAGCTGTTCCCCGTGGTTCTCAGTGCAGAACCTCCAAGCACCAAGTTATCAATCCGTCAGTGAGCTTAGAGTACAGGCAGCAGCATTTCAGCTCCTTTCCACAGGTTCCTGTCTCACATACTCCTTCCAGTACCCTTACTGGTTGCATACTTCTACCTGACTGAAGGATTTGGGTAATTGGAGAATTACCAATTAGAAGAGGGTTGGTCCTTGAGATCACTGGCAAAGAAGTTGGATGTCATGTCCTCCCTCCTGCCATGTATTCTGGTTTGCTTTTAGGTTTTGCTCTTCAGTTGCATGTAAGGCAAGCAGTGCTTTGGCACATGCTGCATTGTCAGTGTGTGCTCCCAAGAAATGGGGGATTCAGGGCAGTTATGGGTTCAGGATAATGTATCCAATGCCAGTTTACAAGGGTGGTGAGTTTACTCTTCGCTGGGTAAGGAACTGCATAGAGGGTCGAGCCCAGAGAGTAGCANCAGAGAAGGGCAAGGAGGCTAGGGAGGGCTCTGGAGCACAAGTGTGCTGAGGAGCAGCTGAGGGCACTGGGCTTGGTTAGTGTGGAGAAGAGGAGGCTCAGGGCAGACCTTAGCTCTCTCTGCAACTCCCTGACAGGTGGTTGGAGTGAGCTGGGGGTAGGTCTCTTCTGCAGGGCTAACAGTGAGAGGACAAGAGGAAATGGCCTCAAGTTGCATCAGGGGAGGTTTAGATTGGATGTCAGGAGGAATTTGTGAATGCCCCATCCCTGGAAGCATTCAAGGACAGGTTGAGTTGGGCTTTGAGTAACTGGATCTAGTGGAAGGTGTCCCTGCCCGTGGCAGGGGGCTGGAATGAGATAATCTTTGAAGATCCCTTCCAACCCCAACCATTCTGTGATTCTATATGATTCCTATAAGTCCTTGTATCTGGCATAAGAACAATGTCATACAGAAAAAAGAGGAACACTGCCTTTGTTATCAGGATGTTCAAAACTGCAGAACAAGGAACATTTTCCTCTATTTGCTAAAATTAATCTGGCCAAAACATTGCTTTGCTGACACGGCTGTGGGTCATCTTCCAAAGCACTTCAACTATTCCAAAAACTAAACACCACCAAGGAAAAAAAAACACAAATCACTTCTCCTTATTCCTCCTCAGCTGCCTACCAAGGCCTCCAATGCAAGCAGACAAGTGCTGGTGGCTTTTGTCATGCCCCTGTAGACCAAAGTCAGCAGAGGCTGAGCAAATGCAGAGCCTCTCACCATGCTCTACTGGGAGAGGGTCGCCTCTGGCACTGTGGTTCATGGGCAGCTGACAGGCACAGCAAGGCTTGCCTAAGCTTTCCTGCCAAAACTTTCAGGTTGGTGCTGTTAGGTGTGCAGATTGTCTCTTCCTGTGCTGCAGATACTGCTGAGGATATGAGCCAGTGAACTGCAGTGAGTCACAAAGTCTCAAATTCAGTTGCTCACTGTCAGCTGCAGCCCTTCCACCAGAAAGTATTGATGCTCTGAATGTGGCTAGTTTAACTCTTCACCCGTGTGCTGCCTCTTCTGAGCTCTGTATAATGCTCCAGATTTTAAAATCCAGGTATTAAAACCTTCATCTTAATTGGATCAGTGAGAGCAAGAAGATGTCTCTGACCTTGGCCTATAGATTTATTTCATCTTTATACACACTTGTCAATTCAATGTGTATCTCTAGGTGTTTATCTACATGAGGAAGTTGCACCAGCTTTAATTTAACCTGTTGTTGCAAATTGATTTCTCTAACTCAGTTGGAATACCCCTGGAAGTGCTTATTTCAGTTGAAAGATATTTTTTTTTATTGTTATTGATCTGTTTTAAAACCCAAATATCCTTTGTTTTATTCTGATGGCAAGAGAGCTCCTACAGGACTGCACATCAGGTATCTTAACTGGGTTTAAAAGCACACCTTTGATTATGTGGTCGTGTCTCCTTTCTGACCATCTCTGGGAGCAGCTGAGGTGCTAACTAAAAGCCATCTTAGGAGTGCCTTGCACCCTGCTCCCTGAGCAGCCACACCAGCCCTGCCTCTGCGCTATGCTGCTCCAGCCACTTTGCTCCAAACACTGTTGGGCAATTTAGGGTAATTTACACCAGGAACCACCCCCAGGAGATCTTCTGGATGAGACTGTGCAAGCTTTGGAGCCTCATGTTTCCCTACAAGCCCTGCTGCCACACCATAGAGCACGCAGCACATTCTCTGTTTCATGTCTTGGCCCATGCAAGACATTCCTTGCCTTACTCCAAACAACTGAGCTGAACCAGACACACAAAGTATAGCAGAATTATTTACTAGGCCCACTTAAACACCAGGGTATGTGCTGTGGACACAATAGGGCTTCTGTACAGGGTCTCACCCACTAAGGCTGGAAGAGACCTCTAGGATCATCAAGTCCAACCATAGCTAGCACTCCCATGCCACTAACCCATGGCCCTAGGGAGAGCAGCTCAATGTTTCTTAAACCCCTCCAGGGATGGTGACTCCAGCACCTCCCTGGGCAGCCTGGGACAAGACTTAACAACCCTTTCAGAGAAGAAATTCCTCCTGGCATCCAATCTAAACCTCCCCTGATGCAACTTGAGGCTATTTCCTCTTGCCTTCTCACTACTAACCCTGCAGAAGAGACCTACCCCCAGCTCACTGCAACCTCCTGTCAGGGAGTTGCAGAGAGAGCTAAGGTCTGCCCTGAGCCTCCTCTTCTCCACACTAACCAAGCCCAGTGCCCTCAGCTGCTCCTCAGCACACTTGTGCTCCAGAGCCCTCCCTAGCCTCCTTGCCCTTCTCTGCACACACTCCAATGCCTCTGGGTCCTTCTTGGCCTGAGGGGCCCAGAACTGACCCCAGGACTCTAGGGGTGGCCTCCCCAGTGCTGAGGACAGGAGGATGCTCACTTCTCTGCTCCTACTGCTCACACTAGTTCTGATCCAGGCCAAGATGCTGTTAGCTTTCTTGGCCACCTGGGCACTCTGCTGGCTGAACCTTCTAGGAAGATATCACAGAACTATGCTAAACAAACTCTTTTGTAACACTAGAGGGCTCGTGTTGCTTTACCTTGGCTGTCTGCACTTACACACAATTAGAAGGTTGATCATCTTTGTGGTAGGAGGTTTTTTTCTTTGTGGAGTGTGTAGTTACCAGAGTGACAAGGGATTTCTAGCATTATTATTATTATTTCTAGCACAAGGGACCTTTCATGGATTTTGTAGTACTCACTGAAAATTTGCTTTATTTTGGTTGTGGAAACTAATTTTTGGGGAAACTAATGACATCTTCATTCCCACTTGTGTGTGATGTGCACAGAAGTTGCAATGGGAGATTGAGTTAGCCACAAGGTTTCATTTTCTCTGTCTTCAGTAGTTGTGCTGTTTGCATGTCAGCTGGAATGCAGCTTGTATGTGCATTTCAATCCCCAGGGACATTCAGGAGTGACACCATTTTCTAAGTCTAGCTCCTAAAGTTGAAGAAACAAATAACAAAGCACCTCAGAAATCTTTTGCCACAAAATAAATACTTATTCCATATCTTGGACACAGAAATAATGCTCAGCAATTTGAACTGTGTCACCTGCTTTTTATGATCCTTGCTTTTGATTTCTGGATTTTGGGTGCCTGACTGTAAGCAGCTACTCGTGTTCACTTACAAGTTGTAGTCAAAGGAGCACTACTGTTACAGATGAGCTTTGTGGATGGATGGTTAATAATTCTAACACAGAGTTGAGAGTGCAGCTTGCTTCGTGTCCTTCAGCTTGAAAAAAACAGGGAGTGTTTGGGGTTATCTTTTTCATAACTATTTTTACAATAAGAGGGAGACAGGGAGAAAAAAAAAGCACAGGCTGCACTGAAAGCAGCATGAAAAGCTGCAGTGAGCCCAGGGTGTCCCTGCTTAATGGGCACTTGAAGCTAATGTGCTTCATTTCCATTTCACATGGCCACGTGTGTGCCATCCCCAGCTGTGTGCACTGACTTGTCTAGTTCATGGTTCACCCACATTCAGTTACATGTCCACATCATTCCTTAACAATACTGGTTCCATTAGTTATTTCAGGCTTTTCCCTCTCCAAGCATTCATCTAACTCCAAAACCAAGACCTTAAGCCATAATGAAATATTCACCAGCTAAGCTGTCTCACCAAGGGCTTAGTGGACCTGACAGGAGGTTGGAGTGAGCTGGGGGTAGGTCTCTTCTCCAGGGTTAACATTGAGAGCACAAGAGGAAATGGCCTCAAGTTGGAGCAGGAGAGGTTTAGATTGAATGTCAGGAGGAATTTTTGCCCTGAAAGGGTTATTAATTCTTGTCCTAGGCTGCCCAGGGAGGTGCTGGAGTCACCATCCCTGCAGGGGTTTAAGAAACATTTAGATGCTCTCCTTATGGCCATGGGTTAGTGGTATAGTAGTGCTAGGTATGGTTGGACTTGATGAGCTTAGAGGTCTCTTCTAACCTTAATGATTCTGTGATCCTGTGACCTGAATTGTGTACAAATTTCAAAACTTAAAGTGCACATCTGCATCTGCAATCTGCTGCAAGTGCACTGCTGCATGGTGTCTGGGAATAGGCACACAAGCTGTGAGCAGGCAAGGTGCCTTGCAGTGAGAGCAGGTTGGCTGCTGTGGCTGCCTGCTGCATGCAGCACTGCAGTGAAATGCTGCCTGCATTGCTCGGCTTCTGTGTGCTAAGAGAAGGGGCAAGAGACAGAGAGGTTTTTCTTTCCTCGTAGCAGTGGGATTCCTAGCAGCAGAAAATGTCATCTGGAGTGCAAAGCAAAGGAAATATCTACCATCATTCTTTTCCATTTCCCCCAGCATTTAGCTCAGGGACTGGTAGTGTCGCAGGACTCTGGGCTAGGGCTGGCAATGGGCTCTGGGTTACAGAACATCAGAATCATTAAGGTTGGAAGAGACCCCT
>VWZO01019710.1:196085-209499 GCA_013396975.1 Bucco capensis | reverse complement strand
GTTAATACTAAACCTCCTGTGATCCAACTTGCTCCCATTCCCTCTCATCCTACCATTGGATGCCATTGAGCAGAGCCTGGCTCTCTCCTCCTGACACTCACATATTTCTAAGCATTGCTGAGGTCTCCTCTCAGTCTCCTCTTGTCCAGGCTGCAGAGACCCAGCTCTCTCAGCCTGTCCTCCTAGGGCAGATGCTTCACTCCTTTCAGGATCTTGCTGGCCCTGTGCTGGACTCTCTCCAGCAGCTCCCTATCCTTCTGGAGCTGAGGGGCCCAGAATTGGACACAGGATTCCAGCCATCCTGGAGGTGGTTTAATGTGTCCTTCTAATGTCTGTAACTATTCCCCTTGCTAGGCTGCTCTGCTGCATCAGTGCCCAGGATTTTCCATCCCCTTTCAGTCTATCTCCTAAGAACCCAAGGAAGGAAGCTCAGAGCTTTCTGGCAGCTCTAAAGCTCTGCTCCTAGGGTACTTCTCTGCCTCTTGACAGCTCCTGTGCTACCTGGGCCCATGCTCAGACTGGTGATCTAGTTTCTGGCAGATGACTGCTAATGGGATTAGTGCATCCTCCAGCCAGAGCAGGACAATTGCAACCACTTCAGTGGCTTTGTCCTTAAGAAATGTTTGTCCCTGGCTGACCTGTTTCCTTCTGTAAGGCTGAGTTATTTATCTGTGCAGAGATCCCCAACATGTCACCTGAAAGCTAGGCAAGCATAAATCCAAAGGACAAGGTGTACAGTGACCAGGATGCCTTCAAACAGCCCAAGTGGAAATTTCCCATCAGTTTCTTGCCCAACAGATCATCCTTTGGGCTGACTGCAAACAGACTGTCACTTTGTGCCTGCTTCTCTCTGACATAGTGTTTTCCCTTGGTCATAGTGTGGGAACTCAGCTATTCCTTCTGTCAGGCTGGGCTTGAAGTTGGAAGTGTTTCTGGTAACTTTAGTCTTTATATCCAACCTTTCCTTCTTGCTGAGCCTGGCAGGATGTCTGGGGAGGGGACAGCCTGGGGTTGAGGGCAAGATTTAAGGGTGTCCCTGAAGGGCTTAAGAAGGATTTTGGAATAGTTCTGCTCAATAATCTGTAAGCTGTGGTAAGGGTTATGTTAAAAAAAAAAAGAGTGACCTTTTTTGGTCAAATATGTGTCTAGACAGCAAACTCTGAAATGGTTCCCTCCTGGCCTCATAAAAACATGCTATCACCTTCAAAACATCAGGCTGCTGTAGAAAAATGTTTTCTGCTCTGGAGTTCTAAGAAGCACCTAAACATCACTGAAAGTGGAAAAACAGAGGGGAAAACTTGTCTGCTTTTCCAGGCAAGGTCTAGGCAGCATGTGGGGCACCAGCAGTTTATCAGAGAATCTCTCCCAAGTTGGAAGGGACCCCTAAAGACCATCAAATCTAACTCATCTCTGCACAGGACAACCCCCCCCCCCAACTCACACCCTGTTCCTAAGAGCCTTGTCCAAATGCTTCTGGAATTCTGTCAGGTTTGGCACCATGACTGCTTCCCTGGGGAGACTTGGAGTGCTTGACCACCCTCTGGGTGAAGAACCTCTTACTAATATGTAACCTAACCCTCCCTTGGGACAGCTTCCTGCTGTTCCCTCAGCTCCTGTCACTGGTCACCAGAGAGCAGAGATCAGCTCCTGCTCCTTTGCTTCCCCTCAGCAGGATGCTGCAGACTGTGCTGAGGTCTCTCCTCATCTCTTCTTCCCCAAGCTGAACAAACTGAGTAACTTCAGCTGCTTCTCATCCAGCTTCCCCTCTAGACCCTTCCCCATCTTTGTGGCATCCTTTGGACATTCTCTAGTAGCTTTAACTCCTTTTTGTGTTGTGCCAAAGCTGCACCAGCACAAAAGGAACAAGGACAACCACCTCAGCTAGGAGATAACCTTCCAGCATTTACAGCTTATTCTTTGCTATCAACCAGATCTCCTGTAAGAACATTCCCTTCTCTCCAGAGGAGAGGACAAGGTGCCCCGTTACTCTCCATCCTTGTGGCCTCACAGTGATGTGGAGCTCCAGCAAAGCTCCTGGCAGAGCTCAGAGGCATCCCTGCAGGGCCAGAGTTGCTTAGAGCTTTTTATTTGCGTGGGTAGAGACATGTAAAATGTATCCCAGAGGATGGATGCAGTTGGTGACACCCTAGCATCCAGCTAGCATCCAGCTAGCATCCAGCTCCCCAGGCAACAAGGCACTAGCAGCACCCTCTCTTTGTCCCAAAGGCAGCCTCAGTGCTTCCTTTGCTTTCCAGCCTCCACACCAGGGCTGCTCCTACCCCTGGAAATACATTGGGATGCAAACAGACATGTGAGTTGCCACCATTGGTGCCCAAGCTCTGCTGTCTGGATAAACAAAAATCTCCTTTTTTTTTTCTGGATCAAAAGTCAGCCTGTTTGTGAGCAAAGGGAGTGTTGAGGAGAGCAGGCTGGAAATGCAAGGCAGAGCCCCAGCAGTGTCTGGATGCTTCCCAAATCTCTGCTAATTGGCCCCAAGAGACCTCCCCCATTCACTGTACCCTCGTGGGCTCTCTGAGCCTGAGGGGGGGGGAATAAAATCCATCTATGGGGTGTGTGGGGAGTTATATCCACGTAAAAATATCATCCATTTGGGTATCAGCTAGCACCTCCTCAAACCAAAGAGCTCACCTGGTGCTGGCATCACCAGGAGCAAGCAGTTTGCTTGGATTTGGACCTCAGCTTGGGTTTTGCCAAGTGTTTTTCCAGGCAGAGCTGGAAATGGGGAGCAGGTGGAAGGAATGGAGGCTGGCCCAGGGTGTTTCTGACAGTGGGTAATAAAGGATTACAGTTTGAAAGAGTGAGATTTGGGGCTTTCATGCTGTTAGCATAATAATGAACTGCCAGCCCCAAGGTAGGCAAGATGACCTGCAAGTCTGCTCTTCCAAGAAGCAATATCAATCATTCCTGAACTCCTCCACCCCATCCCTAATTTGCCACAAAGGCATTGATTGACTCTGCCAGCAGTCCTGGGGGAGGTGGCAGGAGGTTTCCCCCTGGATTTCCCTCCCACTCCAGCCTCAGGAGCAGCAGCCAGCCAACAAAAAGGCAGTTTCAATCTGATGAATGTGTTGGCACTGAAGGTCTTCTCTTGCTGGCTGCTTCCTCCCATCAACAATTTGATTTGGGGCCCTGTGTCCCTGTCCTGACACCATCTCTTTCCTTCTGGTGCTTGAGGAGGTTCTGTTGGCTTCTCTCATGGGTTTGTCTCAGCTGAGTCCATCTCTGCCTTGTTTATTTGCTCTCTACCTCTTTGTAGCTAATCCAAACTTCACTAGCAGATCCTTGGCTAGAGATCCTTTACCTGCTCTAGGTTCTCCTGCAGGGATATTGGACTAGATGGTCTCCAGAGATCCCTTCCAACATCTAAGAGTCTGTGATCCTTGGTCCATGGCAGATGCTTTCCAGGTTTTGGTTGTCTCCATGTCCCTCCTCTTCCCACAGGGCTGTGTGGGATGGAGGTAGAAGCTCAGCATGGGAAGCTACTTTGCCCACAAGCTTCTCCTTCCTGCCCCAGCAGCTCCCAAAGAGAAGCCACCAAGTTCCCAGCAGTTGTGGTGTGGATGCTGGAGACAGGACCCAAGCTGGATGCTGGGGTATCACCAACTGCATCCATCCCCTGGGATATATTTGACATGTCTCTGCCCATGCAAATAACACTACATGGGTAGTGTGAGCATATACTGGTCCTAGCAAGCCTTGGCCACTGCTTTCTACAGGAGCTGGTTGGAGATGAGTGAAGTTCATCCTTCTGGAAGGGCTTTAGTGACAGATCCAAACATCACTTCCACCCCACTTACATCTGCCTATAAATGACAGGTGAAACCAGCCAGCTTTGGGGTTTTAAACTTCCAGTGAGTGCAAAAAGTAACTTAATGGATGAAATAACAGAGCAGAGTTGCCAGTTCAAGTGACTGAGGGAAAAAAACCATCTTAAAAATCATGTTATTTTAGGGAAACTGATAACATGAGAATTCCATTTGCCTCTTGTCTTTTGAGCCTGTACAGCTTGGCTTTTTTTTTTTGTTCAAGCTGGCTAGAAAGCTATTATTTTGTTTAAATGAAAGATGATCCTGATAGATGAGCGAAGCAGCAGAATCCTGCTGGCTTCAACAAGAGAGCTGCAACCCTGGGGAAGAGCAGCATGGAAGTTCAACATTCTTTCCCATCTAAACCCCAAGGAGTTGTTAAACACCCAGAGGTAAGAGAGGGGAAGGAATACACACCTCTTACTTCAGAAGTGGCTCCTGGAGAGGAGCTTTGACCACAAAGCTTTGCATATTCAGTGTTTCTTCCCCTGTGTACCGAAACCTCATTAAGCTCTGGGCAGATCCCTGTCAGGCTTGTTGTTTGCTGGAGGCTCCTGCCTTGCTGGGACAATTTCAGGATGCATTTGCCAGGTGACTGACTGGTTTGCTGCATCAAGGTGTGTGCTCTGGGCAAGGTATGGTCTCTGTGGTGAGTGGGTCCAAGCAAGAAGGAGGAGTAAAAGAGATCTGACTTGCCTCATGGAGGTAGAATCAAGTCTGGATAAAAGGCAGCAAAAGATAAATGAAAACATTTGACTCTCCTGCTGCAGGTTTCCTAAGAGCATTTTCTTTTGAGTTGAACTGTTGTTTGCTGAGCAGAACCTCCTGCTTCCCTGCTCAGTTCCTAGTCTTTTAAGGACCAGGTCCAGAAAGTAAAGTCAGGATTCCTGTTGACATGAATGAACTTTCCACCCAAATCTGAGAGAGTTGGGATTATTANTGTGGGCACAGTTATGGCACCAGGGGCCACAGGAGACCACAAGGGATTTTCAGACTGTGCCTGTGCCCTTCAGGTAGGAATAGGATTAGGGGGAATGGACACAAGCTTGAGGAGAGGAGATTTAGGTTGGCTGTTAGGCAGAAGTTGTTCCCCAGGAGGGTGCTGAGCCACTGTGCCAGGTTGCCCAGAGAGGTGGTGGCAGCCCCAGCCCTGGCAGTGTTGCAGGCCAGGCTGGCTGGGGCTGGGAGCAAGCTGCTCTAGTGCCAGGTGTCCCTGCCCATGGCAGGCACAGGGGTTGGGGCTAGAGGAGCTTCAGGTCCCTTCCAACCCTGACAACTCTGTGATTCTACCTGATTTAACTTCATTGTCCAGGGTAGGAGCTAATGTGGATCTTATACAAGAGGATGGTTTTGCTGATACTGATGGGTAACATACTCAATTCAGTGATTTGGGGCTTTGCAAAAGACACCTTAGGACATATGAAGACCTAGACCTAGACCTAGAAAGGGGTTTTTCTCCTTCCCACTGCCCTGTTCTACTGAGGCATTTCCTCAAGAAGCTGCAGAGATCCCAGGGGAGATCCAGGTGGGGAAGACTGGCACTCTTCAGGGGCAATTCATTTTTGCTCTCCCAGACTCTCTGAGGATTGCAGTAGATCTTCAGGCTACAACCAGACACAGTTTTTGACTCTGTATTTTTCATGAAGTCTCCAATAGCCTTTCAAAGGGAAGAAACATTCAGAAAATGGGCTGTGCAAATACTCTATTTTCCATCTGGAGAGAGGAAGTGATATTTTTTTATGCCTGTGATTAGCCTGTGGTAATTTGTTTGCCTGTTTAGTTTTTTGGGGGTGTTTTTTGTTGGTTGGTTTGTTTTTTGTTTTTCTTCCCAAAATGAAACCCCAGAAAATGGTATTTTGCTGCAAGCTTTTGTTTTCATGCCTTGCTAATTGATGGTTTAGGCTCTTACTGCAACAGCCTTTTCCCCAACATTAAATCAGTAATTAATGCTCACTTGCCCAAATGCTGAGGATTTGAGCTCCAGTCTATAGGAGAGTTTCTTGTTCACTATATGAGGGTGAAAGAGAGAGAGAGAGACCCCTGGGTCCTTCCTCCTGCAGCCTTCCTCTTGTAGGAGCTATTTTGCTACTCACTCAGCTAGAAAGTGAGCATAAGGCAGATTCTCCAGCCTGGTGCTCAGGGCATGCATTTGGGAAAGAGAATTGCTCAGTTCCAGTCCTTGCTTCAATGAACCTGACATTGAAAAGCTGACAATGAAAGCAGCTTTATTAATATTGCCAGCTCAAAACCAGTGTCAATCTCCTAAAGGTTGAGACAGTAGAAAAATACATCTGTATCTTTGGCTTCTTTTTTTATTTCCCTTTTGGTTTCTGTAGCTTTTGAGGGAGATGTTGTCAAAGTATCTTATGACCATGACCAGGGTTAGGACAAGCTATGTGTATAAACCCTTCCCTTTACCATAATCCCCTTGGAGGGAGTTTTCCCTCCTCATTTTGTTTAAGCAACACCTTTCTGCCCCTCAGCAGGGGAAAGAACCTTTTCAGTGAAGGAGCTTCCCACTCCAGGGTGAAAGAACAACCTCCTCCCCCAAATCCTTGCCTCCAAAGGGGATATTCATGCCTTCCTTTCACTCTGGGACTGAATTCAACTCACTGATCTAAAAAGAAACAACCTTCAAATGCCTTTTACATATTTAGCACTGTTTCAGACTGAAATGATTGCTCCTGTTTAGTTTGCAGCAGAGCCTGACCAGATTTGCTCCCAGCGACCTCATTCGAGCATCATTGTCAGGTTATTTTTTCTCTGCTTTCTCTCTCTCTGTATCAATATTGAACCAGCAACTTGCCATTTAAACAAACAGGTCCCTTTTGGCCTAGAATTAAAATGCCAAACTTAACCCATTGCTTGGAAAGAAAAAAACCAACAGGGAAGATGAAATTTCTTCACTGAAAGGATTGTTAAGCCTTGGCCCAAGCTGTCTAGGGAGGTGGTGGACTCACCATCCCTGGAGGGGTTTAAGAAACATATAGATGTTCTACTTAAGATGTGGTTTAGTAGCATAGGAGTGATAGGTAGAAGGTTGTCAGAGGATACAAGCAGCCCAAAACAAAAGATAGAGCCATGGTGGGGCAGTGTGAGCACACTCTGTGTTAGGTGGTCAAATAAAGGCTGGGATCAATTTTAGCTTTCCGTATCCCAGTATGTCAGGGGTTGGAAGGGCCCTAGAAAGATCATCTAGTGCAACCCCCCTGCCAGAGCAGGAGCACCTAGACCAGCTCACACAGCAATGTGTCCAGGCAGCTCTGCAATGGCTCCAGACAAGGAGACTCCACAGCCTCCTGGGCAGCCTGGGCCAGTGCTCTGGCACCTGAACTGCAAACAAGTTCCTCCTCGTGTTAATACTAAACCTNTTGTTCAGCTCTACCTGCTGCTCCTGGGTAGCCTTACACCACATTAACAGCACCAATCAGTCCCTGCTGATGTAGAATGCACCTTTACTAAGCTGCAATGAAAGGCACCAAGGTGTCATACCTGTGGGCAAGGTAAGAGGGAGCAGAGGAAGGAGTTATCCTCCACTGACATGCACTGACCTGACTTGCTCATGTGAAGTCCTCTGGGGATGCAGTGGTCCTGTACTGGAGATTGCAGAGATGGGAGTGGGCTTTCT
Source organism: Bucco capensis (assembly GCA_013396975.1). Taxonomy (NCBI): domain Eukaryota; kingdom Metazoa; phylum Chordata; class Aves; order Piciformes; family Bucconidae; genus Bucco; species Bucco capensis. The sequence goes on along the minus strand of VWZO01019710.1, from coordinate 202,044 downwards.
TCAGACCCTCCTCTTTCCCAGCCCCTGCCCTAAACACCAGCTTTGAGCTTAAGAACATCACTTGGAGCTTTGTGCAGTGCCTGGGGCTCAGTGCTGCACAGAGGACAGATGAGGTGAGCTAGGGAAGGTACCACTTTGCTCACTCCTCAGCTCTGCCATTAACCTGAGAGGAAGAGGCTCCCAGAGGCAGTTAAACTAGCATTTTTGTTGTTAATTTATAAAAAAACCCCATCATCCTTCCCAAAAGCAGCAGGGCATCTCCATGTATTTAGGATGAATATGTGCAATGCAAGCAGCCTTCCCTTTGCATCTCTCTGTGCCAAGAGAATGAGCTGGAGAGGCTTAGAAGAGTGCAGCAGTTCACAGTAATGTTGCTGTTCAATCCACCACATTTGAAGAAGTCCTTAAAGATTTCTTACAGACTCCTTAGCAACTGATTTCAAAGCAGCTTCAGTTCAAAATACAACATGTTCTGATGTGACCCCAGGGGACACCAACGTGCTTTGTTCTTCCTTTGAGTTGTTCTGCATAACAAGGTCATGTTCCAGAGAGGAGACCACTTGAAGAAGCATGACTTCAAGCCTGGAAAATAATTCCCTTTCCTACCTGGAATATTTCATTCTCTGCAGGCTCAAAAGAGCTGGAGAAAATGAAACAACCTTTAAGTAGCAGTCATATGCTTACCTATAGCTTCCAACATCCCCAGTTGTAACCTTCACAACATCCAACTGATGTTCCTCACTTGGATAGTTTAAAGCTTGGTTTTGCCCAATAATGTCTTTGTTCTAGCCCATGTCTTGCTGAATGGTGTGATAGGATAGAAACCATGATTCATAAAAGTTCCTTGGAAGTGGCTCAAGAGAGATTTGGGGTTTTCAAAGAGGTTTTTTAAACGCTAATGGCTGTTTGAAGAGCAACTGATGATCCAGTTGAAAAGGTTCTTAAAGCAAGTTGATAGGAGTCAGGGAAAATAGGGAAACTGGTGTTGTGCTGAAACAGTTCAGAGTGGGAATCGCAACTTCTTTAAAAGGAGAATAATTTCCAGTAGATTAAAAACCACTTTGAAAACCAAAGGATTTTCTTGAGCTCAGAAACCTTCTAAAGTAACTTGCCTGCCCACAAGCAGGATGGGAGCAGTGGCTGGAGGTGCTCCAGATTTATCCCTGTGATGGAGGGAGGCATTCAGTGATGGTTGCATTGCCTTTGGGAGCCCCATCATGGGCTCTGAAAGAACAGAGTTTGTATTTGTGTTTCTGTTAGATTGTTTGATCCAGCTGCTTGTGATGACACTGCGTTGCAGATTCTGGACTTGTGGAGTCCAGTTTCCTATGAATGAGGCAGCTGGAAAGGCTGAGTTTGTGTTGATGGAGAGGGTTTGGTTTCTCACTCCAGACTTTGGGCAATTCACTTCCTCTGTGAAATGGGGATAATCATGATTTTTGTCAGAGACATGCAAAGGTAGGCACTTGAAGAATCACAAACCCAAATGAAGTGATCTATAATAGTAGACCTATATAGAATATCAAACTATATAGAATATCAACCAATATAGAATAATAAATCTATAGGAATAATATTTGTGACCTGTTTAGCTTTGTGTATTCTCAAGTGCTTTGTCTTATCCAACAATTTGGCCCAAGCTAGCTCAGATGATGCATTTTCATGTCCTAATCTAGAAGAAGCTTTCTGAAAGGGAAAGATAGATTTCCTTTAATTCCCATCTGGAAAAGCAAAAAAGATCATCTGGTTTAGGAAAACCAAGAGGAATTGGCTGTGTAGATGTCAAGGATCTTCCAAATGATGCTGTGGTATTGACTCTCCTCTCTTCACCACTACCAGTTCTTAGCTGGAAAGGCACTTGGACCATTTTTTCATGTGATAAATTTGGCCTTGCAGCTCCAGTCTTGAGATGAAGGGGTGAATCCTGAAGATTAGCTATCATACAAGGATGTCAGGAAAAATGTCTTCACTGCAAGGCTTGTTAGACATTGGCCCAGGCTGCCCAGGGACGTGGTGGAGTCACCAGCCCTGAAGGTGTTTAAGAAACATTATAGATGTGGTATTTAGGGACATGGTTTAGTGACATGAGGATGATATGTTGATGGTTGGACTTGATGATCTTAGAAGTCTCTTCCAACCATAATGATTCTGTGAGTAAGACTGGAGGAGGAGGCTGGTGGCATCAGGCACAGGAGCTTGTTGCAGGCAGTGAGTGCTCAGCCCTCTATGTTCCCTCTGGAGGTGGCCATGCTTGATTACTGACAGAACAAACCTTCCCAGCAGGAAACAACTCCAGCAATAATCTTACCAGTGGCCAAGCCCAAGCTGTAAAGATTTCCAAGGCCACCAGTGCACAAATACCACATTGCAAAGGCTTCATTTAAAGCCTAGAGAGTTGTAGATGTTCCACAAGGCTGGAAAGCAGAGTGAGGCAAGGTTGGGGCAGAGTTTATTCCACAAGTGTAGGAACTGGGAAGTCTAGGCTCTATTTACCCAGCTGGAAACAGGCTTCACATCTATTTATGCCTAGGTTTGGCCTCAGGTGCCTCCTCTCCCTTTAGGGCTAAGTAGCTGGAAAAGGCCAAATACATCTGAGGTCACCTTTTTGGCTAATTAACATGGCAACAAGTGCTGATTAATTAGTTTGGGGCTGAAATGAGCTGAGATAACTTCTTGTGCAACAGTGCAGGCCATGGATTTATGAGCACTTCATCACCAAGACAAACAATACTCTGGAAAACATTGTTTGTGCAGAGCCTTCCCTTCACCCTGTGAATTACTACCTGGATTTCTCAGAGCTTTAGGAGTAACTGTTTGACTTCATTTAAATGTATGTTTTTGTTTCTTTTTAGCTGATGGAAAAACTTAGCTCACATGGCATCCAGTGGTGATCACTTGCTTTATCATGAATCTCTCTGCTTGATGTGTTCCTGTAGGTCAAAAAGCAAGTTAAAAAGCCCCAAACAAACAAAATCAACCAACCAAACATAAAGACCCCAAAATCTTTGGAGATTGAGGTCCAGATTTTTGGAGCTGCTGAACATCACAGCAGGCAGAAGGGGTTGAGGTCCCAGTGAGACTCCTGATGTCCTCTAGTCATCAACATGCTTACTACACAGACTTGTTGATGTTAATAACTTGGTCAGTGAGCTACCCACTTCAGTGATGATTTAGCACTACACTCATGTGGGCTGTGGTGTACCTGACTTCTGGGTATCCAGCAGTCCAGCTTGTTTTGTCACTAAAGCCTCTTTTCCCTCTCCAACCTGGCCACCTGGTTTTGCAGGACTGGTAGGAATTGCATACCTGAAGCAGCAATGTCTTGGGCCAGAAGTGGGCAGGAGACATTCAAGCTTATGAACTTCATCCTCTTAAGAAGCCAAGATGAAGAGGCATGGAGGGGAGGTCTAAAGGTTTGTCAAGCAGGGCTCAATGGTAATGTTGTTTCCAGAGGAGTGAGTCCATAATATTGCAGACTTACCATGTTTAAATCACTCACTGCCCCTCTGCCTTCTCCTCCACGTGCAGACCCCATCAATAGCAGCTTTATGCTGGCAGGAACATAACCTGGGCACTGGAGCACCAAGAAGGGTGTCAGGGGAAGTTAGGGCCAATTGCTGCATGGGCTGGACATGAAAGCAAGGAGTGATATCACTCTTAAAAATAAGAACCCTAACGTAATGTGCTTTAATAGCTGAATAATTGCTAGGTGGAAAGAAGGAGGCTTTTGTGAGAGAGGAGCAGTGAAAGCCAGGAGGGAGTGCTGATGACCTCACAGCAATGCACAAGAGAAACTTTCTTCTCCCAGCCCTTTGCAGAAGTGCCTTGTCAAGCTGCCAGTCCCAGATAACTTTGGGGGGGGGGGAGAGACATTAGAGAAGAGTTAATCAGATGATTGATATGCAGCTGGAAAGAATTAAAGGCTCTGAGAATTGACAGACTGACATTGTTTGAAAGATTCCCCAGCAGCCTCCCCCCACTCCGCACCAACTTCTCTGGAAAAGGAGGTCAAATGCTTCCACCAGTCTTTTTTCCACTCAAATTTGGAGCTTGCAGCTTTTCAGCAGGTATATTTTGGGGAGCTAGGTGTCAGTTTTCCTTCATGGGAAACAGTTGTGAAACTCTGATCATCCCTCATGTAGCTATGTAAAAGCAGAGCGTCAAAGTCTGTGCCTTCTTAGGGGAAGAAGTGGGTTGAAAAAGATTTGATTTTCATTTCCCAGCTGTGGATCAGATCCAAAACCTTTGTAAAACTTCTGCATTTCTTATTCCTGGATTTAAGTGCAGTGTTGGTTGGGTTTTTTTTCCTTTGCTTGGTAGGGGAAAATTGTCAACTTTGTCCCAACTCTCTATTTTCCCAATGATTTGCTAGCATGAGGGAGCAAACACTAAGGATCCTTTCACAATTGCTGGAGCTGCTCCATCATATTTATTTATTTATTTTTAAGAGTTTACTTGGTTAAAAAATAGTTGTTGAGATTAAAACACTTCATTTACTGCTGATAGAAAGCAAATCCCATGTAGACACTGCATTGTGTCTGTGTAAAGGAACAAGCTTTTTAGCCTTGGAGTCAACCTCAGGAGTCTTCAGCAAAAGGCAAACACACATTCATTTGAAAGTCATTATGGAGACAGCACTTTTAAGTTCTCAGTCTTCAAGCACAGAGCTGTAAGGAACAGGTTTTTAGTGTCATTATGTTTGATCCATCAGTTACACAGCTAATAAGGGGCAGGGCTGCCTTTCAGACATCTTTCATGGGATTCCAAAAACATAAAGCAACTTCTTGCTTCAAACTGGATGTGATTCAGACTACACAAGAGGAAAAAAAAAACCCCTCACAAATGCATGAGCGAGTTTAGAAGAATGATGTAAGAGGTAATGAACAGAAATGAGAAGGATATGGCATGGCAGATAGAGGAAAGAAAGGGAAATAAGGGCAAACCCCAACAATATGCACTCAGAGGTAAGAATAAATGTAGTAGCATGATGTCCATAACTCAGTTGTGTTGTTGAAGCCACTTAGGAAAGTGAGTGTCTGAAAAACAGCCCCAGGATTGATGAACTTCAGGCCTTCTTGCAAAAATACAATGTAAACTTTCTGTTAGCTTTCACAGAAGATAAGTATCAAGCTGTTTGGATTTGAGAGATAAATGGAAAGGAGCAGGATAAACTATGGAGGGAGAGTAGCTGAAGAGGTTTGTTAAAACCTCTCTGCTGTTTCAACTCTGAAGCCAGCTGAGTTTTACCAAGAACTTATCTCTTTATACAGGACACATTTAGATCTTATCTTCATCAGACAAACTCATTGGGGCATCAACTGTCTGGTGAGTTCTCCCAAATTCTAGAGCCCTGGGGAGTAAATCTACTGCAGGAGTGGTGCTCTCTGCTGAAAACCTCCAAAACAATTCAACAACTAAAAATACTCCTCAGTTCTACCTAAATGGATGCTGACATCTCCAATTAATTTCATTTCCTCCTTCAGAATATAATCCTTACATGGGATGGGTTTAGAGTAAGGAGGCTTCTGACAGTGTTTGGATTGATGCTCTCATAAGTTAGGACAGTGCTGTCTGGAGGAAATCACTGCCTGAAAGATGTCATTTGGATGTACACTTGGTTGGAAAAACCTTATCAGAACAAACCCAAGCTTAACAAGCTGAGTACCTGCTTAGGAATTCAGCATTGTAGCATTCAGGGAAGGTTGTAAAATGGTACATTTAAGAGGAAGACCAATGTACAAGTACCACATCAAAATTAATAGAGCCAAGAACAGGATGGTCTGAAAGTGGATCACAAGCTAAACGTGGAGCAGTGTTGCAATATCATGGCAATTCTCAGTCAGATCTCATTTGGGGGAGGTATAAAGATGATTTCATTGCTTTCTTAGCAGCCTTTGTCCTAGCCCTAGCAACCTGCTAAATGATGCTCCCCAATGCAACATCTACCTGGCTCTTAAAC
>VWZO01019710.1:174982-196062 GCA_013396975.1 Bucco capensis | reverse complement strand
GGCATTGGCCTTGGCCCAGTGATCCAGCCTATCCAGATCCCTCTGGAAAGCCTCCCTGCCCTCAAGCAGATCCACACTGGCACCCAGCTTGCTGTCATCTGCACACTTGCTAAGGCTGCACTCCATCCCCTGGGCCAAATCATTGATGAAGATGTTAAACAGGAGTGGCCCCAGCACTGAGCCCTGTGGGACCCCACTCGTGAGAGAGAGGCATTTGAGAGATCAGCATTTGAGGTTTTCAAGGGGGCAAAGCTCTTTCTTTCTGCTTCTCTCCTGCAAACTGCCCTCACCTATCCCCTCCTCTCATCAGACTCTGCTGCCCCTGGTCACCAAGGGCAGAAATCAATTAGTTATGAGTTTTCCAAGCAGTACACATTAATTTTTTTTTTGTCTTTTTAAAGAACCACAGCAGTATCTAACAGCTTTGTGTGCTGGACTTTAGGAGCTTTTCAGAGCCATCAAATATTTATTTTACAGGGTTGTGTGGGTTTTTTTATTTTTCCATTAAGTCTTAATTCTCAATATTTCATAAGTTAAATTATCCAGGAGAACTGAGCTCTCATTTTTACAGGGGGAAAAACCCAAAAGCCTTTGCCCAAGTAGAAAATGGCCATCAGGCACAGAGGGTAGAGAACACTTCTGAAAGACAGAATAACTGAAGACAAACTTTAAAGATCCAGAAGTGTTTATTTTCCCCTCAAAGCAGATCAATTTTAAGAACTGAACAGCCTGAGGTTCATTTACACTCCTTGATCTCAGGGCCTAGAAGAAAGATGAGGACAGACTTTTTAGCAGAGGCTGTTGGGACAGGACAAGGAGTGATGGTTTTGAATTGAAAGAGGGAGATTTAGACTAGAGAGAAGGAAAAGATTTTCTATGCTGAGGGTGGTGAGAGCCTGTCCCAGCTTGCCCAGAGAGGTGGGAGATGTCCCATCCCTGGAATCATTCCAGGTCAGGTTGTTTGGGGCTCTGAGCAACCTGCTCTAGTTGGGAATGTCCCTGCTCAGTGCTGGGATTGGAATAGAGGACTAGATGAAAGCTTCCTTCCAACTCAAATGCCATCTTTTTTATAGGTCCCTTTTAGTACTGAAAGGCCACAAGAAGGTCTCCTTGGAGCCTTCTCTTCTCCAGGCTGACCAACCCCAACTCTCTCAGCCTGTCCTCGGAGCAGAGAGCTTCCAGCCCTCAGTGGGAATGCACAGATTGATGCCAGTTTGCTCCAGACTGATCACCAGCAGGGAAAACCCAACTCTGGCATATTTCAGACCTTGTCTAACCACAGAAAAAGTTCTCTCTCTCATGACCTACTTCTGTCTCAGGACTAGCCAAGCACTCTGTGCCACATCCAAGGCATCACAGTGCCATGAGATGTCACCTCATGGTCCCCATGGTGGTGGCTTTCTGCCTTCCCCTTTGTCTACCTAGAGGCTGGAAGAGAGCTACAGCCCAGGGAGCAGCACTTGATGTCCACAGTGAGTGCCTGAGAAACATCTCTACAGTGTTGGGGCTACAATGTGTCCCAATCAGCCCCATTATTAATCATGAACTTAATCATGTCACTTGTTGACATTAAACTCTTTTACAACCCCAGAGGCAAAGTTGGGTTGGCTGCAAAGAGCTAGAGCTTCATCCTGCCCTTCCAGGAATCAGTCACCCTCTTTCAACACTATCTCCATCCCCACCCCCTCCTCCAATTTGGGAAATGATTTGCATTCTTCTCCTGAAAGCATTAATTGTGAGGAGAACAAACAGAGTCCTGGGCACTTTGAAGCAGCCTCATTACTGACTGAGGGCTTGTTTTGGAGCAGCAGCCATCACAACAACAATGGCAACACCCTGGCCCAGCACCAAAACTCAACTGGGAGGCTGGTGGGAGAGACAGGGAGGTTTGTTCTGCTGGGGCCAGTTGTGCACCTTTAATGATGCCTATTGCAGCCAGCCCCTGGCTGATTGCTGCACAGCCCACTGCCTCTTTTCCCCCATTAAGTCCTTATTACCCAGCAGCAGGAGGAAAGGACCAGGACCAGGCTGTCCCTCCACCCTGCTGCCCACCGTGCAGCAGGACAAGCAGACAATGTGCTGCTTCTGTGGCCCAGGGACCACCCACAGCAGGAGATGCCACTTGCAATTAGGACAGCTTTGTTTTGTGCCTTGCCTGACTTTGGCCCAGCTGGGGTGAGATGTGAGCAAAGCTCTTTGTGGATAACCTTGGCTGAAAGGGTTGCAATACCTTCTGCTCTTCTGTATGGAGGACAGAGAGCTGCTGCTGGGCACAGAGAGGTTTTTCAGCCAGGCTCTGTAACAGCTTCTAGTGGCTGTTTTCCCCCCTCCATTCTCTTGCTTCTTTCTTTTCCTTCTGACCCAAATTCACATCTTCAGATATCTCTCAGCTGGTTGGATGGGATGAGCTCATCCAGCTTCAGCAGTGTAAGATGCCCAAGCAAGGTACAGCAGTCAATGTGAGGAGATGGGCTGAAAATGTGCCTGCCTTTCTCCACTAGCTTTCCTTCCTTCCTCCCTATCTCACTGGCTTCAACTGCTGCATCATCCCTCAGCTGGCTGGTAATTCTTGAATAGGTGAGGAGGATGCAAGGGAAGAGAAGAGGCTGCTTGGACCTAGAAATTTTGTTTTTAGCCAACTCCTGCTTCTTGCAAGTGCTGAGAGAAATCTGGTAGAACAAAAGTAACCATGGATCAGTGTCAGGGCTAAGTGGGCTAGCAGACTTTTCCCCTGATGCTAGAGCAGCTCTGTGTGATGGTCACTGCATTCATAAGTAGCTCAGGGCTACCCTTGCTGGAGGGAAGAACTCTCATTCATTTCACCAGCTTGCTCTTTGTAAGCTCTGCTGAAACACCAGCGTGGAGCTGGGCTTAGCATGCTTTGAGATAAAGGCTTTGAGAGCCTGGGCTCTATGTATGCAGCTCATCACCACCACACTTCTCCCAGGAGTGCCCAGCTGATGCAAAATGGTCCTCAGAGAGTCTGTTTGTAACTGTTTCCTCTAAACATTTACAACCAACAAAATGTGCATGTGTATGCTTCAGCAGTGGGCCAAGGAGAGAAGCAGCAGCTGCTCCTCACATTCCTGCTGGAGCTTGTATATATTCCAGTGCTTTTTTAAAGCATCTATTTACATTTGCATTTTGGATCCTTCTTCACTTCCTGAGCAGGCTTGGCCAAATCCAGCTCTGGTGTAAAAAGAGGGAGGCATTGCCCTGACATCAGCACAGCTGCACTCTCTGCTGCCTAGCAGGAGGATAACCTGGGTTCTTTTTCCATGACACACTTAATGGGTCTTCTGCTTTGCTTGCCCTTGTGAAACCAGCTGCTGCCTTGCTGGAGCAGCTGGGCCATGATCTGTGCTGGAGGACACTGCCAGGCTGGGATCTGGTGCCACACACTGCACCACCTCAACTCACACCAGACAATCAGTTCAGTTAGAAGAGACTTTTAAGATCATCAAGTCCAAGTGTTAACCTAACACTGTAGTTCACCACTAAACCATGTCCCTCAGCACCACATCTATGTGGTTTTTAAGCTCCTCCAGGCATGGTGACTCCAGCACTGCCCTGAGCATAGAATCCTAGAATGGTTTGGGTTGGAAGGGAGCTCTGGAGCTCATCTAGTCCAACCCCCCTGCAGTGGCCAGGGACATCCCCAACTACAGCAGCTTGCCCAGAGCCCTGGCAAGCCTCACCTGCAATGCCTCCAGGGATGGCAACTCAACCANCTTTTTGGGGAAGAAATTGTTCCTAATGTCCAACCTAAACTTCTCCTGGCACAACTTGAGGCTGTTTCCTCTCATCCTGTCACTTGTAATGTGGGAGAAGAGCCCAACCCCCACCTCACTCCAGCCTCCTTTCAAGGAGTTGGAGAGAGTGAGAAGGTCTCCCTTGAGTCTTCTGTAGGCTGAACAACCTCAGTTCCCTCAGCTGCTGTGCTCTAGACCCTTCACCACCTTCCTTGCCCTTCTCTGGACACACTGCAGCACCTCAATGCCCTTCTTGGGGTGAGGGACCCAAAACTAGGAAGACACAAAGTCCTTAGCACGTTGCAAGACACTTAATGATCTTACACATCAAACAAAAAAGCTGCAAGGAGACATATTGAAGGCCAAAATTAGGCAGTGTGTCTTTTCAGAGCATTGCCCCAGGAACAGGAGAGGACTAGAATGTCCTGTGCAATGGGTTAAAATGTTCTAGAGCTCCTGCAGAGACATAACCCCATAAAGCCAAGTGTTAGGCTGGTCCAATACAGGGATCTGCTCTTCTTTTCCCCCAAAGCTCCCTCCCACTCCCTGTAATTACCTGGTGTACCACAGCAGGTATCTTGCATGCTTGGTCACCTTTGATGACTCCTCAACAGCAGAGATTTAATTAAATTAGCAGGTTCAAAAACAAAGGTTGGAGTGAAGAGAACCCAGGGCAGGCATGGTGAGCAGAAAAAGGAGTCATCACTTAGCAGTGACATTAACAAATGGTGTTCATTACTCCTTTTCCAAATGGCCAAGCCTGATCTCTGATGGAGATGTAGGGAATTCCAGTAATTCTCTTTTCATCATTTCACTCTCCATGATGGAAGATGGGAACTGCTCACCAGGAACACAGTGCTGGGCTGAGGAGGAGATGCAAATCTTCAGGAGAAGAGAGGAGTGCATGTTTTGCCTTGGCACAGCAGCAGTGTGACTTAGAGAAGGACTTCTCTAGGGAGAAGAAATAGATTTGGGGAGAAGGCAAAGAATACCAATGGCATTCTTGCTGCTGTAGTGACAGCTGAAAGGTCACTAACACAAAAAGTGACACAGTGCAGTGTCCCAGCACCAAATAATCCTAAAGGACTTTGTTTTAGGATGCAATAAAGCATCTCTCTGTACTCTCCTGGCTGCCATGCTCCCTCCAGGTGGTCTAGGCACTTCTTCCTGTTCTCCATCAGGAAAGCTGCACAGCACATCTGTTTATGGAGCTTGGAGTGCCCCCAGATGATTGGAAAGGAAGGAAACCCATTTAGACTGACTGCTTCTCTAGCAGAGAAATGTCCTTGGTGTACCCAGGGCTGACAAAAAGCAGCTACATGGGCACTTGGGTTTCTTTGCCAGGACATGCTGGGCAAACTCTGAAGCTCCCCAGAGGTCCTGGGTTTCCCCATGGAGAAGACAATAGCATCTTGGCTACCTTGTGTTTGCCACTAAGACACTGAGGGATGACTCCTTTTGAACACTAAACAGGAGCAAGCAGGAGCTAGCAGTTTCCTCCTCCAGCTGCCAGTATTCCTGCCCTTAGCACAAGGAAGCCAGAGCAGGAGCCTCTGGAGAACTTCATTGTTGGAAGCCCTAGCTGAGCTGCCAGGGCTGGCTCTGCTGTGGTGCCTGCAGTGATGCTCCAGGGCAGGCAGCACCTTGGTCACCAGTTGGGCAGTTTCTGCTTGAAGCCTCAGTTGGATTTAGTTTAGGTTTCAGAAGCAACATCTAAACATTCCCAGTGAGGACACTTCTTCCAAGGGGCTCAGCCAAGTGGGGTTTCCTCCTCCCTGTTTATGGGAAAGCATTTTGTTTAGATAGCAAAGCAGATCCCCACATTCTTCCCCAGCACGTCTCTCTGGCCCCTGGGATGGGAGATTTAGCACAAACTCAAGGGAAATTTGCAAGAAAAGTCCCTAATTTACATCCCAGCAGTGTGCCTGTGGGATATGAGGCTGGCTCAGGAGCTGGGAGAGGCTGGGAGGGAGGCATTGGTGCTAATGCAGCCTGCAAGTAGAAGAGTTATCCTGAGATAACTAGGGACTTTTCTAGCCCATGACTCAATGCCACAGCCTAGATAGAACCCAGGAAGGCTGGACAATGTGGATCACTTGTGCTGGGCCTTTGGGAACTGGGAAAGAAGAGATGGTTTGGATTTTGCCCTTTTGGGGTTACAACTAGGTCGAAAATTCACTTGTGTGTGAACAGCAGCAGCAAGCTTTACACTCATGAAGTAGCACTCAAAATAGGCTTTGAGTGAGAATTAATTGGTATCTCTACCTCTGAGCAGGGTGAGTTTCCCCTGGGCATGAAGGAGTTCTGTCTCTGAGCCTTTCCTGGAGTTATTCTTTCTTTCATTCTGGGGGAGAAGGAGGGATGAGAATCTCCACCGAGAACAGCTGGCTAATTTTTGCTCTTCATAACAAACTCAGGCCAAAGCTGGTTGCTGGCAAGCACAGAGCCAACATCTGCAGGAGGAGAGGCCTCTGGCCTTCCCCAGCTCTCTGGAATTTTCCAGTTGATGTGAAATGCTTCCCAAGTTCACGAGAGTGCCTGTGGGAGCAGGGATGGGGTAGCCTGGTGGTCAGATCTTGGATGCATAGCTGGGTGTACACCACAGGGCAGGTGACTGGAGGAAAAGCCAACCTTGTGCAGAGCTGGACTCCACAAGCATGCCCCAAGGGCTCAGGTTTCTCCTTCTGGGGCTGCTTTGAGCAACAAGAGCCTCCTAATTCTATACTTCTTGATTTGAGGGCTCAGTATAAGGGAAGAGTCCAATATCATTCCCATGTCACCACTGACCTCAGAAGATCCACTGGCAGTCTCATAAACACCAATATCATGGTTTCCTCATCAGCAAATTTCCAAGACCTTTACAGAGGAGGTCGGTAGAGCTGTTTATCCCATGTACTCCTTGGGAACACAAGGCACAGTGCTGAGAAATGACTTCCTAAGCTCATCCATCCATCCATCCATCCAGCAGCAGCACCAACCTCCTAAATGCCTATGTATGACCATGGCCTCAATGGAAGGGCTGGTCCTGGTCCTTCGACTCCTGTATCCTTGTGATTTGACTCCAGATTCTTCCAGAAGTCCTTTTCTGGCTGATGGATGGCTCCAGGAGACAGAAAGATACACCTAGGGTACTGCAAAGCAGTGATCCCATTGCCATTGGTGTTCACAGGACAGGCATTGAGGGAGAAGGTGAGGATTGATCTCTCCTCTAATTCTGATCAAGCTGAAATCCCCAGGCAGAGGCATGGGAAGGCCCTGAATGAGCTGCCATCAGTCTTAGAGATTAACTGCCCTGATCCAGCAGCTCTGAGCCCCTAAAGCCCCTCCATCCTCCTCAGAGTTCAGGCACCAAACCAAGGGAGCCAGCTCCTGACCACAACACCCTGGGCATCTGCAAGAAGGAGGCAGCTGAGGGGTTAAGTGCTCTAAGCAGCAGTTCAGTTATAAGATGCAATAAAACATTTTTATGGCGTTTTGAGAATATTGTGCAATGGGATTTGGAGACCTCCAAAGAAAACACTCTCTAAAAGCAAGATGCAGCTGAGTGGAGCTGCAGGTAGGAGTTTATCTCCTTTGCTGCCCTCTCTTCTCTTCACCCACTTGCTCCCCATGCCAGCAGCCAGCTCCAGTGTCCCTGGAGCCTCTCAGCACATCTGTGCTGCTTTTACCTCATGCCACATAGCTCCAGAGTGAGCACACAGCACATGTTGCTACAAACAGCCCCAATAAACTGGAGAGCCAAGTGTGCCTCGAGATTCCAACATATTAAACACCTTGGAGCCTGATCCACAACCTTGCAGTTGGTATAAAAACAAGCAGATTCCTCTTTAACTGGGATTCCATGGGTGTCATTGTCCATTTGCTGGGTGACATTGTGGCTTGGGACACCAGTGGCAGGGTCTGAAGGGGCAAGCTTGCAGCAATCAGCTAAAATCCTTTTGGGCACTAAGTCAGTGGCCCCCAAAATTAACCCAAGGGATTGCAGTTGGACTTGATGATCTTAGAGGTACTTAGGGATGTGGTTTAGTGGCATGGTGGTGAGAGGTTGATGGTTGGACTTGGTGATCTTAGAGGTCTTTTCCAAGCTTAATGATTCTGTAAAAGGTCTTTTCCAACCTAAATGATTCTGTGAAGCAAGGAAAACCACACTCCCCTTGGAAGTCTAGGGCTTGGTTCTTCATTTTGTGGTGCCCTATGGAAAAAGAGTGGACACCTGAAAGGAAGCACTGAAGTGTGTTCAGCAGAAATAAAGCTTATGCCAGTGGTTTAGCATCTTGATAAGCATGTGGAAGTCACCTCTGGGCATTCTGTATCCTCCTGGAACAGTCCCAGCCAAGAACCTTCAGCAGAAGTGGTGAGCACAGTTGTATCTGTCCTTGCACTGGTAGGCCTGGTAGGAGATGGTCTAAAGGGAGAGCTCAGGTGGTCTCCTGAGGCTGCAAGAGTGTCCTGAGGAAGTGCCATGTCCTAGGGACAGGACACTGGGTGAGCTCAGCTTGGTCAGGGCCAGCAAGGCCATTTGGATGATCTTCTGTTACTGATTTGGCCCAGGGGATGCAGTGCACCCTTAGCAAGTTTGCAGATGACACCAAGCTGGGTGGCAGTGTGGATCTGCTTGAGGGCAGGGAGGCTTTCCAGAGGGATCTGGATAGGCTGGATCACTGGGCCAAGGCCAATGCCATCAAGTTCACTAAGGCCAAATGCCAGGTGCTGCCCCTTGGCCATAGCAACCCCCAGCAGTGCTCTAGGCTTGGGGAGCAGTGGCTGCAGAGCTGCCAGGCACACAGGGACCTAGGGGTGCTGAGTGACAGCTGAACAGGAGCCAGCAGTGTGCCCAGGGGGACAAGAAGGCCAATGGCATCCTGGCCTGGAGCAGGAACAGTGTTGGCAGCAGGAGCAGGGAGGTGATCCTGCCCCTTTGCTCAGCTCTGGGGAGGCCTCACCTCCAGTACTCCAAGANCCCATCCCTGGAGGTGTTCAAGAGCCAGGTGGATGTTGCATTGGGCAGCATCATTTAGCAGGTTGCTAGGGCTAGGACAAAGGCTGCACTGATGAGCTTCAAGGTCTCTTCCAGCTGGAACTGTTCTATGATTCTATGATCTTCTGTTACTGCTCCAGAGTTAAGGCTTTCCTCTGAGTGCACCTGAGAGACAGAAAATCTGTCTGCAATTCCAAGGTAGGTTTATCCAGGATTGTTCCAGACCCTCTGAGATCAGATATAGCTGTGTGGAAACAGGCAGGACCTTGAAGACCAAATGTGGGTGATTGAAGAGAAGTCTCTAGCTCTCCCTCACATATTCTTCCTTCCCTGCTTCAACCCTTCTGCTAACAACATGGGACAGGCAAGTACTTTTACAACCAAGGCAGGGAGGAGGTTCTGCTGTAATCACTTTATTCCAGGAACTGAGGCTCCAAGCAAAATCCTAACTATCACAAGGCTTGGCAGAAAATCCTACAAATTGGCAACACTACATTCAGAGGAAGGCAAGCTCACAAAAGCCTAATCCAATCTTATGCTTTAGAGGAACCAGCACTGAAGCAACAGACTGCCTGGGGTGGGCAGAGAAGAAATGCTTGGCCCTGCCTGGGATATGTCCAGGCTCTCAGTGGAGCAGGGATGGGGATTCAGAAGAAGACCTCAGTGTTTGAACTTCTGCAGGCAGAGATATCCAATGTCATGGCTTATTTGCCTGATCAAACCAAGCAAATCCCTCACTCTGATCCTGCTGATGGCTCCAAATTGCTTTAACTGTTGTTAAATGAACCACACAATAGATTTCCAATGTAAGCAATTTTATTTTCTCCCCTTTTTAACAGCTCTTTGGCCTGGCTTCAGTAGGTGTCTCAGCTGCCTTGGAAGGTATTACTGAGAAATTGCTGTAGGTGAAGACTTACCTGATCTGGGGTTGCTCTTTTGTTTACTCCTGTTGACTGTTCAGGTGGTTTTTATTCCATGGCTCCAGCCATACCTAGACCTTCTAATCCCAGGGAGTTTACATTGCCAGAGGAAATTGCCCTGGATCACTCCACACCCCTCATGGTGTGCAGGGCCTGAGCTCCCCAGAGCTGAGCCTAGTCCTGGCTCTGACACCAACTTCCCCCATGGCCCTTGATGCCCACATTGATACCTCTTCCCACCTGCCCCTCCAGCATCTCACAAGGTGCCTACCATCACCTCCCACTCTAAGCTTTCTTAAGACATGAGGCTTTTGGTGCTTCCAAAGCACCTGCAGAGCAGATGGAGAGAGGTGATTCTGCCACTGCACTCTGCTCTGCTCACACCTCCTCTGCAATACTGGGTCCAGTTCTGGAGCCCTCAACACAGAAAGGANCCTTCCAACCCAAACCATTCTAGGATTCTATGATCTTGGACACTTCTTCCTCTGTAGACCTTTACAAATCATCTGCTGGTGGCAGTAGCTCTCCCAGGAGAGCTGAGAATGTTCCTGGCCACCTCCCTGGGTGCCCTGGCTCCTGGGCCAACTGCTATCAATGGCATCACCACTTGGATTACATAGACTCTTGTGACATTGCCCAACTGAAACCCTGCTCCTCCAGGGAGGCTCAGCTTAATTGGCTCTGGTTATTAATATTGTATTATCAGCAGCCAGATGGTCTAGAGACAGGCACTTTTCCTGCATTTTCCTGATGACCTTCAGTGGGAAATGATTTCCACTTCTCCTTCATCCTCAAACACATCAGGTAGGACAAAGTGTTCTCAGCAGCAGCCTCCCTCAGCCACCACGAGCAAGTGCCTGGCTGGAGAGCAGATGGGAAAAGGTGTCTGTGAGGTCTTGAATTAAAACAGCTCCAAGGAATGGCTTACAGGGGAGGAGGAGGTGGTAGGTCCTTTCTGCCAAGGCTGGGAAATGCCCAGAGTGCCTTTACTCAAAAGGCTCTCCTCCTTGTTCTTTTCATTTCACTTTTCCTGACTTTTTGAGCACTCCAAGAGCTTGCAGTGGTTGGTCCTCAGAACACAAAACCTCCCAAAGGCATCACCAAAGGCTTTGCAGGTAGAGTCTCTACATGCAGACAGACAGGATCTACACAACCCAGCATGGTCCTGGCTAGGAAAGTGACCATGGAGAGGTGCTTCAGGGAGATCTTTAACCCAAGAGTTTTCTCTGTGTCCCAGGGGACATTCAGTGTGAGGAACTGCCAGATGGGTACCTCTTTGTAGGTCATTTCTCTTGATCCTAGTTGCAGCATTGTGTGCTCCTTTTACCCTTGAGATGCAAATGATGGTTGAGAGAAAGAAGACCTTGCACTTTATATTGCTAGAGGAAATTGCCCATAGATCACTCCATGCTCTCATGGATTTTTGGATGTCAGGAAAAATCTCTTCCCTGAAAGGGTTAAGTTTTGGCCCAGGCTGCCCAGGGAGGTGCTGGAGTCACCATCCCTGGAGGGGTTTAGAGAAATATTCTACTTAAGGCCATGCTTTAGTGGTATGTTAGTGATAGGTATGGTTGGACTTGATGATCTTAGAGGTCTCTTCCAACCTTAATGATGTGCAGGACTCACATCACTGAGCTCAGCCCAGTCTTGGCTCTGACACCAACTCACCCCATGGCCCTTGGCATGTCCTTGCATCACCTTGATACCCCAGCACCACCCCTAGCTCATCCCTTTGCAGTGTTGCAGGGTCTGCCAGGCCTTATCCTGCAGCAAAGCATCTCTCCAAGGCATGGTGGTGACAGAGTTATCAGATGACAAGCTCCCAGCTCCCTCAAAGTGTCACCAGCCCCTCAGGCTGGGAACACAGACCTCTGTCATTAACTCCCCCTCCTAATGACTATTGCTGCTGACAGCTCCAGCATGACCTGGGGGAAGGTTTAGGGGTGGGCTGGAGGCTGAAGGACTGTGGATGGAGTCTCAGGAGAAAGTGCAAAGAGCTCTGGGGGAGGCAGGACTGTGGAGGAATCTTGACAGCACAGCTCTGGGCAGCTGCCAATCATCTCATGATGGACAGGCCACCAAAGAATACCACTACAGGCTTTATCAGTGTTGTTGGGAGTCTGATTCTGTCTACATGGGAACAGGAGGCACAAACTCACTCCTGGCCCAATAGCTTTGATGTTTGTGGATGGAGCAGCCCAGGGCCATGCTCTGATACAGCAGCCAGCACCTGCTCTGGGATGGAGTGACTGAGCCCTGGTTTAGTTTATTTTCCCACTGATCCACCAGTGAGGACTCACCTGATGCCTGTTCTGTCAGGCCTGGCATCTGCTCCCCAGG
Source organism: Bucco capensis (assembly GCA_013396975.1). Lineage (NCBI taxonomy): Eukaryota > Metazoa > Chordata > Aves > Piciformes > Bucconidae > Bucco > Bucco capensis. The sequence goes on along the minus strand of VWZO01019710.1, from coordinate 184,072 downwards.
CTAGCCAGTCCCTGGGAACATCCCCAGGAAAATAGCAAGCAGATGTCATCCCAGATCAGTCATAAATATTTCACAGTGGCCTGTGAGCCACTTGCTGAAAGATGGAAACCTCAGCACCAGCTCTGAGCTTCTTTCTGAGCACTGACAAATGCTTCTCATTGGGTTGGTGACCACGACAATGTTATTGACAGCAACAGAAAGAACAACCCACTACAGTTTATTTGCTTTGTTGTGGGTTACCCATGCTAATAACAAGTAAATTGAGGATGATGGATAGGACTTTGTGGAGAGCTTCTCCTTCTTCCTATTAGATTAACAGAGAAGTTGAAGCAGATGGAGACATCAAGGAGCTTATTGAGGAGATGAGCACTGCTCTGAGGTGCAAAAGGAGTCACTTGGCTTTGAGATATTTGATGTTTCCAGCCAGAAGCACCCAAACAGGAGCCAGGGAGTGAGGAGAGGGATATTGCTCAGAAATCCAACCCATTCACTTTTGGCTTGAGCAGGAACCTTGAAACCTCAGAGAGACACTGCAAAGAGGGTGTTATCCCAAAGGACTCCTGGAGCAATCAGAGCAAACATCCCATTTTGCTCAACTGTCTCCCAGAGATCTCAGAAAATGGGCGAGATGAAATGGAGTGGGAGAGGATGCAGCTCTCAGAAAGGCTGTAGGCTTTGTGCTGCTGGCTCTGCTGTGTCTTTGCCAGCCCAGAGGCTGCAGTGCTGTCCTCGTGTCACCGGGGAGGATGTGACACTTGATTTGGTGCTGTTTGCAGAGCATTTTGAGGTCTTGGCTTGAAAGAAGCTTTTATTAAAGTTCCTGCTGGCTAAGAACTGCCTGAGACTAATAAACATGCTTTAAGGAAAGTGATTTGGGGACATGAGAGCAGCTTGGTTGTGTGTGTGTGTTTTGGGATGGGTAACCATGTGCGTGTGTGTACGCAGTTCAGCCAGCCTCCTGAGATCCCTCCTTTTCCATTTGGAGGCAAAAGACTCCCATGTGAGCCTAAATCCTGCTAGGGCAATATTTTATATGCAAGCATTAATTCCTTNCCCCCTCCCATTTTTTAAGCAGTTTCAATTTTGGAGGCTGGTTTCTGGAGATGTCATTATCCTGCTGCCGGAGCAGATTAGCGGATTGCTAGGAGGATGCAATTTGAGCTCAATTAATTCTGCTTCAAGTCCCAATTCAGTGTTGCTAAATAGCTCTCAAAACCTCTCACCAGGCTAACCCAGCACTCAGCTGCCTGCTGAAGGCTGCTTTGGGATTGCTTTTCCTGCCCAGCTCTGCCCACCAGCAGCTCTACCCCATTGCTGGCAGGGACTGCTCCTCTTTGCCCCCCATCACACCCTCTTTTCTAGAGGACTTTTCCAAGGCTTTCTGCTCACTTATGCAAAATTCTTCTGTCCAGGGAGTAAATGCTGAGCTGGTCTTACAAAATACCCACCCCAGCATTCCATTTTTTTTCTTCTCTTTGCTTCTGTTAAATCAGTTCAATCATTGGAGCAATCATTTTCATGTCTGGCTGAGTAGAGCAGTGAGAGGGAAATAGCAGAGCAAAGCACATCAAATAGAAAGCAGTGAAATAAAAATAGGCAGTTGGCTTTTTTTTTTTTTTAAGGCTTGTCTTGACTGTCATAAGTCAGATTAAAGCAAAGCCTTAACTTAACCTGCCCAGCCCAGAGCCTCCAAATCCTCACTCATGTGGTGAGGTTTATGTGGTTGGAAATTGGGCTCCTGGCATCTGTAAAGTGAGGACTCTCTAAATCACCACCAGAGAGGAACCATCAACTGCTTGTTCTTCCAGGCAGGAATTGTCTTGTCTTTAAATGCCTTTGCAGAAGCTGTAAAATTGGGCCCAGAGCCAAGACTAGCCCAATCATTATTAATCTTGACCTAGTTTACAAACAGGTATCACATCTATTTCCTTCAGTCCTGTCCTTCCTCTCTTCCTTCCTTGCTCTCCCTCTTGTGATCACAAGTACATACTGCACGTCCTCCTTCCTGCTGCCAGCCAGCATCACTTAGAATCCTAGAATGGTTTGGGTTGGAAGGGAGCTCTGGAGCTCATCTAGTCCAACCCCCCTGCAGTGGCCAGGGACACCCCCAACTAGAGCAGCTTGCCCAGAGCCCTGGCAAGCCTCATCTGGAATGCCTCCAGGGATGGGAACTCAACCACCTCCCTGGGCAACCTGCTCCAGTGTTCCACCACCCTCATGGGGAGGAACTTTCTTAGTATCGAGTCTAAATCTACTCTTCTCCAATTTAAACCCATTGCCCCTTGTCCTTTCACTGCAGGCCTTTGCAAACAGGCCCTCTGCAGCCTGCTTGGAAGTTCCCTTTAGGTACTGGAAGGTCACTAGTAGTTCCCCTGAAGCCTTCTCTTCTCCAGGCTGAACAATCCCAGCTCCCTCAGCCTGTCCTCAGAGCAGAGGTGTTGCAGCCCCTGAGCATTCTCGTGGCCTCCTCTGCACCTGCTCCATCAGCTCCATGTCCTTTGTGTGTTGAGGGCTCCAGAGCTGGCCCCAGTATTGCAGAGGAGGTGTGAGCAGAGCAGAGTGCAGTGGCAGAATCACCTCTCTGGCTCTGCTGGCCACGCTTCTCTTGCTGCAGCCCAGGATGCCATTGTGCTTCTGGGCTGCCAGCGTGCACTGTTTGCTCATGGCCAGCTTCTCAGCCACTTACAATCAACCTACTTCATTTTGTTTTTAACATCAATACAGAGCCTACCACAGCCACTTTCACTGGATGCTCAAGAGAGGAGAGTTTAGGTGCCAGGAGAACCTGTAAGGCATCACCATCAGCATGACTATGGAGTGGATGGCTCTTGTGGCTGCTTCCCATGCTCTGAGCTTGATGTTTAGCCTGAGGAAGAGGAGACTCAGTGGAGACCTTTTCACTCTCTACGGCTCCCTGTAAGGAGGTTGGAGTGAGATGAGAGTCAGTCTTTTCTTCTAGCTTACCAGGGAGAGGACAAGAGGAAATGGCCTCAAGTTGCACCAAGGGAGGTTTAGATTGGATATAAGGAGGAATTTCTTCCCTGCAAGGGTTGTTAAGTCTCAGCCCAGGCTGCCCAGGGAGGTGCTGGAGTCACCATCCCTGGAGGAGTTGAAGAAACATCTAGATGTGATCCTTAGGGCCATGGGTTAGTATCCTGGGGGTGATAGGTAGATGATTGGAGTTGATGAGCTTAGAGGTCTCTTCCAACCTTAATGATTCTGTGTGCTTCTGTTATCATTCATGCCCAAGTGAGCATGCACACAAAGCTTGGGAGCTGCCAATGTTTTGCACATGAGCTGAGGACTGTCCAGGCCACTGGCAGCATAGATGAGCCTTTCTGAACACACCTCTCCAATGAAGAGCAGAAAACTCAGATAGCTGAGAAATGTCAGCTTCAAAGGGATTCTCCTGGTGCATTCCACACCCTTGGTCCATCAGGCAGCAGCCTGAAAAAACACTTGGCCCCTAAAGGTCAGCATGCAGCACAGTGGTGGCCCAGCTAGGGAGTGAAGGGCACAGCTGAGGGACATGCAGGGAAGGAAGGTCCTGCCACTGGCACATGTGGCTTGTAGGACTTTGCTACCCCTTTAAGGCAGGTGCACTCCTACCCAGGCCTCTCAATAATGCTGCTCATCAGCCCTTTCTGCTTGCAAGGGCCTTGTCATGGCTGTGGGTGGTTTGTAGCTTAGCTATTGACTGGAGGGAGCTGGATTGATGTACAATCTGTACTGCCTTTGTGGCTCAGCATCCTCCAAACCACAGTTAAATGCTTGGACAGGCCCAAAGGAAGATGTTGCAGCTGGGGATCATGACCCCATCTCCTGTGGGGCCAAACACCCTTTGGGAATGACTCATGGGAATGGCTGTGAACTGCACAGGCAGGGCTCAGATGCCAGCACATGGATATTGTCTTACCATGCAGAGGCAGGACAGCCTCATGCAGAGCCCTAACAGGCTGTACCAAACCATCACCACCTGGAATAACCCTCATTTTGGAGCATGATTCCGACCTTGAAGCCTTGCAGATGCACAAGTGTCCCAGCAGAGCTGAAAGCACCAAGCCATCCAACATCCCCCATGCCAAGGGTGAGCTGCTTGGAGGTCAAAAGCACAGCTCTTAACTTAAGAAGCCCTGCAGACAGCAATACATTCAAAACTTCTCCCTATACACCCATTTTCCTGGGAGAATCCATGGCTTGGATAATTAATAAGAGCATCAGCTCCATGGGGAGGAAGATGATGGCACCAAGGGGCTCCCATGCTGTAATTTCCAAGGGGTTTTTGCCAGTTTACATCAACAGTTTAAGTCTTTCATCCTTCACTGTGTCAGTCAAGCAGCAGTTCATAATGCCCAGGCTGCCTGGAAAGAGAACAAGCAGCTTCCAAAAAACACAGCCCTGAGTCTCAGCACCAGCCCTCAGTGCTCAGACTAGGGGCAGGAGCTGGACAGGCTTGGCCTAGGGCAGGGCAGGGGATTTAGGGGAGGAGTAAGTGGGAGGGAAGATGCTTTTGGCAAGAAGGAGAGCAGATTAGTGAGGATTTTGTTGTGGTTTTTTTTAATGGCAACTCCCTGTGAAACACAGGCATGTTTGCTAAGGACCTTCCCCAGTGATGCCTGATCACTGGAGCTGATCTAGCAGTAAGTTGACCATTTCTGAATGATTAAACTAAAAACTACCCCTGCCTTAACCCTAGGTCGTGCACCAGCTTCCCTTGGTGATGGTGATGACCACGACCACCTCCAAACCCCTTCCACAGAAGCTTCAAAAGGCTTGGCCCAAGGATGAGGATCAGCTCCACAACCACCATCCAGACAGAAAAATCACCTGAAATAAGGTAATTTGTTAACACCCTGGCTCCATCTCTTTTTGTATAGAGCCAGGACATCTGGCAGAAACATGAGGGGACTTGGTAGTGACCAGCTCCATCCCCAGTGCCACCAGCACTGGTGTGAGCTGTGCTCATTGAAACCCTGAGTGCAATTCTCATGCAAATGGCTGGAGGGTGAGAACAGATGTGAAACATTTGGTTCTGTTCTTGTTGGCTTGTAAAGAAATCATGTGGCTGGAAGAAGGGGGGAAAAAAGGGGGCCAAGGAGGGTTTCATGGAGAGGAGGGGAGAAAGTTTATAACAATGGTTCTTCTCCCTTGGTGGCCCTGAAGTGATGGAGTTTATGTCAGGCTGTGCCAAATTGGTATCTCTAAGCAAATGGGCCTAGCCTTGTCAGGCTTTGAGGTAAAGGCAATACACAAATATTATAAATGGAGGGAAATGTAGAAGCTGTGTCATGTCCAGCATGGAGCCATCAGTCATCTCCATCCCATCCTGAGTTTATAAAGTGGTTTCTGATGGTACTTAAGACAGTTTACAGCCCTGTGGACTGGCTGGAAAAGCTGACTGCATGCTCCAAGTATGTGGCGTTTGCGCTCCGGGAGCTCCGGTGATGAGGTGCCCTGGCAGGTTTTGTTGATATTAGCAGATGGAAAGAAGAAAAAACCCCACTGGTGTGAAGAAACAGGCAAGCTGAAAACATAACCTGTGATTCCTGGCTGGAAGGAGCATGGGGCATCTACCAGGCTCCCTCCCCATGCCCTTGTTCAGCGCATGGGATGGGGAAAACAGAGCTGGTGGGAGGAGAAATCTAGTGATGACACAGAGGGATGATGGTGCCCATACTTCTGTCTGCTGTCCTGTGTGTGTGTGCAAATCACAGAATCATTAAGGTTGGAAGACACCTCTAAGATCATCAAGTCCAACCACCTACCTATCACCACCATGACACTAAACCCTGTCCCTAAGTACCACAGGCATATATGTTTTTTGAATCCCTCCAGGGATGGTGACTCCATCACTGCCCTGGGCAGCCTGGACCAATGACTAACAACCCTTTCAGTGAAGAAATTTTTCCTAACATCCAAGCTAAGCCTCCCCTGGTACAACTTGAGGTCATTTCCTCTTGTTCTCTCACTGGTAACCTGGGAGAAGAGACCTAATCCCATGCTGATACACAGACAAAGAGCATCCTTTGCATGCACACACACTAGATCCTGGGCTTAGCTTCTCTCTGCTTTATCTCTCTGGATACCTCTGAGCTAGGACACAAGCTCAGAAATCACAGAATGACAGAATCAAAGAATGTTAGGGGTTGGGAGGGGCCTCTGGAGATGTTTTCTCATCTTCAGTAGTGACTGAACCCTCCCAGCCTATTGCTGCAGATGCCTCTGACAGCTCCCAGGAGGGAGGAAAGGGCTCCTGGGTGAACATGGAGGCCAGGAATGGAGTAGAGAGAGTGGGAAAGGGGGAGCCTGAGTACTGAAGGAGCTGAGAAATGGCAGATCTCATTAGTGCATGGTGGATGTGGAGGCCAAGAAGAGCCATTGCTAGCTATCCATTCAGATTCACCTGACCTCATCTCAGCACCTTGAGAAGGTGACCACATCTCCCTGGCCATGTCCAACAGAGTCTGGTCAGGTGAACCTCTCTCTCTCTCTTTCTCTCAACCCCACCACTTCTCTTAGCTGAAGCTCCCACACAGCTTCATCAAGGGAAAAGTGTCTGCTTATGTTTGTGTGGAGCACTAAAGATGTTTTGAAACAGCCAAGCTGATGACTGCCTGCACAGCTCAGTAATTACACACTCAGCACCGTGCTCTACATGCAAATTAGGCCTAAAATGACACCAGGAGGTTGTGCTCCCAAGTTATCAAAAGCTTGCTCCTGGGATTGTCTCCAAACCCCTCCAGCCCTTGGATGTGCTCCCCAGCCTGGTGCTTCCCAGTGCACAGAGGGAGGTGGGTGCAGACCCAGGGCAGGTTTGCCTCTCCCCAGGGGTTTTGGTGATGGTGGTAGGTTGAGTGTGGCTGTCACCACTGCTCAGCCACCAGCCAGCCCTGTCCTCCAAGTTTCAGTGAGTTGTCCAGGGGTGACTTCACCCCCTGCTGAAGCACAAGCATCTTGAGAGCTGGCAGCATTGCCTAGCAGGAGGAGTGCAGGCTGCCTGAGGATGGGATGCTAAGAATACAGTATTCAGCCCAAACTCCTGGGGTGATGCAAGCAGGCCAAATTTGCCATACAAGGCAGGAATGTGTGTCTCTCTCGTTCCCCCTTCCAGCAGGAACTAATGCTCTCTTACTGCTTTGCTTCCTTTTAAAGTGCTCTTTCCAGCCCAGCAAAGCTCAATAAGCAGAGCTGTCACCAGCTCCGCTCAGCCGGGACGGAGCGAGAGCAGCAGCTCAGGGTGTCCTGGGGAGGGGGGCAAAGCCCAAGCCCTCCCCTCAGCAACCCCTGAGGATTTAGCAGCTCTGAAGCTGGTTTGCTGAGAAGCATCACTCTGCCTGCTGGGTACACTAAAGAGCTTGGTGTTTTCTGGGTGTTCCTCACACCCCAGGAGCACCGTGGAGCTCTGGGCTCTGGTCTTCTCACTGGAGTAGTTGTTTCCAGCTGTGGTTTTAGCCCTCCAAAGGGACAGTGTGGAAAGAATAAACCATGAGTGTCAGGAGGAGAGAGCCAGGCTCTTCTCAATCTCATCCAATGTCAGGACAAGAGGGAATGGGAGCAAGTTGGACCACAGGAGGTTTAGTATTAACACAAGGAGAAACTTGTTTGCAGTTCAGGTGCCAGAGCACTGGCCCAGGCTGCCCAGGAGCCTGTGGAGTCTCCTTGTGTGGAGCCATTGCAGAGCTGCCTGGACACATTGCTGTGTGAGCTGGTCTAGGTGATCCTGCTCTGGCAGGGGGGTTGCACTAGATGAGCTTTCTAGGTCCCTTCCAACCCCTAACATTCTGTGATTCTCTGTAGCTCAAATGGGTGCCTCCACTTTCAACCTCCACAGGTACCATTGCTGTACAAAGGACAAGTTATCCCTTAAAACCTGCTGTGAAGGGAGAAGCTCATGGGCTTTACAGCCAGCCCTTCATCAGTGGCTCTCTGTCTCTTCTGTCCCCTGTCCTAGCCCTCTGGGAGCCTGATTCAGCCCTTGATGCTTTCCAACAATTTCTTGATGTTCAGTTAAAAGCTTGCCCTTAACTTCAGAGCTGCTTGCAGAGAGCCAAGGCTTTGTGTGCTCTCTCATGAGGAAGGAAGTGAAGCAGGAGGTGAGCATGAGCAGCTCCCATCTCCTTGTAGGCTGTACTTTGTCTCAAGTCCAGTCCTTGGGGTCATTTTCTCCAACTGCCTTGTCCATCTTAGACTGGGAAAAAACCTTAGTAAGTGTATCTTCATCCCAGCCAACTCTTCTCCATGAAACATACCACTTTCCCCCCAAAATCACATTTTTAACAGAGAAAGAAAGGTTTTATCAACAGTTTAAAATCATGCTTCTCTGGGTCTTTAATGCAGAAGCATAAATGCAGATTTAGGGTTTAATTTTCCCTGTTATTGTTTTCACTGTCTGGCTGGGCATGACTTTTAAAAATGGAGAATAATATTGAAAAGCACAAAAGGTATTTATTGCTGTTCCAACCCCTAGCCAGTCACAACTGTACCAAACCCAGCCCATAGCAGCACCCAGCACACAAATAAACCCAGACACAAACAAAGGTAATAAAAGAGACAAGTATCTGTTTCAGAAAGCACTGCAAGAGCAGCAGGAGTGTAACTACTTCATGTTCCAGCTAATATAGCTGTCTGGAGTGATCCTTGGAAAGCTATACCAGGGAGCAGTTTATGGGTTTCCCTTGGAGAGCTCTTGTAAATATTTGCCTGCAGTGGCTGAGGAGGCCTGGGAACACTAGGGAGGTGTTCAGCACTTTGTTGTGCCAGCCCAGCTAGCAAACCTGCTGTCTGGGGTGGCCCTGGCTGCCCTGCAGGCTCCAGGCATGGACGTGCAGACAAAGCATCATGCTGTTCTTCTCAGGGCATGCCCAATGCTGGGTTACTCTGAGAGGGATGTTCCCATGGATGAGAGCTGCNCGGCAGCGGCGGGAGCCGGTCCGGAGGTTCGGGCGGGGGAGGCACGCCCGGTACCCTGACTCTGCTGCTGGGCGAAGGCACCAAGCGGCTGCCTCAGGCCATCATCATCGGCGTGAAGAAAGGGGGGACGCGCGCGCTGCTGGAGTTCCTGCGGGTACATCCCGACGTCCGAGCCGTCGG
>VWZO01019710.1:151324-169219 GCA_013396975.1 Bucco capensis | reverse complement strand
GCTGGTCCCCAGTTTTTTGGGGACGGGGAGTCTTTGCCAAACCTGTGGCTCATCCTCCCTGCCAACCCTGCAGCCCTGGGTGCCTCCCTTTGCAGAGCATCGTAGCATCACCTCCCGCAGCTCCCAGCCCAGAGACGCAGCCGGTAGAAGGAGCTTTCCGATGTTCAATGAGGAGAAAAAACACTCTCTTTCCTATGCAAATATATCAGCAGCCCGGTAATGATTAACCCAGCATGTCAGTTCCAGGAGTGCAACCCACGCACTCACCTAGCCTAAGAAAGGAGAAAAAAGGGAGATGGGTTCTCCTTTTGATTAATTAGTGTTTCATTAAGCCAAATAAAAGGTATCACCTGTAAAAGGAGACAGTAAAGGCTAAAGCCAAGGGGTAGGATTCTCATTAGTGTTGTTTAGACATTTTCCTTGTGTGTTTTGAAGTTAATAATGGAGTGTTTTCTGGCAGATTCCCATGGGAAGGACTGGTTAAGGGTGGGGGCTCTTCTGCAGAGGGTTGTGTTTGTGGCTTTCTTGAATGAACAAGCTAAAAAAAAAGAGGATTTCAGGTACCTCTGGAGCTTGTTGTACTTCCATGTTAAGCCCAGCTCTTAGCAGAGAGGAGAAGGATGATTTGGGGCTCAGTTTGTGGTGACAGCATGGAGATGTGGAGTAGGATAGTACTGACAGTCCAGTGTTTGTGTAGAAGCCTTAACACGTGGAAGTGCTGAGCTTCCTTGTGTATCCTTTGGTGTCAGAGCCACACTGGGGTTTTTGCAGGCAGCAGAGGCTGGCTTCTCCAAGAAGAAAGCTTTCCTTTCGTGTGGGCTGAAGCTGTCTACAGAGTGATATTTTTAGTGTGTGCTTATCCAGTTTCCACATGCTGACCCTGGATCAGCAAGGAAACACCAAAAACGCATCTGAAACACCTCAAGAACTTTCATCAAGGCTTGGGGTGGCATCTACTGAAATTTATGGTGGCTATGAAAAAAAGCTCATTTATCAAAGATGCTCTCCAAGCCTTGAGGAGCAGATGGCAATAGGCTAGATGTTCTCCTGGAAATGGTGCCTGAGCGAGGAGCACAGACCTAGACAGAGGAGCAGCCACAGGCATTTCAGGCATAGTAGAGTCCTCAGTGGAGGGGATTTAATTTTCTAGAGGTTTGGCTGTGATCTCACAGCTCTTGCTCATTTTGAGGTGCTCCCTGCAGGCTGTTTGTGTAATCATTATGTTTTAGCATTTTGGTACATGAACTCTCCCATTAATTGCTGCAGTTTGTTTGTTCTGCTATTTGATGTACTGAATTTCATCTTTCTTTTTTTTTTTGGTTGTTGTTGGTTTTCTTTATTAGCCCTGTGGAGGCTGAGGTACAGTGAATTCTTTGTATGGGATTATTCCTTTGAGACCTAATCTTGCTGCCTTGGCTTGTATGAGTAATCTTTACTACCACACGGAGTCCCAGCGTGATGGCAGAGCTGTGGTGTCAGCCCCACTGCTAACCAGTTACCAGCTGGTTATAAGCACTCATTTAAGGAAAGATCTGTCTCTCTCTCTCCGCAGCTTTGCAGTGAGCTTTGAGGGTTCAGTGCTAGGGAAGCAGCCAGATGTTTGCCAGGGGTTCCGATTCCTTATCTTTGGCATCAGAGAGGCTTAGGTTTCACGTGCATTTCTGTTTCCCAGCAGTCAGACTAAACAGCACCATTCCGAGGTATAAACACTTGGGTTGCCTTTCAGCGCCCGCAGCGAGTGCATGGTCCGAGGGAACAAAAAGCTCCTGGCTGTTTGCAGAGACACAGCCTCGTGAATGGAGGAGAGACAGCCAGTCCTCACAGTCTGTGCTGTTGTCCCTGGAGTGCAGAGGTGGGCTGACACCACCCCTAAGGAGTGTGGCAGGGTGGCTATGGGGTCTCGGGCACAAGCGGAACCTTGGTTCCTCCTGCAAACAAAAGAGCAGCTCCGCTGACAGCTGCTCGTGAGGGTGGATAAAGAGAGCCGAGTTCTGGCTGCAGCAGCAAGGATGATGCTCCCAAAGTGGCTGGTTAGATGATGTAATACCTGTAGGGCAGTGGCTTGAGAGGCACAGGTTGGGCATGTGGAAGTCCTGGCACTGCTGGCATGCTACACAATGGATGGAACCACTGTCCCTTAAATGATGTAGAGGAAGCACTCAGCTCTTGCAGCCCGAGCTGTGCCTGGGTAGGAAGGCAGCAGGCAGTCCTCAGAGAGGCTGATCTCATACAAACCAATCTGAGTGGCTCAGTTTAGTAAGTGTGACACCTCTGTGCGTGCTGGTGCGTGGGTTGGGGAGCAAGGGAAGTTGTGTGCCAAAAGCAGCACTCGCCCTTTTGCCTGCACAACTCCTCTCTCTGCTCGGGGACAAAAGGAGGGAGAGGAGCAGCCCACAATGCTCACATTGACTTCCCAGCACTGCTTTCTGCTCCAGCCCTCAACAAGGCTATTGAGCTAAAAGAGTTCAATAGCAGGTGAGTGTGGGTTTTAATAGAGTTCCACTGCCAGCCCTTCCTCCCCCCTCCCCTGTATTGGCTGTGTACAGCCTGGGGAGAACTCCCAGGAACAGGAGTTAAGCCAGGCAAGGGAGGGGGAAAAAAATGTCTGGATTAAATAAGAAATATCTGTATTTGTAGGTGCTATTGCAAGTCTGGCTGGTTCCCTCTGATCCTTTGTTAGTGTGGAGCTGATTGAGCTGCCTGTTGGAATGTCATTATGCTGTCAGTCACCCCAGGAACATTTATTTCATATGTTTTAATCTCCCAGCCGCTGGAGCAGCGATGCCAATTCCACTAGAGCGAAGCCAAGCTAATGTCATTAGATTACACCTCAGCCAGGGGAAGATGAAAGATGATTCAAAGTTACTCTGTCAGGTTGAGAGTTAAGTATCACACCTCCCAGATGCTTCCAGAGCTGGGGAGTTCTGCCTCCTAATTAATGTCCTCTTGGGATTTTTCTCCAAGGCTTCTATTTTTTCCCCTTTTTTTTAATCTAGGCAAGCACTGAGGTTTCTCTATCAAAGAGAGCAGAGAACATCTCATTGCTGAAGAGGTCTGGGATGGAATAGGGAGTGCTTACAGCAGCTGTGAGCAGCTACATTCCACCTTTTCCCATCCTCTGTGCCTCAAATCATGGTGAAATCAGAGCCCTGGGGATGGAGAAGTCAGGCTGCTCCTGTAGCAGTGGATGGCCTGGAGGTCCACAGGGTTTTGTGGTCACCAGAATTCTGCAGTGCAGTCTGGCAGTGCTTTATAAGCATGCAAGTGGCATGGGAGCCTAGGGGATAGGAGTGTGTGGATGATGCCTGGTCTAGTTGATCCTGCTCTAGCAGGGGGGTTGGACTAGATGATCTTTCTAGGTCCCTTCCAACCCCTGACATACTGGGATACTGTGATGCCAGCAAAGAAAGAGTACAGTTGATGGATGGTGGAGCAGGACCACATGGCCATCAGGAGGAAAGACCTTGCTGCAAAACCCCTTGTGGGAGGGAGATGCTCTAGCAGTAAAGTCTTAAAGTCATCTTCTCCTTCACCTTTCTCCAGCCATCCTTGCAACCTCTGCAAGAAACACCAGATCTCTGACTGTGTTCAGGTTGTGCCCAGCCCAGAAGGTGGAATGTGCTGTTAGACATGGAGTTAGAGTCACTTTGGGTTTCCCACTCCCTGCTGTGTGCACACCTGCTTGCAGGAAGATCTGGTTTAGCAGTGCCTGCTCCTCATCCTGGGAACATCTCAGCTCCCAAACACATCTGAATTACTAATAGCATCAAGTGCAGCCTGCAGCAGTTTCTGTGGAAATTGCAGCCTTGGACAAGCACATGCTGAAGAGGATCAAGGTCCTTGTTTATTTATTAGCTGTGTAATCAGATACCTCCCTGTACTGAGCCCATGGTGCCAGGTGCTGTATAAAAAGGGAACAAAAGATAGTGTTGGCCCCAAAGTGCAGGTAATTAATTGTAAACAACAGGTGGAGATAGGGTAGACTGGGGAGAGGATTGGTTTTGTTGGGCAGCATGGGTCTCCTGGCCAAAGAGTCATTGGAGATGGAGGATGAGGTGGGTTTCTGGGGGGCTGAAGGGACCTCTCCTTGCTGGGGAAGAGCAAGGAGGAGAAGGAGCTTGTTGGAACTGTTGCTGAGATCAGAGCTGGAGTCACTGACTCTGATAACAAGGCAGTAACTGGTTCTGGTGCTCAGGTGCTTTGTCACTGCTTTTGTGCATGATCTGAACTCAGACACTCCAAGGCATTTTGTAAGCATTTGGAATAGTCTGAAGGTTGACACCCTGCTGCTGGGGAGATGTCTTGGTGTGTCCCAGTTTGTGTGCTCATCTGTGAAGTGGGGGACAGGTCAGTACCCTGTGCTCCAGGGCTGGGACTGCAGGGTTGGCACCTTGCTCCAGCCCAGAGCTGAGATGCTACATGGACTCTGAGCTTGTTGGGCTATCCTGTGTGTTAAACAACACTTAAAGCAGGTGAATCCTCCACCAAGAGCTGCTGACAGAGGTCCTGCAGCCTTGGCACAGCTTTGGCTTGCTGTCCTGTCATGCTGAGGTGGAGCTGTGCCATCTAGTGTGCACATCTGATGGATGGCACCATCCAGACTCACAGCACAGCCAGCAAGCTCTAAAGAGCTGCAGCTGGGCTCTTTCCTCTCTTAAAGAAACCCCAAAGGGTTATTATTTTTTTGGTGGATCTTTTGAGCATTTTGCATCTCTGTGGATCACATCTGCTTTCTGTTCATGGAGAAGTTCCTATCCCAGGATTTGTGTCTGTGCCTGGTGATGAGGTGAGCTCCTGAGCTGATGTATAAGGAGAAGTCAACCCCATTCCCATTAGGAAGTATCAGAATACCTACTTGGGATTTTATTGGACTCTCCTGTCAGCAGATGCTTTGGTCTGCACAGGGATGTGCTGGGAAGGTTCAGAAGTTGACTGACACCATCCTCCTCTTCAACACTACTTGACACCCCAGTCCCTGAGATGTGGGAGGCTGGAGAGGATCAGCACCTTCCTCATCCACCCCATGGCTCTGCCTGGGCTTGAGGGACTCAGGAATGGGAGCTCAGGAACTAGGGCTTGGGAATGGGAGCCTGGAACCCAGGACACCCCTAGCCCTGCCTGCTGATGCTGAGCAATCTTGAAAATATGGCCTGGACTCTCCAAGATTTTGTCAGTTCATTTCATGGAGCCAGGTCCTGAGAAAAGCAGCACAAAGCTCCAGCTGCCTGGGGAGAGAGCCCATTTATGGCAAAAGTTGGGAATCTCTTTAGGGAAGCAGCAGATTCACCCTGCTTAAACCTCTCATCCTCTTTCAAGGTTGGAGCTTGCAAATCCCCAGCTAGGCACATAGCCTCTCCTGCTGCCATCAGCTCTGCTGCCTTCAGGGGGGGGTCCTGGCAGTGATCATGTTGAGTCTGGGGTCCAGAGCTGTGTTCTGGCCTCCCCCATCCCCACCACTAGGTCTGCTCACCACAGCCAAGCTAGGATTTCACCTCAACCTTTTGAAGTCTATAATAGGAGTAGTGAGGTCTGGGGAAGGGGGAAGGGAGCTGGGGCCTTTCCAAAGAGTTCAGAGCAAACAAGGGAGCAGAAAACCTGAGAGTGAGCCCCCTCCCTGACACTGGCATTAAACCTCCTGAGCTGCTAATGATGCTTTTCCCTTGGAGAATATGGAGGTAACCCAAACTGCTTTTGCAGGGAAGCAGCAGAGGCTGGGGAGGAGGAGCAGGGGAGCTTGTTGGGGCCATAAATCTTTGCAAATTCTCCTTACATGCAGGTATTCTGGAAGGGAAGTGGATTAGGTTGCAGAGCAAGTCACTGGGGTTGGATATTTGGAGTCTTCTCCCATTACCAAGTCCCCTGTGGGTCAGTGGGGCTGTTCAGGAAAGGGACTGGGGCCATGGGGAGCACTTACTGCTGTCTCTGCCTACCTCCTGACAAATTCAGGGGGGGTTTTGCCATGCTTTGGAGTCAAACATGTGAACCTGCTGAGCTCTGTGACTCCCCAAGGGTCCACGAGCAGGCTGGTGCCCAAAGGGAGAATATCAATAGAGTTGCTGAAGGAAGTGAATGATTCCTGGCCTGTGGTTGCCTGAATGATGTGGTTCTGCAGGAGGAACTCTTAGAGCAGAAGGAATCACTGGTTCCTTTGGTGCATGGCAAGCTCATCCTTCTTCTTGCTGCCTGGAAGGGAGGAGATACAGAACGTGCTCTTTTCTGTTGCAATACCATCTGTTGTAGAGATAGAAAGATCCCTGCTCAAACTCCCCCAGGCTCCAGCCTGCTGCTGGGAGACAGGAGAAACTTCCCATCTCTGCCCCAGGGGAGCTTTGGAAATCTCCTGTGGTTGTTTTCCCCACTCTTGAACAGCTGTGCCCAAATATCACAACAGAAAATCTCACTTGGGCAACTCCAGGCATCCAGACTCGTGCCTTGCACAAAGCCCTGCAGATGGTGGATGCCAGCACAGTAGCTTCAGCAGGATCCTCCCTAGCTCCTGGTTGTGAGCAGGAGATGGAGCAGCATCCTCTGCCCCATCCACACCACTCAGCTCCAGTTGCTGAGCACAGGTGGCTGGAAACTGGGATGTGAACAGTCAATTCAGCTCTGACCACAAGTGCCCTTCCCCTGGTATGAGATGTTCAGGTTGTGCTGGGAAGCTAGCTGGCTGTTTGTTTATTTATCTTTCTCTCTTTTTCTCTAGCAGCATCTTTTTTGGCTGCAAATTTCAGAGAGCCAGGTTGATTTGTTCTGCCATTGCCCCTCGGAAGAGGGCTCCCTCCTCCAGCCCCTGCTCCCTGGGGAAGGCTTTTATGGGGAGAGGAGCAAATCCAATTGTTTTGGCTTCCTGTTTTCCCAGTGGTTTGTGTGTGTGCTCATGTGTGCATCTTTGGGCTCTCAAGTGTTGCATTTTGCCCTTAACATCTCCTTTCTGCTCTCGTGGCATTGTGTTGGAATGTTGAGCACCACATAACAGCATCTTCTGATGTTAAACACTGGTCCACTAGCTCAACTGGTCTGTTTGGGAAGTCCTTTTTGGGAAGAAATTCCCAAGCTTTGGCATGTTCCAGTTCAGAGTAAAACAAGTGAGGAAACACCTGGGGGAAGCTCTGTGTCCTGACCCCTCTGCCACAGGGTTAGTGAGTGAAAGGCAGAAGTGATGTGCAGAGAGCCTGAGGTGGCCTGGCTTGCCTGAGACATGCTCCAAGCTCCCATAACACACCAGCTGGAGATGTCACCTTCCCCACTTTGCTTCTGGACTTTTTGCTTCTTAAATCCCTTTGGTCTCAAGCATTAATAGAATCATAGAACAGTTCCAGCTGGAAGAGACCTTGAAGCTCATCAGTGCAGCCTTTGTCCTAGCCCTAGCAACTTACTAAATGATGCTCCCAATGCAACATCCACCTGGCTCTTCAACCCCTCCAGGGATGGGGACTCAAGCCCCTCCCTGGGCAGCCTGTTCCAATGGCTCACAACCCTTGCAGCAAAGAAATTCCTCCTAATGTCTAACCTGAACCTCCCCTGGCACAGTTTCCATCCATTTCCCCTTGTCCTAGCACTCTCCACTAGGGAGAACAGAGCAGTCCCTGCCTCTCTACAACCTCCCTTCAGGTAGTTCTAGAGAGCCAGGAGGTCTCCCCTCAGCCTTCTCTTTTCCAGACTAAACAGGCCCAGATCCCTCAGTCTTTCCTCCTCAGGCTTATGTTCTAAGCCCTTGAGCAGCTTGGCAGCCTCTGTCCCCTCTCCAGCACCTCCATGTCCCTCTTGGAGTGAGGAGCCCAAAACTGGCTGCAGTACTGGAGGTGAGGCCTCCCCAAAGCTGAGCAAAGGGGCAGGATCACCTCCCTGCTCCTGCTGCCAACACTGTTCCTGCTCCAGGCCAGGATGCCATTGGCCTTCTTGTCCCCCTGGGCACACTGCTGGCTCCTGTTCAGCTGTCACTCAGCACCCCTAGGTCCCTGTGTGCCTGGCAGCTCTGCAGCCACTGCTCCCCAAGCCTAGAGCACTGCTGGGGCCAAGGGGCAGCACCTGGCATTTGGCCTTTGCTGGTCTCTGAGTTGTGTCTTGGCCAAGTTTTGCTTTAAGCCTCAATCAAAGGGTGGTTGAGAGGATCTCAAGTCAGTTGGTGCAGCAAGACCTGGCTTTGCCCTGCTCCTGCTGGACCTGTGCCCATGGTTGGGGTGAGCAGTGAGTTAGCTTGGGTGCAATTAGTGTTGTGCCATTAAGGCACTGAGGTTTGCTTGGCTAAAACTGGTGATGGCAGGAGGATGTGCCCAAGCCAGAAGCAGGGGAGATCTCTCTCCTCTGAGACATAAATGCTGGGTCAATGACCTCACTGTGTCTACACCCATGGTGTCAGGAGGTGTTGGCAGAGCCATGGCATGGCCATGCCCTCCAGGTCCCTGCATTACTGCAGTGGCATGGCCATTAGCAGTGCTGGTGGAATGAAGGATACTCTGCTCTACCAGTGGGGAAAACAGGCAGGAAAGCACCCAGAACCTCTGGCAGAGCAAGGCTTGGCACATGGGACCTCTTGGGCATCTGGCTCCATGCTGCTGTTGATCTCCTCTATCCGTGCTGGGAAGGGAGGCTGGCTTGAAGCATCAGAGATGGGTGCTCAGCATGTACTGAGCCTCCCTCAGCATCAGCTGCATCCCTCCTGGTGCTGCTTTGCTCCTCAACCTGCTGAAGGTCATGGAAAGTTCTCCTGACTCCTCTTACAAGGGCTGAGGGTGCTAATCCCTGCGTCCGGGCTAACTTCCAGCTCAGGTAATTCTAGTCTCTGCCCCTCAAAATGAATTCTGCAGTTTCAGCTGGCTCCAGTTGTCTTTGTTCCCTGTCCATGGACTTGCTGGGCACTGTGCTGCTGGCAGAGACCTACCACAGGGCTCAGGGAGGTTGGCTTTTGATGGCTGGGAGGTGGCTTTTCTTCTGGTCTGGTCTACAAGATGCTTTGGGTTTCTGTTGGTGCAAAAGCAGTGTGTCATGGCAAGGGATGAAGCTCACGTTGTGCAATATTCCTTCCCTCCTGAACTGTGCTGTGTGGATATTAGCATTGGCCTAGAAATGGTTGTCTGGGGTTCTTCAGTCTTGTACCTGTGTGACAATGGTTGTTAGCTCCTCCATCACCTCTAAAGGAGGGAAAAAAAAACCCAAAGCCACATCTAGCTGCATGCAGAGAGCAGAGCACAGGTAGTAGTGACATGTAGAGCCAGGTGAGAGGAGCAGCTGGAAGTCCACTTGGTTGCATCTTTATCTCCTTCCATGCTCACTGTCCATCTCATGTTTCCTCCTCCACTGATCTGCTGGGTTAAGAAGTGGCCATGAGCTGTGGAACTCTCCCAGGAAGGATGCTCTTGAGCTCTGCTAAAGGGGCACTGCTGAGGCCACGCTCCAAATACTGAGTCCAGTTTTGGGCCTTTCCTTATAAGAAGGACATTGAGGTGCTGGAAAGTGTCCAGAGAAGGGCAATGAAGCTGGGGAAGGGTCTAGAGCACAAGTGTTGTGAGGAGCAGCTGAGATTGGTTAGGCTGGAGAAGAGGAGGCTCAGGGGAGACCTTCTTGCTCTCTTCAACTACCTGCAAGGAGGCTGGAGTGAGGTGGACGTTGGTCTCTTCTGATGGGAAGTGATAGTACAAGAGGAAATGGCCTCAAATTGCACCAGGGGAGGTTCAGGTTGAATATTAGGAAAAAGTTCTTCCCTGAAAGAGTGGTTAAGCATTGGCCCAGGCTGCCCAGGGCAGTGGTGGAGTTACCATCCCTGGAGGGGTTCAAAATCTATGTAGATGTGGTGCTGAGGGCTCAGGACTCCACAACTGCCTTCACAACAAAGTTGGGATGTTGCTCTGTCTGTTTGCTCCTGGCCCTGCCACTCTCCCTTCCAACAGCACTAAATCCTCTGGAAGAGCCTCAGAAAGAAAGAATTTAGTAGGACATGCAAGTGGTTAGCCCAGGAGCCTCCAAAGGGGCCAAGGCAGGGGGAAAGACTTCCCAGCCTGACCCAGATGCAGTGCAGAGTGTTTAATTGAGTTTGACTAGCTCCAGTGCCACAGGTCAGGGTCAGCAAAGCCCACCAAGGTGCTGGAGCCACTTGCTTTGGCACTTGGGCAGCTTGAACTCTGCCCTGCCCAGGCAGGGGGTGGCAGCTCTCTGTCACACTGTGGGGACCCCCTGCCTGCTCACCCTGAGCTGGGGTGGGGGGTGGTGGTGAGGAAGCTGTGGCCCCCAGGGTTTTACAGGCTTCATCTGCTTCTTGCTTCCTAATTGCAATTGAGTTGTTTGGCCAAGTGACAGCCAACTGCTGGCTTGCAGCTGATGCCTGGAGGTGTTTCTGTTTCTGATGCACCCAGCCCTGCAGCCTGGCTACAAAAGGGGCTTTACCTTGATAAAATCCAGCATTCACTGCCCTTCCTTCCAGCCTGCCCCAAAACTGAGGTGGGAGGAAGATGTTGGTGCTTGCCCATCCCCTCCTGCCTTTGCTGGGCTCTGTGGTGGGCACCAGCTCCTCTCCCCAGAGCTGAGCGCTGGCATCGCTGAGAGTTTGCTGCAGCAGCTAAAAGGAGAAGCCAGGGGCTTGATTTTTATCCATAGGGACCCACCAGCTTTCCCAGGCCAGACAAAACCCTCTGGTTTCCTGGTGTATCTCAGGATTTTTTGGTCCTTGAGAAATATGCTCTTGCACCACTGGATTTTTAAGCTCTTCTTTCTTGTTTGGATCTCCCCAGCATCTGCTTCTGCACATGAGCAATGTCCCCAGCCCTGCTCTCATTCAGGAGCTGCCTGGCCTTGGTCACATTCTAGCCCTGGGAAGGTAGATGGGAAAAGCATCAGGGGTGGTGATCAGAAAGGCAAGGAAGGAATTTGGGTGTGTTTCCTCTGGAGTAAATCTGGCTTAAAATTACGAGCGGCTCTGGATTTTATTAAGGCTCTAAAGGCAGAGCTTGGCTTTGGCCAAATCCAGCAGGGTTGTAAAAGCTGCTGTAAGCCCACACCTAGATGATGGAGGCCAAGCCTGGGTGACCTGCATATGGGCTCAGTCCTGGCTGCTCCCAAGGGCTTTCCTGGCCATCAACCCCCTGGGAACATCCAGAGGTGAGTGGGGAGGGGGATTCTGGACCCAGACTGGAGCCCACTGGGTGTTTCACCATGGATGGGGCATGAATCCTTCCATTTCTGACCATGCCTGGGAATTTCTGCTGAATAGCCCCTGGAAAGCCCTATATGGGTGCCCTGGTGGGTTTGGCCTCAGCTCATCATCACCTTCATGGTCACCATGGCTGCTGGGAGCCAGCTCTTCATGAACCCTCCTGTTTTCCTTACCCAGCCCCAGTATAAAGCCAGATTTAGCAGACCAGTGAGTTTTGCTTCAGCATCTGAGCCTGGTTTTGCAGGAGTCTGTCTGTATGTCTATCTGAGCAGGCTGTGCTCCTGCCTGTCTGTGGCTGCTGTGGATGCCTGGCATCCCTGGATCTGCAGGCAGCTCTGCCCAATCTGGGGAATAGAGTTAGGAGCTGCCTGAGCCTGTTGGCTTCCCAAAGATGTAGCAGTAAAGAGATCATAGAATCACAAACTGGTTTGGCTTGGAAGAGACCTTTAAAGTTCATCTAGTCCAACCTCCCTGCAGTGAGCAAGGACATCTGCAACTAGATCCCAAGGAAGCTCTGTCCTGGCTGACCTCCTAAGCCAAGTATTAAATACAATTAATATTGAGCAATTAATTCCTTGAGCAGACTCAAGGAAGGAGCTTGGGAGGAAAGTGTACCACACACTGAAAGCCATCTCATCCTTGCCCTGTCCTCAGGGAGGAGGCACTGAGCACATCCCTGTACTTAGGAGTGGAGCCTTGGGATGGTCCTGCCCCTGCCCTGCCCAACTTTTCCCATCCCATTCCAAGCCCTCAGATCCCTAGAGATGTAAAATGGATTCCAGGAGGATCCTGGGCATGAGGAGAAGGGAGAGACCCAGGCACTCTCCTGGCAGAGTTGCCATGGGCAGAGCTGCAGCCAAGAGGCACATCCCTTGCTGGGAGCCATGGGGCTCCTGGGGCAGGGAAAGAGTTGGAAGAGAGCTTTAGGGAGTGATTAACAGCCTTAGCTGCAGCAGGGCCATGGGTCAAAGAGGCTCAATTATTTCCTGGTGATATTCCTGCTGGAGGGGGTGATAAGGTGACAAGGCAGATACACGTCCACCTGCCCCCCTGGCTTTGGAGCAGGGATGAGGAGGAGATGCCCTGAGCCCTTTTCATGCTCTCTGCAGAAGGACTTTCAGGCTCAAGCCCATGGGTCACCCTGATATTGCTGACTCAGGCATGGTCCCCCCCTCTCAACATGGATTTCTGGGAATACCATCCTTAACATCTCCCACTAGGCAAATTCTAGCCCTCAGCATATGGTTAGGGGAAAAATTGGATTTGCCTTGTAATCTAATCAATGTTAAATAACAGTAATTCCAACTCTGAGGCTCTGTTTAAAGTGCTGTTGGTCTCTAGGGATCATCAGAGTTATTTAATCTAATGAAATCACCATTACTGTCTAATGAGGGTGCACCATGGGGAGGTCTTTCCTGGGAAGGGAAAGCAATGGTTAAATGATTAGCAGCCAGGGCCAAATATTCAGCAGGGGCAAATGGGCAGAGTGCAATAAGTTGAAGGTTTCACCCTGGTAGGGACCCAGGGTGCATCCTTCTAATGGCAATTGCCCTTGCTCAGGACATACTGATGGTGAGCACATGCCTAGGATCCTCCCATCACCTCTCTGGGCAGGCTGGACCACACTGATGCCACTTTTTCCCTTTTCCTGGCCCAAGCAGGAGTTATGTTTTCTAACCTACCTCCACACCCCATCCTCCTCACCACTTACTGTGGGTCACTCACTGTGTCTGCTCTCCCTGGGCTGTGTTCCCTGTTGCTTTGCAAGATGTTTTGCCCTAAACCTGCTCTACTTTTTATTTTCCTTAAGATGTTTTTCTCCTTGTCTCCTTTTTAGAGGGAGCTAAGACCTTTTTCCACATTTCCCATGCTGGGAATGCTGAGGCACTAGTTGATTCCCTTGTTACAGAGCAAGCTGAGCTGTATGGAGCCCGTTGCTTTTCTGTGTGCTCAACTTATTGTATTCAAATCTATTGGAGTTAGAGCAGCAGCAGGCAGGCAGGCAGGGACTCTGCTGCTGTCAAATGCCAGCACAGTGCTCTAGTTTCCCATTATGATTTCTTTAATCAGCCTGATACTTACTGTACATCGCTCATTTGCTGCTCAAATTGGAGCCATTAGAGCAATAAGTGGCAATTACCTTCGGAGCAGTGTGGTGTGGGAGCCCAGCGAGGTGCCTGCTTGAAGGAGGAGGCTGAGATTTGCCTTTGAGGAGTGAGCAGCCATGGAACAGGGGAGCCAGCTTTGTAGGGACAGTTGGGATGGCTGTCAGGGGTCCTCAGCATCCTCCAGAGGGAGGATTGCACCCATGGGTGTTGGGAGAGGACACATGCGGCTTGGCATCGGGGGGTGATGTGGCTCTGCATGTGCTCCTGAGGACATGTTTCTATGCTTGCCAGGGCTCTGGGCAACCTGATCTAGTTAGGGATGTCCCTGCCCACTGCAGGGGGGTTGGACTAGATGAGCTCCAGAGGTCCCTTCCAACCCAAACCATTCTATGATTCTATTCTATGATTCTATGTTACCCATCCCAGTAGCCAGGCTGCTCTGAACAGCCTCTCCCCAAAATGGCTTTTTCCCTGGAAAACAATCTCCATGCTGGAAAACAAACCAAACCAAGAAAACAAGGAAGGTGTCTGGTAATGTAATCATATTAAGTGCTCCTAAAATCACATCTGTGCAGCACAACAGCATGCCAGAGGTCTCAGGAGGAGCAGATGCCCCAGGACTGGTGAGGATTAGGAGCAGAGAGATGGGGCAAAGGAAGGATTTCTGGAAGAGAGAGGCTGAGATGTGCCAGCATGCAGGGCTGAGAGTTCCATGCTGGCAATCAGTGCAGGACACCAGCCCTTACCCCAGCAGAGACAGCACTCTGTGCTCAATGCTGATGTGGGTAAACCCCAGCACGAGTCCCCTCGGTGTGCTATGGGAGTACAGGCAGTGCTCTGTGTGCTAACAAGGGGGTCTGGGAGCTGCTGGTGGTGAGGAGGGTCCCTAGGGGCAGCTCCTCAGCGACAGCAGGGATGTCTGTGTTCATTATGCACATCCCTTTCCCGCCACCTTCATTATTCGCGTGCTATCTCGTGTCATTAAGATATCAAGTTCATTTAGGTACATCCACATTGGCAGTTTAATTATGTCTGGGTACTACTCTGTATTTTATTCATGGACTATCTGGGGGCGGTTGTCAAACACAAGCCCAGGAGATAAAGGTTTGGTGGCTGCAGAATGCTAATGTCCTGCTGGTTTCCTTTTGACAAATACACATGCTGGTTATTACCAAACTGATTATTTCATTCATTAACACCACATACATCAGCTCCCTTCAGCCACTATTATTGTATACATTCATCTTTTCATAAACAATTACCTGACATGGTTGGGAAAAGGCAAGTCCTAGGGAATGAATGCTGTGGTGGGAAGTTCCTGGCATGGCTTAGTAACAAGGTGCTGGGGAGGGGGGTGTGGAATGCTCCGTTAGCGTGATCGCTTCATTAATCAAATTAGGGACAATAGCACGTCACATGTGGGCCATGTTTGCCAACAATACTGAACCCAGATGCATTGTGCTGGGGGGGCTCAGTGGATGAGGCTCCCTGGCCCCTTGGTGGTAGGGATGGGGGAGATGGAATGAGAGCCAGGAGATCTGATGGGATGGCTTGGGAAGCGCTCACGGCAGCCAGACTGTGCTGTGTGTGTTTGTCATCTGGCTTTTTCTAGTTAGTAGTATTATTGTTGTTGTTGTTGTTATGAGGAACATTTGCATGAGAACAGGTTCTTTGTTTGTTGTTTGTGCCTTTTTTTTTCCAGCTTCCTCTTATTGCTTTCCTGGAGCTGTTAGCCTCCATGATAGCATTAGGAGTGGTGGTGGGAATGATTAAGGCATCACGAACATGCAAGCATCTAGGGAACAAAACCCCTTGGCTCTTCTTTCTGGGTTTTTTAACTGTAAAAGTCTGGTGATGAAGGGGGAAAAAAAGAGGACAGGAAGACATGAACAGAGAAGACTAACCAAACTGATTGTGGTGAGGGAGGACTCATGATATGGAGGTGCTGGAAGGTGTCCAGAGCAGGGCCATGAGGATGAGCAGAGGTTGGAGCACCTCTCCTCTGAGGACAGGTTGAGACAGTTGGGATTAGTCAGTCTGGAGAAGAGAAGGCTCCAAGGAGACCTTCTTGTGGCCTTCCAGGATCTGCAGGGCTACAAGAGAGCTGGGGAAGGACTTGTTAGGATGTCAGGCAGTGCTAGGACTAGGGGGAATGAATGCAAGCTTGAGGAGGGGAGATTTAGGTTGGCTGTTAGGCAGAAGTTGTTGCCCAGGAGGGTGCTGAGCCACTGTGCCAGGTTGCCCAGAGAGGTGGTGGCAGCCCCAGCCCTGGCAGTGTTGCAGGCCAGGCTGGCTGGGGCTGGGAGCAAGCTGCTCTAGTGCCAGGTGTCCCTGCCCATGGCAGGCACAGGGGTTGGGGCTAGAGGAGCTTGCAGGTCCCTTCCAACCCTGACAGTTCTGTGATTCTATGCTGCTGGCCCAGCTGGAGCTCACTCTTGCAGACTGGATCTGCCATGAGTAGCATCTCCCAGCACATTCTGTCCAGCATTAACCCCTGGGGAAGGACTCAGACCTGGAGCTGCTGTCAGTGATTTCCCTTGAACACACAGCCTTGTTTCAGTGCCTTGTTTATTGTCCCTTATTTACTTCTTCAAACACACCTTAGCCTCAACTGTTTCCACCAGCAGGCTCTCTGCCTCTGGCACAGAGAAGGAGCAGCTGCAGGAGGCCACCAACACAGCCAGAATCAATTCAGCTTTGCACTCAAGCACACACACACACTCAGAAAATCATGCTCCAGGGGTCAGACTTCTGCACTACTCCAGAGCAGGATTTGCAGACTAAATAAAGGATCCTAGTGAGTTCTAAGTGCCTAACTCCCTTAGGCCCCTAGGAGAGGAGCCCCACTGGAATAACTAAGAAGCTTTCACTGTGCTTTTGCAAAAACATTAATCCTCCTTGCTCTCTCCATGAGCCTCTTTGATCACTCTTCAATATCTTCATCTCCAGGGGTGCTCTCTGGCTTTCCAAAGTGCTTGGAGAGCAAACATCTCACTGCTTCTCAGGGAGACCTGAGCTCCCAAGACCAAGAACCCCTTTTCAAAGCTCCCCCCCTGCCCCCCCATGGCTCTCTGCATTGGGATGGAGAGATCTCACCATGCCAAGGGTCCCAGTGGTGCCACTGCCCTGCAGGGTGACACCTCACACCCCAGCACGGGGNGCTCCAGAGGGCCCTTCCAACCCAAACCAGTCTAGGAGTCTATGATTTAGCTACTTTAGTTGCTGCACTCTCATTAGGTCCTGATTTTCCATCTCTGACACCTGGTGGACCAGGAGGATGGAGGAACACTTCCCCCTTTTCCTGAATCACCTCCATTCAATGATTTTCTGTGTCTTTCCAATTTCCAGGCCACATTTTGTTCCTCTTCATGTTGCCTGCAGCTCCTCTACCACTGCCCCCCTCTCCAGCTCCAGTTCCCATCCTAGCTCCTCTCCCATCCCTCTCCTCCTCTTCCATGGCAGAAGAGCATTGCCTGCCTGAACCTGTGCCTGTGTTTGTGCCTAAGAAAAATGAGGCAGACATGGAAAACAAGCAAATCACATTATATATTGCAGGCAATAATGTAGCTCCCGAGGGACAGAGATAATATAGTGAGAGACAAAGGAACAATAGACTTTGCTGGCCTGAGTGCTACTTGATTGTGGCTTTTCTTGGAATTATTCTTGACTTCCTGTGTGTGAGTGTTGAATCAGGGCTCAGAGCTGATAAGAGGCCAGGAGGCAGTGCAGGGGCTGTGCAGCACATTGTACAGGAGCTCTTCTTGTCTAGCTTGCTTTTAGGGGAGCCTCTTGCTCTGCACAGGAGCCCTGCAGTTCTCAAGCTGGCTGTGATCTTTGTGGTTTGGAAAAGCTCACCAATGTCTCAGGGACTTTGTCCAGACAACTGTCTTGGTAGAGCAGGGACACAGAAATGATCCAAGGGCTGGAAGCTCTGTGCTGTGAGGCCAGGCTGAGAGAGTTGGGCTTGTTCAGCCTGGAGAAGAGAAGGCTCCAGGGAGACCTCAGTGCAGCCTTTCAGTACTTGAAGGTGATCTCTAAGAAATATGGGGACAGGTTTTTTAGCAAGGCCTGTTGGGACAGGGATGGTTTGGAACTAAAAGAGGGAGATTTAGACTAGAGAGAAGGAAGAAATGTGTTACATCGAGGGTGGTGAGACACTGACCCAGGTTACCTCTTCTCTTTCTTCCTGCACCTTTCCTTCCCGCACCTTCCCTCTTTTCTTTCTGTTTTTCTCTCTACCTTTCCTTCCCTTCCTGCATTTTCCTTCCCTTCCTGCATTTTCCTTCCCTTCCTGCACCTTCCCTTCCTTCCTGCACCTTCCCTTCCTTCCTGCACCTTCCCTNNNNCCTTCCCTTCCCGCACCTTCCCTTCCCGCACCTTCCCTTCCCGCACCTTCCCTTCCCGCACCTTCCTTCCCTCTTCTCTTTCTGCCTTTCTTTCTCTCTTCTGTCTCTCTCTCCACCTCTCCTGGACCCCAGCACATTCCAGGAAGGCCTCAGTTGTCTTTAACACCCATAGGGAGACTGGAAGGGAAGGGTTCAATTACCCACATGACAAATGAGTCTCCTAACCCAGCTCTATCCATTTCTAGTGGTGCTTGCTTTAAAACTGAATTATAGAGCCTGCACATTTTTTCTGGAG